>JAQMCX010000044.1:631531-642446 GCA_029814765.1 Acanthurus leucopareius | reverse complement strand
TTCTCTCTCTCTCAACCCAACCGGTGCCGTCAGATCCCGCCCACCTCTGAGTCTGGATCTGTCCAAGGTTTCTGCCTATTGAAAGGAAGTTTTTCCTTGCCACTGTCGCCAAGTGCTTGCTCATGTGGGAATTGCTTTCAAATGTTGGGTTCCTATAAATCCAAAATATAAATGTATTTATAGAGTACGGTCTTAACATGCTCTATATGTAAAGTGTCTTGAGACAACTTTGTTGAGATTTGACGCTATATAAATAAAATTGAATTGAATTGAATTGAATTTGTAATTTGGATGCATGTGACTACTTTTCGCGGTGCCTTCTACGTAGCTAATGTCAGCTGTTTTTGTTGTGGACGCTAACCTGAGAGGTGTTTGTGTCTGAAAAGTCAAGCCGATAAGGCTGCATTCAGACAAAAAGGCTATGCAGAGATACGGGTAAGTGTTTGGGCTTGTTTATTGCCGCTATGAAACAGTCATATATAACGTTTTATGACTCGTTCGGTTTTTCGCTACTGCAGCTCCCTTCCCCTACTCATTATATAATGTAACGTAGTTACGTTGTCTCAGTGTCTCACATATAAATCAGTGCGGAGTTACAGGGAATAAGTGAAAGGGGGGATACAATACACATTTTGCACATCCAACATTTATTGGATTATTTATTGGCAGAATTGGAATTTCTTCAGGAGCCTGTCCTTCTGGGTCAGACTCTGGATCAAACTGGTATGGCTGGACCACAGCGCTTCTACGAGCCATACCGACATACTCTGTGTAAACATTAGCGCATGGTACCGGAGCACAAGCCACGCCCCTCTCTTCTAGAGAGACAGGGAGGGGCTTAGCTTGCGCTGAAGGAGGCGTGGACAGGCGCAGCACACAGAAACAACGTGTTCTCGGTAGAGCTCACTAGAGAGAGTTTTCAGGCTGGCTGAAGTCCAGGAAAAAACTGGGCTTTTAGACAACAAACTTCAAATTGACTGTTCTGGAACCTCTGACACCTATGTGAACCTGCTGAAAAGGAGTATAATATGGTCCCTTTAAAGCTAGGTGTGTCTCTTACAGACACTTAAAGCTACCTTGTGTTGGTAGTTGTAGAGCTGGGAATAAGATAGGGCTCTGTACATTTATTTACTTTTCTTGTGAGGCAAAGGCAGTTGCAGGCTATATATACAGTATGTTATATATAAACATATTTGTTCTTTTGTTCACTTAGCTAGGAGGTTCACTGGCTGCCCCCTGTCCCATATCTGGATTCTGTACAACAAAAGAAGCAGGCTATTACATTTGACCCTTCTCATCTCTTCTTTCACCTGCTCAATTGTTTCCCTTCAGGAGAAGAACTCAGGTCAAACATGAAGAAAAACCACTTACTGCAAATCCACTTTCTTTCCACTGGGTTACTTCCCTTATAGAATGTATATCAAGACCACAACCTTTTTCACCAACAAATGAGCTGGTTGAAGTCATTGGATTTTGTGCTGTTTCTATTGCATGTATTGTACAGTGTTAGCAGTATTTTTGGATTGACATTATTTGACAGAGGAGACTCCAAACTCATGAAAAATCACAATTTCTTAGACAGCAATGTTAAAACAATAAAAACTAATGATCATAACACTAACACATAGTATTAGTAAATAACCCTTTCTTTGTATAAAATTTTATTCAAGGGCGAAAGAAAACACACAAACAAAAATGGAATTGATGAGGGTTTTCAGTTTGTGTGCTTTCTTTCACCTTTGAATGAAATTTTTCTACCAAGAAATAACAAGGTATTTAGCCTTGTCTTAGTTTGTTAAAAGAGAGAATCATAAAATTTAGAGGATGTGTGGTTGTATTTTTCTGTATAATAGGTAGAGAGGGTGTAAGAGTTTTAAACTTTTTAACATTAAATGAGTTTAATTGTTCATTTATTAGACTAAAAACATAGCAAATTCACAGCTCAAGCACATGCAAACACATCTTCCCTATGAAACTATTTTGCAGAGATAAATTGTTCTTGGACTGAATGCCCAGCCACCATAACAGCAAACAGTGACAAGTGGGAGAGATCAAATATGACCAAACAAGCAAGCCTTAACAAGAATTTGCTGAAACCAAGCAGTTTACAACCGATTGTTTTTGAGCCAAAAACACAGATTTCTTTGACTTAAATTTCCTCTTTAACCAGCACTATTGTTTTCAGAGTCGTTATTCTGTAATGTAAAGATTATGTACACATTATGCATTTTGTTAAGTCTAAATCCATGCCTGTGGTATTTCTTTATGCCACATCAAATCAAATCACTCCAGTGCAATGCTTTATTTTTATTTTTAGATAACGATCACAACCTATATAACCTTTCTTTCCAGCCTTTTTCTCTCTAGTTTGCACTCACTGTAGTTGATTTTTTATGAGCTTATTGTTCTATTTTTTTAAAGAATCAATCTGCTATGACAACTTTTTGGTATATGAGAATCATCAAATGAAGAAATACTACTGCTGATATTTTGTACCCGAGGAAAAGATAAATGGCAGCAGAGCTCACCCAGCGGTTTCATATCTGTGCCAGGGAGGCATGGCAGCCATCCTCTCGGAGCATCTCGGAGCCTGCCGGTTTTAATGCAGTACTCTAATTGATCAGCATTCATTCCTCATCCACACTGGATTTACGAAGACACAGCCTACGGCTGCCATAAGGCTGCCAGACCTGAAGAGAAATGGCCGGAGGAGCTCTGCCATCCACCATCCACTGTGGGAGGTTCCAGACACTGTCGCCACACAGGCTGTTTACTAATCAAGATTTACGCTGTTTGTTTATATCAATAAATCATTTCTGAGTGCGTGTGAGTGACCATGAATCCAAAACAGGAGTATCTCTAATTGCCTCCCACAGGGCTGAAGCAAATACATACCATGATTCTCCCTGGGTTTAATATTAGACTACTGAGAACAAATGCTTTGTTTTTTAATTGCTATCTAACAGCAGCTTCAGCAGAGATTTTCATTTTTTGGGCTCTCTTGATAGCAAGTGATGGTCCTGAGTGCCTGAGGCAAGGCTTTGGAATCATCAACCAAATATTAAAATCAATATTTAATGTCAATGTTTAAAAAAAGCATCTTCAAAGTCTCTGTTAAGAAAAAATAGTTGTTCACTAACTCAGAGATAACGTGATCCAACAACTTATCTAAATAGGCCTCTACAGGCACATTTTTAAATTTAAAAATGTTGGCTTCCGATGAGGTTGAAATGTCACATTCCCTGAGGTTTTGCCATCGCCTTTCTAGGATGGATGGAAGGGAATATAATATGTGTCTAATGGAGAAAGAGATATCCTCTCAAGGTCATGAAGTGAGACCAAGATATCTGTAATAGACAGAAGGACCCTTGGAGGAGAAGAGGAGGAGCAGGAGCTGAGAGATGGTTTAAGTTCCTGTCCTTGGGGAAATCTCCATCCATCTGGGGAGTCGCTAAGAGCGCAGCCAATTCACACGCCCTAACAGGCCCTTAATTTGGGAAAACATATGCCATCGCTTAGGCCTTTTGGAATCTGTTCACATGGCAGAAATTGGTTTTCATGGTGGACATTAGCTGGTGGACTAGATGAGGGATAAATTAGGTGATTTGCAAGTAACGTACATATAATAATTTCCCCTAAACATGCTTCCTCTTGTTTTAATCTCATTCAATATATTTGCATTATATTATCGCTTGTGACGCTAAGATGTATTGAATTTTTTTTTTAGATCACACTATGCAAATTTTGAGACTACCATCTAAGCACATATAATCCACGACAAAACATGCCCCTTGATTTAATATAGGTTAAATCACGATTATATTCATAAAGACAAATCCCTATTCCTTTCTAGGGATAAAACCTTCAGGCAAAAGGACATGACGAGTGGTTATGGAAATATCTGAGTTATTCAAAAACAGAAATACCATAAAAAAGGGGAAAAAAAGCAATTTAAAGTAAAAGTCTGCATTACATGTGTAATTTAAAGGCACCTAAGTATTAGCAGTGTTTGTGCTTTCAACAGCGATCAGTGATATCCATTTCCTTGAGGAACAGTGAAAGAAGCTGTAAACACAGTACTTAAAACATTATATATACAGTAAAGCAGTTGTACACACAGTGGACAATGTTATTTGCCACTGTTAGTTAAAGTGACTGGCTGTCTGACTGGCATTGTTGCTGCTAACTGGCCTGAATAGCGCCAACATCTTGACGCTGATTATTTACACCGTGCCACTGAGGCAATAGGGCCACTGAGTCAGTTTGCAGCGTACTCACTTGCTTCCAAGCCTCAACACTATCCAACTGCACCACACCACAACGGTGAGAGAAGTTTTCTAATGGCAGCCCCTGAGGGAGCTCAGAAAAATGTGGAGTGGACTTTCAGTAATTTCAGTCCCAGCCCCCACCATGTGAATCAGAGCCTGAGGAGCATATTGGGCTGGACTGCGAATCCACCCACACTGGATGTCACTGTCTATAACACAGAAACTGTAAGTATGCTTTCTATGCTAACAACTGATACATGTACACACACACACTTACACACAGTCTTGCAGGAAAACTAGGTTGCACACATACACAGAGAAATAGAAAACTTCACATGAAAAGATGGAGTCGATTACTGAATCAATATACTGTAGACAACAAAAGGTATTAGATATCCCTAAATTGCCTTGCACTTATTTCAGAGTGCTTCCAGTCACTCTCCTGCTGTAATTAGCTGTAATTTGTCTCGATGTTGCATGTAAGGTTTGAGTATGAGTGGGAGCTTGGCATGATGGCACGCTCTTTGTCTGCCTCCTGATAGAACACTTTCCACTCAGCTGAATTACCCACTCCATGATGACTCGATGCAGCAGAGCAAAAAATGATGCTCCCCAGACTCTCACGTATTTAGATTCTTTTAAATGGATTCCTTAGGCCTCCCTCATACTGCAGACCCAAGCGGCAGCAGGGAAATAGTCTGTTATGGATCAAGGCTCTTTGATATCCAGCTGATAAGAAAATATCAATCACACTGGATTTTTTTTTCCTAGATTTTTTGTGTTTGACTGGATATGTGTATCTTTGTACATGTGTTTAAGGTATACACACAGTTGGCAAAACACTGATCATTGATCATAACTGCAGTGTGTTCGATAGGCAACCAACTACATGATCATTTGACTAAAAAGCTAAAATGTGCACTTGCTGAGGATTTGTTTGATCCCCATTAAGTCTCTCTGCTCAACATGTTTGTGGCTGTGCTGCATATATTCAGTTCATTTTAGGATATTACCACCACTGGAAAGAATTAATTTTCAAGTTAACTGTTGTGAGAAATGAAATTGCTCAATTACCAAGTGGAAAACCAGGAAAGATTTTAATTTAGATAATTTTAATTTCTTTGCACAACTAGGTTGTGCTGCGTGTACAAACTTATAGAATCAGTTATTAAACTGTTTGACTTTTGTTTTGTCGTGACTCTTTCCTCTGTTTGTCATTGATTGGTGTGACCCACCACCTCTCCTATCAGCACTTAATGCTCTGAGTGCCAATCACTCTGTGCACAGGCAGGGGGATAGGGGGTGGTGGTAGCTGTGACCGCACGTTGCCTGACCTTTGAACTTGTGTTGACAACTCAGCTGCCTCAAGTTGCAGGGGAGGCTCATGTGTGTCTTGGCTGACAAAGCGTTGACATGAGAAGTAATATCGCAGGAATATTATTGATATTCCTCCTCTGCATCGACACTCTATCCACAAGAAAGTAAGACAAAGCAGATAGTGAACAAAATATGCCAATATTGCTCTGCTATCAAATCCATTTACAATGTGGATGCAACATCACATATTATTAATCAAATTAATGCTGTTGGCAAAATTGCATGCTGAGATAACATTACCTGACTCCAATCTTTCTTAACACTGATATGAAACAGAGGTATCATTATAGAAGTGTTTGAATGTCAAATTCAACCATCATCACATCATTTATTCTCTCTTTTTTCCCATTAGTGTCAGAGAGCAAAGCACAAAGATCTAAAAATAAACCTCCTAAAATAAAAGAGCCCAGAGACAGTCAAGTGGTAAATTCCCCATCTACAGCTCCACTGGCCAAGGATGGAAGCCCACCAAAACTTTTTCTCCTACGAAGCTGCCTATTTATTCTCCCACTGCTTGGATTAAAAAATGTATTAAAGTCTAAATAAAGATAAGTGGCTTTAGAGGGAAGACTACTGCTGAAAAAAAATTCTTCATTGAATAATCACACACTTACCATCAATTTTGGTCTAGAAGTCACTGTTATTTCAGAAAATTGTGGAAAAGGACTATTACAATATCCTAAAGCCCATGTTGACATCTTAAACAATTTTTCATCTAATTAACAATCAACCCCCCCCCCCCCAAATAATCAATCAGTAGTATGTACTTTATTAACAACATATAATTGAATAATTAAAATACCTGAATGGATTTTTTTTGCTAAATAAGTTTTTTCAGTTAACTACATTATTAACACACTGATCATTTTATCTTTGCTTGAACATGCAATGCTACTGAAGCTTTGAATAAACCTCAAGCTGAGAGAGAAAATATTGCCTTGGACAGGGAGACTGGGAAGGTCTTTTTCTCATTCTTTCAGAAACAATGAGGAGATTATTAGAATAGCCAATCAGCTTTATTGACTCTAAAAATAATTGTAGCTGCTAACTGCAGCCTGAGTTAGAACAGGCAAACATGCTATGGCCATTACTATTCTAATCAATTAGTAAAAAGGGGAGGAAGGGATAAAAATTTTGTCCTGAAGCTTGAGTTTGCAAAAAAATTTCAGACAATCAGTCCGATTGTAAAATATCATATGACTAAAATTGACATTTAGATCTAAGCATGGCAGGAAAATCCTGTGGAGTAGACCGAAAAAAGACAGGGCTCATCCTTTGAGAATCATGAATGTGCGTAGAATATTTAATAGAAATCTGTCAGTTAAATTTATCATGAATAACCATACTAAATTTTATGTCCATCTATTGCAATTTTCTGCCCTGATCCAAAGTGTTGGGTGGAAAAAAAGGAGAGATGACCAGCAGGCAACACTCCCATGACTCGCAGGCAAAAATGATAAAGTTCAGCTGACATGCCTCTTGCTTTAGGAAAACTCAGTGAAATGACACCAGTGAAATCATATGCCATCCTGTGACCAGTGAATCCCCCAAGCATAGTAGATTTAACTCCACATAAATTCCCTCTCCCAATGATGGCTGAAACTAAAGCTCCTTAAATGCAGAGAAAGGCTGTAGAAGCAAGGAATCTTTACTAGCTGGATTATCTCTCTTGTAGCAGCCTGCTCTACAGCTTGCTTTTCTATCTGGTAAACCATGTAGCTCTAAATTCAATTAGGGCCACATAAACATTTTCATGTGTGGCAAGTGAGCTGTGAAAGGGCAGCAAACAGGCTCAGGCTGCAGCAGGGAGAGGGAAGCAGGGCCTGATCTACTTCTGAGGAACAGAGGAGGGAACAGATTTGAGATGCTGCAGGAGATGCGCTGTAATATTTAGCATGCACTGAACTATCTGCTTTGTGAGAGTCCAAGAGCATGGCCGTGACTCTTTATCACTCTGTGTCTGTCTGCTGCTGTCATGTTTGCATCAATCCATCTGACTCTGTCAGCCTCTCCCCTGCCCTCTCTCATCACAAAGAAAAACACAGACAGAGAAAACTCCATATATATTCATTTCAATCACAATCACAGAATCTTTTTATCTGCACGGCATTGGTCCAGGATTTGTCCAGTGGCATCCATCCAGCAACACTCTACATACAACAAGCAACATATTCATGTTTTTATAAGTATGTGCATTGGAGCTGAACCGCGCACAACATGGCCACAACTCTAGTATGGATAATGAATAATTAGTGGTTTCTCCTCTCACTCTACTTCTCTCGCTGTCCTGAAGCTCATATTACACTTCATTATTCTTTAGGCTACCCACTCCCTCTAGTGATGGACAAAGGCACTGCCCAAGGAGCAGCCAGCAGGCAGGCAGGCGGCAAATGTGTGTCCACGGGAATGACAGGAAGAGTCAGTCTCCTCGCTACAGGCTGGATGCTGTGCCAGGCTGCCGCTGGGAAACACAGCGGTGGACTGAGAGGAACACCAGTGTGACAAGAACATACAAAACAGTCACTTCTGCATAAATATGACCAACTGAGTGCAAGTGCTATGCTCTGTATCAGGAAATGTGGTGGGCTGAATTGCTGAGAGGCACAAACAAACAAAAAGCATACAGGAACAAGCAGAGGGCAAACACAAAAACACGCAGATGCACACAAATACACTTGATTAAACTGCTTTCCACTGTGAGAAAGCATGTTCATTTGTATTTAAGTGGCACAATGTGATAATTATCTGGGCTGGGTTTCTTCAGAGCTGTGTGTTACTCTGTGGGCTCCCAACAAGGCCTAGTTTCTCTCTGCATCCGCTCCCCTCATCCATCTCACTGGTCTGGATGATGTAGCTATGCCTTCACTCGTGGCCCTACCTCGACGAATGTTAATAATCATAGGCAGCCTCCACTTTCCTATCTGCATTCCCAGCATTTATCAGTGGGATATCGTCTTCCAAAGATAAATGCCGAGAGCAAGAAAGAAAAACAGGTCTGTAACTTTAATCACCCATTAGTTATTATATCAGATTCTGTGTCCATGTGTTCAGAACAGAGAAGATTATCCCAATTAGAATAAAGCTGGATGTATAGATACATAATGAACCTAATAGCTCACTCCAGAGCTGCATGCACAGAACAAATAATAAGGTGAGTCAGAATTCTACCCACTGAGCTGAAGAGAATTCATTTAATAAAGCTGCTACAGAGCACTCTACATGCAACAAATCAATGGTTTGGTTTCAGTGGTCTCATTTAAATTCTGTTATGTCTTTACAGTGACATGTTAAAAATCAGATAGGGACTGAAATGAGATGTATTCCCTTCAAGATAATTGATGCCGCTAGAGTCTAGGCAGACCACATGATGGAAATGGGGCTTTATTCATAATTCATACAATTTTATATAACTGACTTACTTTTGAAGATTACACAATAACATATTCATTGTTAAAGAGTGATGGTCAACCCAAACTACACAGGCATTGTTGTACTGAAGGTCCAAACATGATTTTCTTGTGTGAGACATGGTTTGTAGTCAGTTCCCAAATTTCTATATTACCCCTGCATGTGTTCAGGATTAATCCATGTGTTTCCAGAATAAAGATTATCTTACTGATGTTGGCATTTTACAGGTTTTGTCCATTTTCTCTGTCTTGATTCTGCTCATCTCCCTTATGAAAAGGTCAAGCTCCTGGATGAGGTGTGATAATTAAAAGGGCTTGAGCATATGGCTACCATCACTAACATGCTGTTTGAGTAAACGTGAGTTATTTGTGCCCAGTAGAGAAAGAAATTTTAAAAAAGGCACTGTGGAAATGGATGCACTGCATAGGAGTAAGATTTGATGCTGGTTTAGCAGACAGTAAAAAAAGTCCAGTGGAGTAAAACTTAAATGTCCAAGGGGTATTTTTCCTGTGCATACAGTGGTCCAACACAAAGACATGAAATGCATTGTACACCAGCATAGCACAAAATCCATATTGCCTACACTGTCACTATGGACCATGAAAAACAAGAGAGATGTGATGATGTCCAGGGTTTAAGCTTGTTTAAAAAAAAACAAAAAAAAACAAATGCAAATGAAAACAAAAAAAATCTGAAAAGCACACAGCCTCAAGGGGATTCAGTGGAAGATGGGAGCTCACTGGACAAGGTTCCATTAAGCCTTTGAGATCTGTTTGTTAAGAAGTCAGTGAGCCAACATACTGTTTTAAAATCCATATTTAAATTATATAAGAGTCTGTGTGTAGGAAAATGTTGCTCAGTACAATAAAAAGCAGAGCTAAAGTCAATAAAGAGCAAATGCACACGGTTCTTATTTCCCTCCAGGTGCCTCAGTACAAGATTCAACATGGTATCTGTGGGGCCCTCTACTCTACTCGCTGCCCTGTAGGCAAAGTGCAAAGGATCCAACATGTCATATATTTTGTATAAAATTTTATGTTTGTCAATATGTTCAAAAGGGACATACAGGTCACTTGGCAATAATGATTATGTGCCTTAGGAAACTGAACCTTCCCAAGCTGCAGCAGAGTTAAATTTTTAGCCACCTGACTGAATATAAGTCTGACATTATTTTACTTTTTAGCTCTGTTTTGGTTTCTACAAACTCTGTCAACAATGTCTTGGTTTTTGCCAAATGTTTACTTGTGTTTGTTGTCTATCTTTGTAATATGACAGATTGCAGACAGATGGTGAATGAGAACAGACCATGCGGTATAAGTATAGTCTTGAAAACATTTAAAACAAAAAGAGACTAGAGGGGAGAGTGTGCTAAAAAAGTTCGTGCAAATTTGGTGTTTGTAACGTATCACTTTACCAGACCTGCAACTAAGCCCTGTCACATTAATAAAGATGATTTAATGTGAAAAATAGGGCTGCTAAGCAAATAAAAAAAGAATCTTATTAATTACATATTGTGTAATTAATTAATCTAAATCAAACCCATGTATCAAATTTGCTGTGAATAGCATTTAAAATATTTATATATTTAAGTGGAATCAATTAATAATAGACTTTATTAACTCTAAAATCAAACGCCTCTTTGATTTCAGAACATTTAGAACATGTAGAACCCCGCTACAGTTCGCCTACCAGCCCCAACTCGGAGTTGAGGATGCCATCATCCTCCTGCTCAATCATGTCTACTCCCACCTGGACCAGCCGGCGAGCACTGTGAGAGTCATGTTATTTGACTTCTCCAGTGCTTTCAACACCATCCGTCCGGCTCTACTGGGTGAGAAGCTGACAGCGATGCAGGTGGATTC
>JAQMCX010000044.1:597154-631431 GCA_029814765.1 Acanthurus leucopareius | reverse complement strand
CACACGGCTGATAATCTGCTGATATAAGAGCCTCAATCCTTCAGGTTTTTTATCATGTTGGGATTTAATCCCAGGAGCATCAGGTCCGATCTGCTTGGATGCAGTCGGAATTCCCAGGCTGGTCGACTTTTTCCACATCAAACTGGGAGAAACGTCTTTAACCAGAGCTGCCACACACACACACACACAGTGCTGAGCGTTAAATTCGCCTCCTTGGAGGGAAAAATTCCTGTCTTTTGTGTTTTTCTCTGCAGGTTTCAGGCCTGAGTCGCTCCGAACTCTGGGAGTCGGATTGTTCCATAAAGATGTTCCTACTGAGGTGTGTGTGTGTGAGTGTGTGTGTGTGAGAGAGAGAGAGATAGAGAGTGTGTGTGTGCTTATTTTCCTCCACTTTTCCTCCCAGAAGCTGTTTTCTTCTTTATTCTTTATCTTTTATTGTAACACCCACATACACGAGTATTGAGACACACACACACACAAACACACAAACACACACACATTTACGGAAACAAAAGCATCAATTTACTATAAAACTCCTGTAAAAGCATAAAAGTGTTGTGACTTTCAGACACTAAAACCTGATCAGGTCGATTAAAACACACAAACATGAAGTTTTTACTTTCTGACGTCTGTTTTTTTTTAACATCTTTTATCAGATTTTAGCAACTTTAGCATCACAAAATCTTTTATTTCAACAAAATCTCTTTATAAAGAGAAGAATTAGCTCATGCAGACTTTGAATCAGAAGCCCTGGAGTCGGTGTGATGTGTGTGTTGTGATCACGGAGCTTCACGTTGCTGCTGCTCTTCACCCCGTCTGTTCACAGCTCAGATCATCGGCTCTGTTTCTTCTTCACGTCCTCAGTTTCTTCTCTCGTTCCTGCACGACTCGAAGCTTCAGGTTGTAATTTGATGTAAGAAAGTAAAAGGTGGATGTGTTCACTGGATAACACACACCTGTGCATGCACACACACACACAAACACACACAAAAACACAGAAACACACACTGCTGCTCTTTTCAGCCACCTGATGTATTAATGGAAGAAGAAGAAGAAGAAGAAGAAGAAGAAGTCTCTTCTGCAGTCGTCTGTCAGCAGAGGTGTGAGACGAGCAGAGTGTGAGACAGACAGGCTGCACATGAGAGTGAGACAGTTTGCACGATCAAAGCTGCAGGAAACTTCACCGTCTCTGAACCTGAAACGCATCATCACATCTGGGTTTTAACGGAACAAACTGCACATCTGTAAGAGTTTGTTTGATTCAGTTTTTTCCATCGTTGGACGTTTTGATCAAAACTACCAAAATAAGAGGAAATTAACTGGAAAATCAGAGTCACTCCACGTCTTTTCTGATCCATATTTTTGCAGTTTGACTAAATTCTTCATCCTGTTTCTCCGTTTTGTAGTTTTTCTGCTGTTTTTTCTGTATTTTCTTTGCAAGTCTGTCGTTTCTAGAAAAGAGATTCTTCCTCTGCAGCTCTTTTTTCCCAGTTTTCCTCCTGATAAAGCTGTTTTGAAGAGATTTTTTTCCTTTATTGAAACTATAAGTCAAGTGAAGCTGCTGCACAAAGCTTTGGAGGCAAAGTGGATTCTTCTAGATATGTTAATAAACCTAAACTTACTTTGAGTAGTAAAAAATGAAAGAAGAAAAATATGCAACTCAGGTTTTAATCCGCCTTAATATTCTCTCAAATCTGCAGTTTAAAGCAAAGACATTAGACATTCATGAAGGAAAACTGCTGCAGGGAAGAGAGAGGCGTTTTAAGAACGAACAAGTTTCAGATTAAGTGGTTATGAAAGGAAGAGCCGAGAGAAAATAACAAGAGAAAAGAGCTGAAACTTCACTTTCAACGGTCACAAAGACGCAAAAACTGGATGAATTCTTTCACAAGTCAAACCTGCAGAAAGCAGATTTAAAGGTTTGGTGACTTTGACCCAAAAAAAGTCATAAAATGCCTCTTTTTTCCTACAAATTATTCTTCTACTGCACACATGCAAAACTTGACAAAGCTGTCTTCTTCTGCAGCTCAATCCAGCGGTGAGATGTTTCCATGAGCAGCTGTTTGGAGGAAAACAGCTGAAATCTGGAAGTTTTTGCACGATGAAAGTTCAACAGGTTGTTTTATCTTCACTGATCCAGAATCAGAAGGTTGGTTGGTGTTTAAAAAGGCGGTTTGAAGCGTTTTAGGAGCTTTTAGAGTTCAGTGAAGCATCGGTTTATATTCAGAGATCAAACTTCACTCTGTGGGATCAGAATTTGAGGAAAAATTCCGGATTTTGTGATGAAACTTTCCTGTTTTCATGCACCTGAGTGAGAAGAACGACGTGCCGGAGTTCAGACAACAAACTGGGAAATGAAACTTTCCTGAACTGAAAAGCAAAATCCAACAAAGAAAAGTGAGAAAAGACAGTTGAAGGTGATTCGTTCGGCTTAAATAAGCTTTCAGGATTCATTAAAATCCGGGTGAGAAATGAGAGGAAGTGGCCAAGTTTGGAAAAAAAAAAGGTCTGACAATAACAGATGAGATGATTAATGTCCAATTTACTCCACAGAACGAAGAGGAAAGTCCAGAAAAAGCTCGTTCTGCCTCTGAAGATGTGCTGCTTCTCTCAAAAACACCAAGAGATGAATGAAAACGTGTTTAACAGCTCAGGAGAAGACGTTTTAAGAACCAAATCAAATTAAAACGATGTAATAAAACGAGTTTTCCAGCTGCTGTCGTTTTAATAAACTACAAAAAAGATAAAAACAAAGATAAACATTAAACCTCAGGATCAAATTTCCAGCTGGAACGAGTTGATTTCATCGTTTTTTTCCCAAAATGTTCATGACCTTGTTGGTTTTTTATGGAAACCAACGAGGAGCTAAAAGCCGACCTGCCAAAAACTCTGCTGCCATGGAAACCAGCATCCCATCCTTCAATCTGACTGAAATATTTTTAATCTCTTCTGTGTTTTGGAGCAAAAATCACAGTTTTTAATGTCTGGATTTGTCAAATTTAAATGTAAAGCAGATAAATATTGAAATAATAAGGACATTTAAGGTTAAAAAATGCTTTTTTTTGGATTTTAATACTTAATATTTAAGTAAATTGGCCTAAAAATTGAGATTAGATATTAAAGCTGCACTGCTCATAAAAAATAACATAATGGCTCTTACAGGAGTTGAAGTGGCTTATTTTTGCTCTTTTTCTCGTCTCATCATGTCGTGTCACTTTAGTTTTACATTTAAAAACCACAAAGAAGAAGAAAATAAATCAGAGAATGAGCATTAAATTAAAAAAGTTAACAAAATTTATTAAAACACAGCAGAAAATGCAGGTTTTAAACTCTAAAATCCTAATTTAAGCCTGAAAATCTGAGTTAAAAAGGTCAGAAAATCAGATTTTATTCCTTTTTTAAAACACACTCACACATGATGCGTTCACTGACCGCTGCATTCATATTAATTCTGCTTGTTTCAGCTCAATTTTGGCACAAAAAACACACACAAACACACACAAACACACTGAAAGCTGCAGCCAGAATCCAAGAAGCTCTTTTGTTTTGGTTCGTCTGTTTTCTCTCCGTCTTTTTTCTCTCAATCCCCCTTTTTTTTCTTCTCCTCCGTCAGGGTGAAGCTGCCCTTTCGTCTCCGTCCAGCTGGGGAATGCTAATGGCAACGCAGCCAGGCCGAGACAATTAGCCACACACACACACACACACACACACACACACACACACACATTGAAATGCGAGTGAATGATACAAACAAACTGGTGTCTGGGTTTTGTTTTGTTTTGTTTTATAAACCTGCAGCTGCAAGAAACCGAGAGAAAGCAAAGAAGAAGACAATGTGAGGGCAGAAAGAGCAGAAGAAGAAAGAAAAGAGGGAAGAACTTCTGCAGAAACTCGGAGATGAATCCTTTAAACTTTATTAGACTTATAATCAAAAACTTCCTTTTAAAAAAAATGGACGAAAGGGATCAAAATCAGTGCAGCAGAAACAGAAATATTTGCTTTTTACTTGTGTTTCTTATTGTTTAAACCTGTCTCCTACATTACCCATAATGCATTTCACAAATTTGTAGCTTTCAGACGTCACACAGCTTCTTTTGGAGTTTTCATACAAACATTTTATTTCAACAAAAATCTCTGCAGAAGTTTTTCTAAAAAGTTTTTCTCCCTTAAATTGATTAATTTAAGTTTAAGGCGGAAAAAACCTCCTGAAATTTAACTTTTTTTAGATTAAAACTTAAACTGTCGAGACTTTTTTCTAACCAGCTGCAGCCAGTTTTGCTTCACAGCTGCAGTTTAAGTTCAATCTGGGACAAAACTCGGCAGCTTCGTCTTAAAACTTTCAGCCTTAAAAGTTTGAAACAGCTGCTAATTAAATGCATCAGGTGTTTAAGAGGCAAACAAACAGATTAATCAGGGAAATTATCACAATATGAGTCACTGGGCTCAATAACTTTTAAAAAGCCTTGAAGAGTTGTGTTAGAAACTGATTTTCAGGCCAGTAGAAACATATTTTATCATTTTCTCTTAAATATTTAAGTTGCAGGAGAACTTTGATGATATAATTGCCGGTTTAGGAGTTTTTTATCGCTATAAAATGATTTATCAAGCATGTTTGTCGCTGATCTGTGGCCATTTTTTAACTGCAGAAAGCAAGAAAATGTCCATCAGTGGAGGAAACAGGAAGTATTTGTGTCGCATTTCCTCAGAATATGAACCTGAAAGACTGAAACTAATGACAGAAAAACGATGCAAAGTGAAAGAAAAGAGAAAAGAAGCCAAAGAAAAGAGAATAAAGTTAGAATTCACTGGGAAAAAGGGAGTCGTGGTGCGTTCAAGGACAGAAAAACACTTCTAACACACACTTAACACTCAAAGAGAGCCGACTGAAGGTGTCGACTCTCTGGAGAAACTCAGACCTTCTTATAAAACCTCCCAGCAGGCTGATCAGCACCAGCTGAGGGAAACATCTCAGGTGAAGCCAGTAGATCCTGATGAAGGTGAGATGAACCTGAAACCTGAAGCTCTGAGCTGAAGGAAAACTCATCTGCATGCAGTTTGGAGCTTAAATTATGAAGATTTTTCTATTTTGAGGCATCAAGTAGCAGCCAAAAGCTTCAAAACTGCATCTTCAAGACTTGATGTGACTGTAGGTGAGAAGGAAAAAGTGGAAAAACCATCCTGTTGTTCTCAGAAGTGAAAGCTGCCGCTGCAAAGTTCAACAGCGTAAAAAGGCCTCCATTTCCCAGCATGCCACTGATCAATAAGCTCACACGCAGCTTGGCGAGCGGCGGTTCGAGATGCACGGCTGAGCTCCACCAGCACACACGTTAAACCACCGTCGACGGCCATGTTGACCCAAAGAAAGATGGCCGTCAGCTTCTGTTTTCTGTCTAATTTGATCAGTTTTGTTGCAACTGAAGCAAAATGATGATTTTGAGGTGATTTCACTCGTTTCTCTGAGATTCATCAATAAATTTTAGCTATTAAAAAAGATATAAATCAAATATCAAGTTGTTAATCTCAAGATCTGAGGGGAAAGAATGTGAATTTGTGATTTACTTAAAACAAAAAAGGCTTGTTTGATGATGAACTGGCAGAGAAGAAACTCCAGATGGGAAAGAAAAACTTCCAGAAAAGCCTCGACTGTTTAATTTATTAATGATTTTAACCATTAAATGTTAAATCTGCAGTCTGACAGTGAAAATATTTGCATTAAAATGTTCCTGAATGCAACAGTCCACCAAACGTTCTGCTTTCCCCTTTTAAAAATGATAAAAAATCTTACATGAGTGACTAATTAGCAAATTATAAAACATTAAAAGGAATAAATGGGTTAAAAAGAGTCTTAAATAGCTTCAGCAGCCTGTTGATTTAATAAAATTGAAATAGTTTCAATAGTTAATATAGAATAAATATTTGAATTCAGGCTCAGTGAAGCTCCAGCAGCAGCAGAGGAGCTGCAGAAATGTGGTGCAACACTGACCTCTGGTGGACATTTAGCATAATTACACGTCCTGTGCAAATCTGATTTACTAAATACAAGTTTGCTGCACAGATAAAAATAAATTATTCAACTTCATAATATAAAAAAATAAAAGATCAAATCAAACAACCGGAATGATGAAGAGTTTTTTTTCTGAAACACATAAAAAAAAAACATCTTTATTTTTAAGAGTTTGCAATGAGAGCCATTTAAAAATAGCATCCAGTCGTCTTTTATACAAATAATCTGCATAGTGATATTGACATGATAAACACTGTACAGTGTGTGAAAATACACACATGCATACGGGAGAACCTCAGGAGAATATGAAACTTATAAAAAAACTGGAGGGTCTGTGCATAAATTCATCAATAATAAAAAAAAAATGAGCACTGACCATTATTAGCTTCAAACGTACACTTTTTAAATTATAAACAGAGGAAGCTCACTAATTACTTATGAATTAAGTTTCTCTTTTCTTATTAAAAGTTATAAAATAAATGCCAAAGTTACTGTAACACTAAAAATGATCATAAACAACCTGAAACTTAACAAACAAACAAACACTGGCGAACTTCTCAACAACAAACGCCGACATTCAAACTCTTTTTCCATCAAACAAACTGCGATAAAACATTTATTTCCAATATTATATAAAGACCGACTAGACTACATGTATAAATATTAAACATATTAACACTTTATGTACAAGTTTTAGGGGGAATTTTAAACTCTTTTCCCTCAGTTCAGACTGGCAGGATTTGTGTTTTTTTTTAAAGGCGACGTCTCACTGAGTTAAAGCTTTTTCCAGGACGTCGGGATCGACGAGCGGAAGCGACGCGACTTCGAAAAACACCCTGAAAGAAGACGAGAAAGAAATAAAGATATAAACACCTTTAGCTGTTTCAATCAGTCATTTTTAAATAGGTCCACGTGTTTGGACTTACTTGTGTGAGTATTTGTTCCTGATGGCTTTCAGTTTTTCGTCAGGAGGAGCTAAAAGCATCGCGTACAGTTTCCTGACGACGGGCGCCAAATCTGACGTCTGGTAGCCGGAGTGGAACTGCAGGATCGGCCTCTGC
Source organism: Acanthurus leucopareius (assembly GCA_029814765.1). Classification (NCBI taxonomy): domain Eukaryota; kingdom Metazoa; phylum Chordata; class Actinopteri; order Acanthuriformes; family Acanthuridae; genus Acanthurus; species Acanthurus leucopareius. The sequence continues at coordinate 624,366 of JAQMCX010000044.1, read as the reverse complement.
AGCCGGAGAGACACAAGAGGGACATTTACAGCTGCTCAGACGGAGGAAATGCAGAGTAGAAAACACATAAATGTAAGAAAAGTTGAACATTAAAGCTCCTTTCAGGAAGCTGGAGGCTTTAAAATGAGCTAAAACCATCAAACTTTAGCCCCCTGAAGCTTATTTTACTTTGTTTTAGGCAGCTAGTGTTAGCAAGATAGCATGGAAGCTAGTTATTAGAGGTTAGAAGGAATATTTAGCACAAAACTCTGTGATTAAGACTTAATTTATGACCGAACCAGAGTTGGTAATTGTTGGAACAAAAGGAAAAAAAAACAAAGATGGTTTTATTTAGTTTCTGATCTGCTGAGCTGAAAAAAGCAAAATCGCTGTTTTTCTGAATGGAGTCTGGTGGATTGAAGTAAACATAAACATTATTGTTCCTAAATTACAATAAAAACAAGAATCTGATTCTGAAGGTGGCAAAAAAACATTAAAATTACCCATCATGCATTGTGCTACTGCAAGAATAACTCAAGTTCACATCGAAAAACAGTTTGAATTGAATTGAAGTGAGTGCAGACGGAAAGAGTTAAAATCCACTTTGAACCAAGAACAAACTTGTGAAGGAAAAACCTTTTTTCTTCGAAACCATTACGTTTTTTTATAATGTGATTAAGTCGTTAAGCAAATGTGCCTTAATGGCCTCTGGATTAGTGTTTTTAACCACATTTGAAATGACCACAAACATCCCGTTAAAACACCAGATGAGTCCGAACAGAACCAGCAGACGCTTTGATCCGAAAACAGACGACATTCCTTCTGCACGACTGTCAGCTGGACGAGCGAAGGGCTCAAAGACGAACGCCTGGCTGACAAAACCCTCCTGTTTGTTCTGTCAGCAGCAGTTAGGAGAAGCTGTTTACTGACACTTAACAGGACTTTAAGTTCAGACCTCAAAACCAAGAAGAACCAGGATCAAGATCTGGTTTTTGGAAGATCAAAGAGTCCAGAACTTTGGGAAAGAAAAAGCAGCTTAACGGCTGCGATGAGCGTCGACGTGAGGATGAATAAACAAAGTTTCCGCAGGCTGTGATTGGTCGACTCACCCATCCTCCCAGGTCCTTGGTGAGCAGCGCCATCAGCAGGCAGGCGGAGGCGAGCAGCGAGCCTCGCTCCGTCACCAGCTCCATCTCCATGAGGCTCATCTCGCAGTAGAAGCGAGCCAGAGTCAGCGTGTCCATGCTCGCGCTCACACACTGCGGAGACAAACAGTGTGTGTGATGAAGCCACACACACACACACAGATACACACACATATATTCAAGTCAAACACACACACACACACCTTGGCAAAGCGTCTGAGGAAGCGGTACGGGATGGGGATGTTGATGTCGAAGGAGAGCGCCTGCAGGATGCTGGCCTCCATGGAGATGAGCTCCTCCCTCTTGTACGCATCATCGCAAATGTACAGGAAGTCGTCGACACACGGCGGACAGCGCTCCTGCGAGGGGAAACGACATCATACACGACCTGAGAAGTGTCCTGTGACTGAAGCTGTGGATCTGAACGCTTGATGTGACCTGATGTGACCTTCACGCCGTGTTTTTGTACCTCAAACTTGGAGGCGATCAGCATGGCGGTGGAGCCGACCAGCTGCAGCATCTCCCTGTGCACCGGAGTCTTGGACAGGAAGTGGTCTGTCATCTTGACGGCCAGGTACAAGGTCTCGTGGAAGAGCTCAAAGTTCTCCTGAAGGAACACAAACCAGTCAGCATGCACAGAAGAAAAAGGTTCACACACTCAGAAAAGACACAAAACGAACAGGAAAACACACCTGAACCTCGACGAGCCAGTCGATCAGGATCGCTCTCATCTCCGGGTTGAGGCTGGGCTGTCGGGGCATGTAGTCACTGAGGGGAAACTTCTCCTGCAGATCATAAAACAGAAGAAAAATATGATTTAACTTCAGATTTTGATCCTAAATTTGCCTTTTTAACAATCAAACTGGCAGAAGAGCAACTTCAAATCAGAGAAATGTGTTAAAAACTCATCAAAGTATTAAGTTTTATGTTCTGCTGGACTCGCCTCTCTCTGTTTGAGGTAGTCAAAGACGTCCTTGGCGTACTCGGGACACATGTAACAGTCCTCCGAGTTCTCCGAGTCGATGTCAAACTCCTCTGGAATCTGAAAACACGAAGCGAAGATGAGCAAAGAGGAAGAAAACGACTTTTTTTCAAAGCCAGAAGCCAGAAGTTCGTCTGTGAAGGTTCAAATCCTCCTTACGGCTTGTTTCTGAAGGTGTGCTGGCACTTCACGGACAGCAGGGGGCGCAGCGGCAACCAGCTCCTCTAATGGAGCTGCTGCATCCCTCCGAGCCTCCTCAACCTTCTCCTCCTCCTGCTCCTCCACATCGATCTTCTCCTTCTCGGCTGTCGTCCCGTCTGAGCTCACGGACGAGGACCTGCAGAGGAGAGAAGAAGAAGAAGAATTAAAGACTGAGACTCAAACGGGAGGAAGAGTGAAAGATTCGGAGGAGTGAAGGGTGGAAAGAAAAACAGGGCTGTGTTTACTTTTTCAGGTTGGCCTGGTTCTTCAGCGGCACCGAGGAGCTGCTTGTTTTCTTGACCTGCTTCTTCGCAGGTTCCTTCTTCCTCCCTGGAAGGCTGATGTGAACCTTATGAGCCTGAGAAGAAGAAGAAAGTCAGATCAGGATTTTCTGATTAAAACCATCAATCACTCGTTTTCTGTGAAGAACAACAACAACTGAGTGGAAAATAAAGATGTTGGACGTCGAAATATCAATATTATGTCAAAGATTATTGATATTTTGACATGAGAACAGACATCTTCTTGGATTTTGGATGTCGTTATATCCTGTTGTGTCTTCGGTTTTGTCTTTTCCTGGTTTTAAAAGCAGCATTACATCAAATTTGTGTGTTTTTCTGAACATATCAGACTGTTTCAGCTGCTCTGACATCAATCTTTTTAGATTTTCTCCTGATCTTGAGCCGTTTACTTGAAGGAGGAGAGCTGATTTTTGGGATCAAAAAGAGAAATTATCCTCACACGGCAAAAATTAGCATTTTGGAGGAGACGATGATGTTGTTAAATATGACAACAAACATGTAAAGTTTGATTCTTCTGGCTAAAAAAAGCTTTGAATGTAACAGACATTCACACAGACACGTTACTGATGTTAACATATCAGATCTGTGTGTTATTATTCTGTAAAAACACCGACAGTCATCGACACAAACTGAAATCTGGTCAGAAATGTTGTAATTTTTGGTTTTGTTGACGTCAAAGAGCCTCAAACAGAAACAAAAATCACCTCAGATTCATTTCACAGCTTCAGATTTGTGACAAGAACAAAAAAACACAAGGTGCTCGTTTCACACTCAGGTGAGTCGACACGTTCACACCACAGTGGAGACCAGCAGCACACACACACACACCAGCAGGGCTGAAGTGTGTCACTCACACACATAAACACACACAAAGTGTCACACACACATAAAAACAGAGTGTGTAGCCGAAACAGGCACCTGAACGCTTCACAAATGTCGACTGAAGGAACCAAACTTGCTAAATTATCTGTCAATTTCACATTTTTTGAAACATGACAGTCAAAAAATGGCTTTAACTTTCAAAAAACACTGAAAAAACATCATGTGGTTTCTTCCTTCAGAATGAGTCATTTGTGAAAAAGTACAGTCACAGTTTAAGGTGGTATTAATATGCTGCTTTCCAACAATACAGCTATTGGTTGAGACCCTGTTAGCGTTGGTGCTCGACCTCCACCCGACTGTCACACTTTCACAACTTACTGTCCCGACGCCGCCGTCGCTGCCGGGCCGATAATCTGACGGACACAGACCGACAGCCTGCCGTCAGAGGGAAACGTGTCACATGTGGGACGTTCAGATGTTCACGGTGTTTTCAGACAGCAGCCGGTGAAACACGGCAACAAGCTCTCACTCCAGGAGCATTTTTGTTCCAATTAAATATAACAGAGGACGTTTGATCTGTGAAACGCCGACGGATCTGATGGATTTAAGTTTTTATCTGAGTGTTTTTCCAGCTACTAAGTGTGTTTTATGACAGAAGAAAAATATGTCTGAGATATTATGAATATTTGTGCTTTTTAACACAGAAAAATGTCAATAACTAGTTTTTAAAATCATCATTTTCTCTTTGCTTTGAACAACATTTACGCACATTTAATCTAATGTGCAGGATATTAAGAGGAAACTCAGGTAAATAAACTTATCAACATGTCAATAATGTGACCAAAGGACTTTTTATACACATTTATCATAAACTTTTAAGCATCCTGAGTCAGTTTTCTTTGCATCGCTCTGGTTTTTGTATAAATAAATGCAATCAGAAGAGACTCAAAGCTTAACTTCAGCCTCTTTATGTTGTCAGGAATAAACCAAGCAGGGACGCAGTCAATAAGCAAATATTTATGTCCCCATAAACACTAAGAGGACTATAAAGAAAAGCCAGGAAGTGGGTTTTATGGTGGAGTAGCGGCGAACTTGTTGACCAGGTGAGTAAATGTAACTGTTGTGTAATAAAATAACATAAAATCACGCTGAGAAACAAGACGTATAAAACATCCCCACTGAGCAGAAACCATCATCATAAACCCTCAGTGAGACCTGCAGGGAGGAGTGTTAGCACGAGCAGCTGAGCCTCCATCTTTGAACACAAACTGCTTTGTTTAATCTGTTGCTTTTGGCTTCGACTCTGGATTTTTTTTTTAATCCTGTTCGCTCTGCAAAAGCAACAATCCCACAAAACAGGACTCACATTGGTGATGTCGATGAAAGCGGTCCTCTTCTTCGGGGCCCCTTGAGGAGGGGAGGATGACCTCTTCACCTGCGGCCCTTCATCCTGCAGCGGGAGAAACAGGGAAAACTGAAAACACATCCCATGCATGCACCAAAACCAGCAGATACAGGAAGTTTATGGCATTTTTAACACACTTTTCATCCCTTTAATCCAGATTTCAGGGTCCTGCTCTGCACAGATCAGCTGCTGCAGGCTCTGCTGTGTTTACAGGCGTTCAAATCTGCATGCACGTGTGTTTTCTCACCTGGTTCTCGGTGCTTGTTGCAGACAGCTTGGGTATCCTGCTCACCGCGGTGCCTGCGGGTTTCTTCCCTCTGGTCAGAGGCATGGCTGACTCCTTTATCCGATAATAACAAAGTCTTCGGCGGCTTCTCTCTGATCTGCTCTGCAAAGGGAGATATGGATAAAAATGGCGGGTCGGTTTTTTATTAAATAAAACATTTTTAAACAATTAAACTGCAAGGTTTGTGGATTCAAACGAGAAAATCCGAGTTGCTAAACACAGTTTATCGTTATGGACCTTTGTGTTTGCAGGGTGCGGTTTCCACACGTGAATTAGTCATACACTTATGAAGCTAAATATCCTTTATATTGTTGTTTTTTCTTACCGTATTTTAAAAATCCTGCTAGTTTCACTTAGTCGCTCAATTTAAAGACAAGAAATCCGGTTTAAAAGGTGTAAATATTCCAGATTTGCTGTGTCGCTTCATAGACGAGAGCTCGTACAAAAGTGTTTGAGCTGCGGATCCAAATCTGCTGCGCCTCGCGTTCATTGGCTGGAATTTGAGCCGGTGAGCCAATCAGCGAGTCGCTAAGGATGCCGTTGCTAGGGAGCGTTGGTTTTATAGTAACGACTCCGCCCGGTACGTCAATGCGGGGAGCACAAAGGAAAAGCTTAAAAATAACGCTTTATATATCAAAGTTAGTGAGTTGTTTGTCTATTTTATCGACTTATGTAATATAAATGAGCAACTGTGTTACTTTGTTGAGTGAAATCCGTTTATTTTTAAGTCTGTTTTATAAATAATTCCCGCCCACCGTCTTTGGAATTTAACGGCACGCGATCGTAAACCGTAAACAAACCGTAAAGGAGGAGCACACAAACTTTTCAAACATCCCGACAGCCAATAGAAAATAAAGAATTTTAATGAGATTTTTCCTCTTTTTTTTTCCAGACATAAGGCAAGTTTACGCGTGACAAAGATAAATATCGGTAGATCACGTGCGTAACTGTCATAGAAATCACCCATCAATACATATTTATTCACAATTATAGATAGATAGATAGATAGATAGATAGATAGATAGATAGATAGATAGATAGATTTTTCATTCATCCTCTGGAATGAATAAGATATTTTTTCATATATATTTTTTACTATTTGATAAAAATATTTACAGCAAATATAGCAACTTAAACCGTCTACACACATACACATAAACACTGTTTACGTAACGCTTCACTTCATTTTTATCAAGAAAAAGAACAAGATGTCTTACTATGACTTAATAACATTAATGTAAGCAATATGGATCCAATTTTATCAATTAAATCAGACTGAAAAAATTTAAATAAATGAAGCACATTTTGTTCGTAGAGAATTTAGGATTTGCCTACAAGTAAAAGTTTGTTTTTAAAAGCCACATAGCAGCGAAAAAGTGTTTTTGTTTTGATTGTGTACGTCAGAATGTATCCTTTTGTCTTGATTTTTTAGTTTTTCTTGACTAATGCAGGCCCGCCTTTGACTGATTTCCCTTTGTGCAGTCACACGAGACGTAAAAAGACCCTTAAAATCCATAAAAAAACGACCACGCTGAGCAATGAGCTCACTGACACACAGATAGGTGTTTCCTGAGCTTGAGCAGAAAGAGCACAGCGAGCCCGCTGGGACCCACAACACAGAGTTACTGCAGTAATATTTTGGATGAAGAAGGGCCATAAAATGACATTTGTTCACCCAGACGGGGAGCTGGCAGCCAGCAGCCGTCCAGCTGCCATCAGTTTGAGGAGGGTCATCTTTGATTTCAGCGTTAATAAAGCAAATGGAGGCCATGAAGTGGACCTCAGTCTTGTTTGGAGATGATCTCCTTTAATGCACTATCAAGTTTCTGAGAAGATTAATATTTCTTGCTTTTGTTTCAGTTTAATGTGAAGCAAAAAACAACAAACAGGTTAATCAAATAATAAAAAAAATAATAAAAAACATTCCCCGAGCTTGGCTTGTTTCAACATTCGCCCTTCGCTCGCTTTATTTGAACAGGATACTTTAGCTCAGCAGCGTCGAGACCTGCGGTTCACGCGGTGCAATCTGGCGTCTAATGAAGTCTGCGGAGAGATATCATCTCACAACACGGCTTTTATTTCATCTCCCCTGCTTTTATTTCATCTCCCCTCCCTCATGTCTTCATCCAAAGCATAAAGGGGTTCGCATATGAGAGCAGTTTATCCAGATTGTTTGGGTCTCCGTCAGAGTTGGGAGGAATAGTTTGATGATTCTTCGGGTTCGGTTGGAGCTGCTATGGGTGGAGTTTGGGGTCAAGGGAGTCGTGCATCACAGAAAATCGATCAGATTGTAGCATTTTTCTACTCTGTTCAGTCTGGGGATCTCCTGAATACATTTATTCAGGTGTTGCACACATTTGAGGTACTTATGTTCTTCTTGAGTATTTTGTTTTCATTAAAAAATTTCCTGTGTTGGTGTTGAATGTTACATTTCTTACAACACAACAATTATTTGACTTTACAAATTAGGATTTTTCACAAAAAACATAAACAGAGCTGATAAAATCTGATGCCTTGCTATAGATCGGACAGCTTAATTGATTAGTTAATTCACGGATTGACAGAAAATTCATTGGCAGCTTTTTGAGGTCATTTTTTAAGCAAAAGTTTGAGTTTTTCAATCTCAAGGATTCAATGAATTTCCTCACAACTACTTCAACTATTTATTTACCATTTAACATTAACATATTCATGACTTTTGAAATGTTTACAGATTATTTTTATTGATATATTTATACTTCCTACTTCTTTTAAGACTTCTGAATGGGAGCATCTGTAACGAAAGGCAATTTCCCCTCAGGGATCAATAAAGTATTTCTGATTCTAATTCTGATTCTGATTCTGATTTTATTTATTGTTTAAGTGCTTAAATTTTTAACTTCATTGTTTAACCTCCTGTCCTCCACCACCAAAATTGGCCTGCAGTCCATTGCAATCCATTTTGTGAGCAAGTTAGCTAATCAGTCACAGGAAGACTTACTCAGTATGTCTTCAATGCTAGCGCTAGCATCGAGTGCTGTCCTAGCTCTGAACTCTAAGCTTGCTGCTAAGTTCTTTGCAGTTGAGGTGATTCAGGCTTGAAGTACTGCAAGGGTACAAAAATTCCTTGCAACAGATATTGCACAGAACAGTGTTCCTATGAACAGTTCCATCTGAACGTTTTTTTATTTGTGAACTTTCCATCTGTAGGACAAAGCAGTGTCTTCTCATCTGCCTCTATCATGTTCACAAAGGGTCAAAGGCACATGAAGTGGGATTAGTCGGTGTTAATTTTTTTGTGTTATTTTTTCTGTAATTTATCGATCAAATTAACGCGTTATTTTGACAGCCCTCGAAAAAAAATGAAATGTATAAATTCAGGTTTATATTGTCCTTAAACTGCAAGAAAATACAGCAGCCAAAAAGTCTCAGTGTGGCTGAACTGTTTTATTTTCATTTTAGCCTGAAGGCATATGACACACCAGGAATGATACTGAGCACCATTGATTGTAAAGGCCCACTATCAGTCTCTCTATGACAGTACTAGGGCAGCACAGTGGCTACCTTCACCAAGAATTATAAGAATTTAGAAGATTTAACCTTCTAGTTTGCTTTAGGAAAAGTAGGAGGAGGTGTCCAGGTGCCACTTTTATTTAGCAAATGACACAGCAATATAAGCGAATATTCAAGAGGCTCTCTTCATTACAACTACTACAAAAAAAGGTGATAAAGCTCTACATTAAAAAGGAACAAGCCCACATGGATGCTGGCTTTTTTATGTGCTGCTCTCAGCACGACAAGCCACACTGCAGAAAATCACTATGTTGTTGACGCAGGCAAAAAAAGAGTCTCCTAAGCTGGAGCAGGTAAAGAGTGCCAGACTTAAGATATTTATTTAGTTACATGCTAGTTACTGCTCATTACTCAGCACTACTGTTTGTATGCAGTACAACCTTAACTCAAGGGGATGTGAACAAAGTGTGGAAACAAAATGAAAAAGAGGGAAAATTAGTAGCAATGAATGAAGTATGGTCACTTGTGGGATGACCTTATAAGCAACAACAAAAAATTAAATATTGAGGTAAATGCAAAAGGCTTATTGCAGCATGTTCTAGCCACAGTTTATTTTTTGTTTTTAATTTTTTTTCTTTCTTTTTTTTTAAAGTTCCTGTTAAATTACACACTAGGGAAATGAATAAAGACTGGACGCTTTGAGCTTGAGCTCTGCTAATTTTGAACCTGGATTTCCCATCCAGGCTGGTTTTCACAAGCCTGAACAAAAAATGTATTTATGATGGCACCTGCTAGATCATGGTGTAAGTGTAACAAAAGTGGAGAGGACTCATTATGTGAGCCAAAGGATTCAGTTATATCAATTATACAGGGAAATCACAACGTACGCTACCATAAGCCATTGCTCAAACCAGTGAGACTGTGGCAGTAAAACAGAGATGTGTTGAAGTGAAAAAGGGTTCCTTTTATGTTAAAAGTAAAGCTCAACAATTCAGTTTTGACCCTGGAGCAGCAGTTTCAAATCTAGTGAATAAACCTTTCATTCAGTTTTTCCGTGGTAATGAACCATATTACCAGGACACATTTTTATGTTGCAGTTGAGGTTGTGTCAGAGAAATGTTAAAGTGGACAAAATACTAGAAAACATTTTGTCATCCATAAGTCTCTGACATTTTTAAATAGTAGAAGTAAGTACATTACATTAAATTGCACACTTGTCTCTAGCATGTGTATAAAATTAAGCCTTGGCGGGAATTGAATGCCAAATGCTTGCAGGGGCACCTTAACTTAGTGACTAAGTAAAGAGATTGTTGCTAGTACCTTTTCCTAGTCCTGTCTTACTCTGTTACTTGTTTTCCACTAACTTCAAAGAGGTTAAACTTTGGAGCACTCTTATGATTTTGGAAGGACCATAAAAAAGGACCATGAAAAAAACGGTTTCAAGCTGAAAACAAAATTGAAAGGTTTTACTTGAAGTAAAAAAAAAACCTGACATATTGGTGAGCATGTCATCTTCTACAGGGCAAAGGGGATAGACAAGTCCTTTTGTCTTGTATATAATAGTCTTCTTTTTTGGATATGAAAAAAATATCTGTAATGACATATCACTGCAATTCCATCATTTTGGTAGCACCGTTTCTTTCAGTTGTCCATTGTCCACTTTAAAACAATGCTTCCTCTTAAAGGTGTTCTTTGGTTCTCTGGTAGCACAGAGGTTCCTTAAATCCTAAATGGAACCAGTTTAATAACCAGAATAATTTGATGGAAACAGATTTGTGTTGTTCTCAGTATTTTTCTCGGTAGGTTGCAAAGGCACTGTACTTTTTTTTTTCTAGTGGAAGCTCCACCCTCACTAAAAACACCTATAAAGGAGCATGAGGATTAATAATTCATAGATATCCATGACCACTCATGCTCTCCTTCATAAGGCAGGCTTATATTAGCACCGTAGTCGTCAAGCAGTTCAAACAACTCTTAAGGCACCGTTAAAATTTTAAAAGCAGCTCAGCATGGAGGCTGCGTAAATAAGAGACAATTACTGTGCTCGATAGAAATGTAATGTAGTCCATTTTTAAAAGTAGTAAGCACAGACCTTGAGGGGAGGAAAATGACTTATAGCTGGTTGAAGAATGATTTATTTAAAGGGCACTTTTCAAGCCGAGTTCCACACCAAATACTATGGGCAGTCAGAAGTTCAGTCACGTATGGTGCCTGGTTAAGTATTTAGTGCAGCTTGAGAGGACTATTAACAGGAAATAGAAATCTAAAATCATGACCATCTATTTCCCCCTGCCATCAGTAAAAGATGCTTACACAATCTGTTTAGTAATGGCAGGATGTTTAAGCAGGTTATTACCATTAAAACCCAAATAGAAATAAAGAATCAGACCTGATTGTAAAGTTAATGCGGCGTGGACCCATTTTACAGCCTCTTTCAATCTCTCATAGATAAACCAGTAGATCACTTTAATTAGACAATGTGTTAATTGACTGCAGGTCCTGGGGTGTAATGTGTCAACATTAGTCTCCATCAATGACAACCTCCTCCAGGCACAACACCACTCACTCCAAGAGTGGGACGTGATACTGAGAATGATTGAGAGCGTGTTTGTGTGTGTGTGCACAGCAGTGCGTATCTGTCTGCTTTTTTTTATATAAATATGCGCGTGCAACTTTGCGTCTGCCTGTTTGCATGTGAAGTGGATGCCTAAAAATTCGTGCATCCTGACTTAGTGAAGATATATCAATGTGTGGGAGGGACAGTGCCTGCTGAAGGAGGACAGAGAGAAAGAGGAAAAGCGAATGGAGGGCAAGGCAGAGAGAAACACAGCGTGCGGTCTATCGCTTCACTGTGGTCTGACATTATTACTTGCTCATCGCCTGGCTGCTCTCCACGGCTTGCCTGTGTTTGGAAAATGGCAAGTCACATCAACATTACAAGGTATCCCACTTGCCTTAGAAAAAAGGTGGATAAGGTCAAGATGCACTTTGCCTCTGGGACTTAAAAGATTCAAACTCAAAGCTTGATATTTCTTAAGTCAAGCCATTGGTGTTCAGACTATGGGCAGCTTAAGGAATACAAAATATCAGCCTAATAGAAGTGACAGGGAGTGACTACAAAAATTTAGAGGGACAGGAGGGGTCATGTTATCATACATAATTTGGCTATTTATGTCACTTTCTTGTGTTCATTAAAAAGCAATGAGACAATGGCTTAAAGGAGTTTCCAAAACAATTTTATTAAATCCTAATATGTCCAAATTAACCATGCACACCGAATGCAATGGTGTAGATATCCAGGCACAACAATAACAATCATCAACATTTCAACAATAACATTCATTAAAGTGCCACTTTATGAGTTAACATATTCTAAGACAACAGCAGCATAATAAATGTTGCTTTCACAAAGTTATAAATACAGTTTTTGATAAGATATGATGATTCAATTTTATGGTCATTTTGTAGGCTGTCTGTGTAAATTATGATCTCTAATGTGTTATACTTGTGTCTAACCTTGCTGACACAAATAGGGTGAACAGAACATTATAATAAACTTTCTTTAGGCTAAATAAAATGAAGTTAATAACCAGGAATCATAACACAGCTATACAGCTGTACATAGTTGTAATTTACTGTATAACATTTAGCTAGATGTACATTACCTCATTAACAGGAACCAAACGACAGTAAGAGAGAACATGAGCACTATATTCTGCGAATAGAAGATTTCCCACAAACTGTTCCTGTTGTCATTAGTTTACTTTAATCACTCAGCCTTAGTGACTTTATTGACTTTTTGGAACTAACTGTGACAACTGATGCAAGGAGCTACTGCTCACTATAAACATCTCTTCCCAGAACTGTCCTTTCCTCCCTTGCCTGACTTGCAAGTGTCTCCATTGAAGCACTTCAAAATGACACAGAAATTTGGTACTGCTTTCTTTAAACCAGGTGATCTTTCATAATATTTTGGTCCCTCTGTAGCCTCAAACTAGAAAAATGCAACCTCATCTGCTTGAATGGATGAGCCTCCTCAGTCTAGTAGGTGGTGCCCCTTACTCTCTGAGAACCCCAGATGGTTAAAGGCATTTTATGGAACTGAAATGAAGCCAAATCAAATCTGACAACAGTGTAATTAACATACATTTACTTACACACACCATTCTCTCTCCCTTACACTCTTTCCCAAACATGGATAATGTCAGCACCCTCATCCTATTGAACAGGATCAGTGACCAAGCGTATGATTGTACTCAACACTCTAAAGTCATAGCAAGCGACTTCCATCAGACTTCAGTCAACGTGGCAATCATACAGGGAACATAATGAGGCCATTAAGTTTGGCAACCGCAGCTTTAAAGCCTCTTGTCCAACCGGCTGGGCTTCTACTACGCACGTGCTCATAGCTTCAAAGCTTTTAGCAACTTGATGTGATCCGAGATCTGCAGCGTGCTGCAGCAGCAGGTGCAATGCATCCTGATTGGATGGCTTCCTGAATGGCTTCCTTTATGTGGTTGGGTTTCTGTGCTGAGCGCTAAGGACCATTTTAACATTATGTGACATGTTTAAGAGCATCTGGTGACCTTTAACAGGAGTTATAAAATGCAGTCTGAAAATGTGCTGACCTAGTTAGCTTCGGGTTAAAGAGAGGAGCTGGATTTTTAATGGCTGTATGTGTTAGTGTTAAATTTTTGTTTATTTCAATTTATTTTGATTAGTTGTGCTGCCTCTCCAACATAAACGTAATCTGTAAGGCTAAAATTTTTGCCACATATTTAGAAAAACATGACATACATATGACCTTGCAATCATTACGTGGTTCATCTTTCACATAGAATTTTTAAGGTTCAGCATGCAATGTAATTATTATGTGAAGTATCATTCTTTTAAACAGCTTTGCATAGAATCAAGAGGTCAAGAGTAAGACTCAGACAACCCCCAAGTGTTCAGTTACTGCAGCCAAGAATTGTGCTCTGGAGGTCAGGCAAGACAAGATTCTCCATTCATGTTTTGTTGCACATGACCTCTTGTCACAATATCACACTTACAATACACAAACATATTTGTTGACACAAATTTAAGGAAGAGAGATCAGGGAGGGAGACAAGACCTGCTTTGAGGGAAACATTATTTATGATATTCTCATTGTTCTCTCCACTTTCTCCATCCAGAGCAGGTGGCCACCAGGGTGGCAGAAGAGAGGAAAAAAAGAAACAACTTTATAATGTATAACCATCAGTAATTTAGGCTGAGGGGTGAGATGGGTTGATGGAAAGCGAGTGGGAACAAGTCCTGGCTAGACATCCTAAATCATATCCCCTCACTGCAGAGACCATGGTTTGCAAATGCTACACACAGCTATGTCTTTGTTGGTGTGACTCTCTGCTCCTTGTGCACTGCAGATCATGCATATAACACTCATAACATGCAGATAGTAGCCATTTGATTTGATAAAGCATTTTTGCAACCACATTTCTGCAGGATATTTAATATCACTTTTTGCCTTCAAATAACACTTACAAGAGTCTCCATGTATTCATCCAGTTCACAAAAGAGATCTGAACATTTCAAAAACACAAAGCTCTTTTGATGACTTGCCAGATATGACTGATCTGTCTCTGCATGTGTTCTCATGACTTTAAAGACCGCTCAAGTCAAGCTTATACACCATCTTATGTTAATTTTCCTCAAAGCTGCCAATGTTCATGGTTGGAACAGATGAAAGGACATCAAGGACAGCACCATGTGCTATGGTTCATGGAATTAAAAAAAAAAAAAATAAAAAAACATCTATAAGTGAAAATACACGTTGATCAGTAAAAAGCTGACATCCTGTCCTGAGCTATCCATCTAATATGCCGATATTTATAGTCACAGTTTTCTTAGGAAACATATTTATTGTCATTATGCTCTTGGGAGAAAATCTCAAGGTTCCCTTAGAAGAGATGAATGTTTTAAGGTTACACTGAAAGACACTGCTAAAGCTATCCATTTTGTATTGAAGCTGTCAGTAACAATACTATTATGTTCATGACTGCTGAGGATGGGGGGATTACACGGCCTCAAAGATACTTCAGAAAAGAACTTGTCACTTTGCTGTAGGGATGTTTCAGTGGAATTATGCCCATGAATACAATAAATGACAGTTAGTCTAAACATTGCTACCTTTACATTCTCTGTTAATATCTGAGGTTAAGGCCTCAATGTAACCTGCATAGGCCTAAGGCAGACATGAAGACACATACAACAACAGACAGAGAGAGGTAAGGTAGGGAGGGCAGAGACAGCAAGTTGGACAGGTACAGAAAAACAGTGAGAGTGCATTAGCCTTGTGTACATGCCTCAGAAGACACACCTTTTCCCCTCAGGGAACCCACAGCAGCGTCAAGTCTCCCAGAGGTAGTAGATGTACAAGATACAGATGACCAGTCTGGCTGAAATAAGACAGAGAGAAAGTCTCTAGACCAAAGAGGGTGTGAATTTATGGTCAATGCCATGGTCACACCAAACCAACAGCATACCAGTCCCCCTGCTGAGATTCATGTGCATTTATATTTAATGTTTTAGTACTAAAGATTGAAATGGTTGATAAAGTAGGAGTTTATAAGCTTGACTAAAGATTAGTGGAACAGGGCATGTAAGTGCCACACATCCAATAAACCTATCGGTAACTCGAGATTGTTTGTCCTATCAAAATGAAATGCCAACAAGTTCTTTAACTGGGACAAAAAAAAGGTTGTTTCGAATAACTTTCCAAAAACCTGTTCATATGTGGTCTGAACTTGCATCTCTTTGTCATAGTTTTATTAGGCTTACATGATAAAAACTGCATTGCTACAGTAAGGGAATGCTTGTGGTTATGGTTATGGTGCTCAATCAAGGTTAAGGAAAGATCATTATCAAAAGCGTTATGGTGATTCAGGAAAAAATGCAGTTAAAGAATGAAGAAACCTACACTGAGTGTTGAGAAATGGAATATAAAGAACGCTGTCTAAGTCAGACACCAAAGGTCATTAAAGTTGGACATTAATTACAGTCATGGTCAAAAGAACTTTTTCATCAGTGTTAAAAAGCAATACCTTTCATTTCAGGACTATGTGGTTATGGTTTAGGAAATATTATGATCAAGATTATAAAAAGGAATGTCTGTAAGTAGGAGACAGGGTGGAAGTAGTGGTGCCCAGTGTCGTTGTCAGTACATTAGTTCCAAATGTTTTTAAGACTAAATAACATTGTCATACTAATTTTGCATCACCATTTGTAGGGAGGTTACTAGTTGTAAAACCTAACACACCTTGTTTTTAGTTTTCTTATTTTCTTTTTTGTCATTTAGCCTTTTTTTTATATAAATTTCAGTTTGAAAGACAGAGAGTGTTGGGAGGGGGAGTTATGGGATGGATATTAAACACAAGATCAACAGGATGCTTCAGGTGGTTTGAAACAACCAAAAATAAGTCAGTCAGATGAAATATGAAGGAGCCCAGAAATCAAAAGCAAACAACAGGCAATAAATAAATAAATAAACAGTCAAGACTGTAGTGGCTGAATCTAACTTGTTATTCATCCAACCAGATGGTTATCGCAGCAAATCAGTCTTACTCTAACTTCACTACTGTTCTGATGAAGTTGGAAGAAGCACAGTTTCTCTGTCCTACCACTCCATTCAAAACAAGCCCCTCCAGTCAATAAGGATTAGGTTGCAGATCTCCTCTCTTGAGGATGTTCTCAAGGCCAAGCCTGTTTCCCCTTCATTTTGCAACAAAAGAGGAAAAGACTTTGAAATTGAGGCCTCCGTCTTCATGATAATTATTAAAGATTTAAAGCTAAAAGGCAGCAGCATTCAATAACCCCCTCATCCCCTCCGTCCAGTACACACTCATGCAGTCGCTGACACACACAGAGATACACTAATACACGCACACACAAACATGTTCCCCTCATAGTGCCTCAATCTTCACTGCGGGTTAAAAAACAAGTTCATGTACCGTGTCATAATCAGCTCAGACAAGACAGAATATATGGGATTTTTTTCAAATAGAATAAAGAGAGAGGAGCAGCCACAACAACAAATTAAGCTTGTGAAACCATAAAGAAGAGCCCATCGGCTCCCTGTGAGCTTACATGGTCGTGTAAATGACTTTGATTCATTTTGTCTCATTATTTTCTTCCTATGAGGGTCCCCTTGTACAAAAGAGGTACAATTTCCATCCAGTTCATATGCAGAATGGGCTTGAATATGGTCAGTGTCATTTTGAAGATAAGTTAGTGGTACTATGAAAACTAGTTACTGCAGCTGTAAAGGTTTACATGTTATGGCACTAGGATGGCAGGCATTTTTTTGCTTTCTGAGAGCAAGAGAACCTGTTTTTTTGATAAGGTTAATTTCATAATAGCAATAATGACAGATTATTTGGATCTTCAGATTCTTAGGTCTTGAATTCTCTAACAAATTACAAATGTTTTTCTCAAAAATTGGACAAATACACAATCTGAAATAATTTTTATTGAAATATTAGGTCTAAAGAATAACAATAATAGATGTTTTATTATACTGTAGGTGTAAGAGATCCAACAGAGTCTGTGTTAATAGACACCAGCAATTTAAGGTGGCACACATCACCTGTTTAGGACTGCTGTGTATAGGGGTTAGAGACAAATCACTGAACACTCCCCTTTGGAAAGTCTGTGGTAATGCATTAAGGCTATGACATCCTTCTAGTTGCAACATTTACTATACTGTATTGCATATCTCTGCTGATCAACTTTAATATTTTATAAAGGGCTTAAACAGCTAATAAAGCTAAAATTAACTCTTTCAGTTTCAGGTATTCAGTTTAGTAAATCTGTATATTTATGGGAGAATGAGTAGACATAAAGGGGGAAATACACAATCTTAGGAATTTGTATTATTTAAGGTCTAATTGGGGATTGAGCAATAATTAATGAGCCTCTTTTTCCCGCTATCATTTAGTTTGGATGAACAAACCTCGCATCATTTGGAAGGAATGAATCATGCATTAGCATATCTTAAATTTGCTGAAAATACATCATGAATATTTTTTTCCCACTGAGGCTATAAATCACGACAAATTAATCATTACTCTCAGAAAGAAAGACTAAGAGACCATGCGAAGAAAGAGACAAGTGTATATGATCAGATAATGTCATTTAACAGCTGTAACAGAGATGAGTTTCGTGCGTAATTGCTGGGAGAGTCAAAGGTCGCGACCGAACAAAATTTACAGTCGCTGCACAAGTCCGGCATATAGGGAATAGTGTGCGTCGGTGCGCATCTGTAGCTTCCAGTGCACCTGTTAACAGTGACCCACAACACAGCGGCACGACAGAGCTCCGAGTCTGCTCGGTGCGTCAGGGAGTTTGTTCACCCAGTTACTCAAAACAACCCACTCTCAGGGAAGAGCTCGTGTGCAATGTGGAATCGTGAAAAGAAACCAAAATACTGAGAAACAATATTAATAAAAATAAATAAATAAATAAACTCGTGATTACTTACGCTGCTGTTTTGCCCTGACCAGTAAACCACCGCGTGGTTATGCGCAGAGTCCCCTGTCAGAGCGAAAGTGCTGCTGGTGAGCTTGGGCTCATCCTGTCGGTTATTCCCTCTCCCTTCATCCTTGCTCCATCTGAAATCGGACCTGCCCTGCCTGTGTCCCTCTAAAAACGAGCCCCGATCCTCCGGAGCGCTCGCATCCATGCCAGGCCGGCCGTTCCAACCGCTCTCGCTGAACTCAGCAAACTCAGTACCGCTTCTTTTCGCTCTCCGGAGCGCAGCATCGTCACCCCTCTTGGGCTCCAGTACATTTTCACTGCTGCGTTGACTTTCCTCACTGGACCCTGGTACATATTCTTTTGCGCGAACTCCATCCAAACTGACATCTTGAGGGAAGTGGGGGGCATCCTCGACAGAAACTCCCGTCTCATGACCGTCTTCCACTCCAGTATTTTGGTCGGTAAACCCGAGTTCCCTAAACTCTACTCGGATGGTTTTTAGGGTACCCAGTCCCTCTGTCGATTCAGTGCGCATTCCCAGCTGTAATTCCTCCTGATGAAGTTGAACTGGCAACGGGCAAGATGCGCAAGTTATCTCCGCCTTTGTATATTGTATGGCATGAGCGGCTATCATCAGCCAGATACCCAGAGATAAGTGCATACCTGGGCAGAAGCCAGACCAAGTCTCCATCGCTGACAGAGATTTGGGGGGTTAAGGACCGTTGGAAACCTTATCCGACACCTTAACTCCCTTTTCTCGGGTCGATATGGAATAAACGACGCCTCAATTGTTCGTCCGGTTCTTTAAGGGGGGAGGGGGGGTGCTCTTCAGCGAAACTGTTCACGTCCAAGGATCTCTGGTCGGGAGAGCCACCACACAGGAGGGAGGAGCTGTATCGCAGCCAGCTGCCGAGTGTGCGCCCGGAAGAGACACTTAGAGAGAGAGACAGAGAGAGAGAGAAAGAGAGAGAGAGAGAGAGAGAGAGAGAGAGAGAAAGGGAGAGGAGCTGTCTGAGGTGCTGAGCTTACTGTTATAAAAGTGATAGATGACAGAATAGTCAATATAGATCATGATTTCTGATGATTACATATGTTTCATGTAAATAATTTTTTTGTAGTGTTATCCTTTATTTTTAGCTTTATTTTTTGATTTTATATTTGTTTTCAAATAATGATTTTTTAATTAAAGTTAACAGCATTAGCAGTGTGAACCTTGATATATGAGGCCACAGAATTTTTTTAGTAGGTAAATAAATAGTCAGATATTTACGTAAGAGAAAAAAAAGGCCTTTTGCAGTCCAATCTTTATAGAACTTGACTTAGACAACTGTGTGGGCGGGAGGGGGTGAGGAGGATTGTAGGCATTTACATCACTGGGTTGGGTGAGCCCTCTTACTCTAAAATTAATAAAAGAAGAGGGAGAGAGTAAAAGAAAAAACTTAATTGAAACATGCAAAACTGCTACCTGTGGATTTTCTGGGGCTCACAAAAGCGTGCTTCAGCAGAGTGCCAAAGATTGCTCAATAAGGTTGAGTTCATACCAACACATTTTTTTAGCAAATCACACATCAAAAAGCCTTCAACCAAAAAACTGAAAGGAGAAAGACTCTCAAAAATAGACACATCATATGAAAATGAAGAAGAAGAAGAAGAAGAAGAAAAAGAAGAAGAAGAAGAAAAAGAAGAATATAGTACAGTCATTTTTTACTGTGCAAATAAACCTTAAACTCCTGTCTAAACAGCTTCCAGCAGCCCTTTTTTGTCTCTGTGCATGTGTTATATTCATATAACGCACAAGTCTCCTGCCCTGACACCAGTGTATTAAAGAAAGGAATAGAAGCAGCTTATATGTAGAATGAAGATCCAATCATTTTAAACATATAGGTAACAAAAACAGTACTTGCACATGAGGAACCTGGGGAGTGGGGGCAGAACACTTACTGATGGATTGGGAAGAATTGGCAGAGAGTTGCACCACTCCTAGGGGGAAATAAAGCAGTGCCTAGAGGCATATGAGGGAGAGGGAGGGGAGGGAGTGTTGGGATGCAATGCTGCCGCGTTCTGCGCATCAAGGACTTAATTCTCAATTCCATCAGGGGTGGAACGGTGATATAAAGGCAGGAAATGTGTTCATATGTGTGTGTTGTGACAGTGTGACAAAGAGAAAAAGCACTTGTATGTTAGAGTGAGTTCAGCAGGGTCACTCATTAGTGAGCTAGCATGTTGCGCCCTTGTCTATCAACTTGACTGCCCACAAATTGCCCATCAGGGAATACTCAGGGGACTGTGTATGAATATCAACACATTTCTGATCATATCAGAGTGAAAACAGTCCAGTAGCAGAGTAACAAAAGACACTTTGCAGTGTAAGTAATTTTATTCCTCCACATTCCAAAGACATGCAAATTTCACTCAACTAAGACAAAATTGTCCGCACAGCACCTTATTTAAAGCAGCTAATTGATATTTTTTATAATGACATTATGAAAACAAGGTTACATTGTGAAAGGTGTCACTTGTGGTGATCAGTTTACAGTGGATTATCACCTGAATCTGCAGCTCCCCTTGGGGGCTTCATACTGAGTTTCAGCTTATTTCTTGTCAGGTCCACAACTTTACTGGTTTGGTTCACTCTATGAATCATTCTCATAGAATCATTTTCAGGTGCAGCTGTAAGGTCCTTTCAGGGCACAACAATTTACATGACCAGTTCAGCACCAAACAACAGACACACACACTTTGCAATTGAATAAGTCCATTTAACAGAAAAAGAGTCTGACATTTCCCTCAGGAGTTGATAAAGACAAACCACAAAGCTAAAAGAGAGAACTTATTCTAATCAAACACAACTCCAAACTGCTGCTTGTGACAATGAGTAACTCTTTACTAACCACTTGCACATGTCTGCAGAAGAGTAATGACTTGTCAGTGTTAAGTTCTCATTATATGAACCCCAAAATGAAAACACTGTAGATGGTTTAAAAGGATTTAAAAAATGTTGGAGCACGCTGTACCTAAAGAGCCATTTTGCATGAGACTGAAAGTTTCCAGTCCAGTTGCAAAGTGTCTCTTAAGGTTAATAGCATGATAAGAAAACAGAAAAAAAATAACAATGCAAATTTATCGCAAAGTTTATTTTTTTCAGGTTTTGTTGTCATCAGTTTTTTTTCTTTTTTTTCTTTTCATTTTAGCTCTGTAGGCCTATAAAAAGAATTCAAATGAACAAATCTAAAAGGGATAATCACCCTTTGGTTGGACTGGTCTCAGCGTAAGATTGTTACAAATAGAAAAATAAAATTTAAAAAGAATAGTGTAGCATTTTGGAACTTCTTCCTGAGAAATCGAGAATGCAGTATTACTCTTATGTCTGCTTAGTAAATATGAAACTGGAGCTGGCAACGTTTTACCATGTTCAGCATCAGGCTAAAATTACTGGTCCAGGCAATTTAAACAATCTTGTGTCTAACTCTCTGTGAGACAGCCGATCTATGTTTTAACACTTAGATTTTTATATGTTTTAAACAAAGAACTTGGAACATGTTTGTGATTGATATTTAGGTGTGCTGGTAGGCAGATTGATTATCACTCAACAGAGCAAGCAGAGCTGTATCCCCCTGATGTCAGTCTTTACATGAGGTTGATCAACCATTTGCAGGCTCTTAATACATATTTAACATTATGACAAGGGACTGATATCAATTCTCTCATCTAACTCTGAGCAAGGAAGCTCATAAATGTATTCCTTTAAACATTCTTTAATAGCTCATCAGCTAAAAAGCTTGGGAACTATTGCACAGTAGACTATGTCTTCCCCCTCCACCGTAAAAACAGGCCATAACCCAAGACTAACTCAAAGCAACTCAGACCAACACAGAGACAGGGACTATATGCCAAGACTAAATTATTTCAGAGAGACGTGTAATGAGATTTTAATGAAAGTGAATGAAACTTCTCATCTCTTGTGATGCCGCCATTCATCAATTACCATAGCTTACTAATGGAGCGGAAATTATTAATCCATTTTAACGATAAATCAGATGGAATTTTTCAAATCAATCAACATCCAAGTGAAATGTATTTTGTTACTTGGAGGAGAACTACACCAAAAAGAAACTGGTATATTTCATGCTCCAGACCACACATGTAACTCACAGCTGTATGGAGTTGTCTAATGGGCAGGGTGGCCCAGCGCATGGAGACCAGCATTTAAAAGGACAAAGTATCCTTGAGCAAGAAACTTAATTTCTTCTGAACCAAGGGTGCTGATCTGTAACTGACTCTGCTCTCTGTCGTCCCTGCAGCAAGTTGGCTAAAAATTTCAGTGGAGACACTAATAACATATAAAGTATCACATTATATTATTCCATAAACAAAGCAGACTTATCAGATATGAATCATTTTGGTTTTGAATGTCATATTTTCCAATAACTTTTCTGTGATGTAACAGTTTGTGGGCGTTAATGATTGTAAAACCGAGAATGAGTCACTGTTTGGTTTTCTTGAAAGATGCAGATAAAAAAGTATCAAGAGAGCCTTTAGAGTACATCCCGGTAAAAAATAGAATAATTTTTTAAAAATTACTTTCTAGTGTTAGGCTGTTGCCCTAAAATTAGCATTTTTCACACATTATCTTTTCCTGAATTCTCATGTTTTTCCTCAGATATTTCACTTTTGAACATTAAGGGCATTAAGGGCTGTTACAAAACCCTTTTTTCCAACTGTCATCAACATTCCAGCAGGGGGCCTAAAAACAGAAAACATTTGACCAGATTTTCTCCATAAAAGACATAAAAAACTGAACTGAGATCTTCTACGACATGTGTTCAATCCTGACTTTACTATCAGTCCATTTTTTTACTTGGCTCTTCCTGCTTTCTCCCTCTCTCTTTCTCTCCTTTCCTTCCACAGTGACACACAAACATCATTTGCAGCTAGAAGGTATCATCACTTCTGATGATAAATAAAGCAATCATCATTAATGGCATACATGAATGTACAAGCAGGTTGGAGAGAAGCCATATTTTAAACAGTGCGCTCATATGAAATTATTCTGGAGTCCACTGCAATGAATGTATGCAAATTCATGGCTGACTTGGCATTACACCTGTGCAATCCTGACTACCTATCCATTTTAAGCCATTTCTTGTTCTCTCTCTGTGCTGACTTCATCCTGCTCTTTCCTCTGTCTCTGTCTTTTGCCCTCTCTTCCCCTTTTTGATGTCAACCAAAAAGAAAACATGACAGCCAAACAAAGAATTTATAATCCATATCAGTCTATAACATTATTTAAACTGAAGATCAAGTTTCTTGTGTTATGCTGTCAGATAACAAAACTTTAACCTCACTTGCTTACCTGAGCCATGCTGTTTTAGGTAAGGCAAATGGTAATGAGCAAATGACATCTGACATTTCTTTAGGGGTCTGTATGAGAACAAAAAAGGACCTTACTACAGCCAATATAACATAGATTGCAGAAAACATGCACATGATCCCTGTGACATTTCTGAAGAGCCATTTTACAATGATGGCTCTATTTTAGTAGACCAGGCGCAGACGCGGCACACCTGCCCTGCGCCTCACCTGCGCCGCGCCAACGGGGTGTGGCCAGGGCATTTTGCAATTTTCATGCATGGTGCTGTCCGGCACAGCGCGGTGCACCCATGCCCCCGTCCCTCCCACCGGCGCAAGTGGCAAAGAGGGAGGAGAGAAGGTGTGAGTAGGTTTAACACAGCTGAGTGTAATTTTCACCAATCAAATGAACGCCTCTCCTTGCCTTTAAATGTGCTGCGGGCAAGGCGCAGTGCCAATTTCACCTCGCTACCACCATGGACGAAGACAGCAGCAGCAGCAGCAGCAGCTCCAGGCGGCCAACTGATGTGCTGGTCCGGGAGGTCCAAGCTTGCAGTACCAGAATATATGGTAATGTGAACAGACCTCCACGGGCTGATGATGCAAAAACAGCCTGGGAGGAAGTTACTAATGTTTTCAATCAAGTTTGCCCAGATATTCTGAGAACCACTGCCCAATTTAAAGAACGGTTCAATGATGTAAGGAGAAAGGCCAAAAAAAAGTTGTCAGAGCAAAGAAGGTACACCGTGGCCACGGTGTGCTTGAAAGACCCGGTGGCGAAGAAGGTCAGAGCCGCTGTCACCTTTACAGCAACTGGGAGAGCACAGGGGCCAACTGATGCGCAGCCCGGTATTAGTATTAGTAACTTCCTCCCAGGCTGTTGCACCAGACTGCGCCGTGCACAAAAATTGTAAAATGCCCTGGACATACCCCATTGGCGCGGCGCAGGCCAGGTGCACCGCACCTGCGCCTGGTCTACGAAAATAGAGCCCCTTAAGTCAAATTGTTTAGAAAGCAAACATTTCCGTATTTTGTCTACGATATTTTTTCACCTGCACAGGAGTCGCACCATGTGACGAAGTCTTGGATGAGTTCTCTGAACTCGTCCTCTTGTCCACTCCTGATACAACCCATGATGGCTGTGTCGTCCGCGAATTTCAGTACATGGCAGAGCTCTGAGTTGTACTGAAAGTCAGACGTGTACAGAGTGAACAGGACTGGAAGGATGCACAGTTCCCTGCGGTGCTCCTGTGCTGCTGGCCACGGTGTCGGATCTGCAGTCCCCCAGTCGCACATACTGAGGTCTGCCGGTCAGGTAGTCTGTGATCCATGCCACCAGGTGTGATCCTACTCCCATCTCTGTCAGTTTGTCCCTGAGGAGCTGAGGCTGGATGGTGTTAAAGGCGCTGGAGAAGTCCAGAAATGTAATCCTCACAGCACCACTGCCTCTGTCCAGGTGGGAGAGAGATCGGTGGAGCAAGAAGATGATGGCATCCTCCACTCCCACCTTCTCCCGGTAAGCAAACTGCAGAGGGTCAAGAGCGTGGTGGGTCTGTGGCCTCAGGTGATGGAGCAGCAGCTGTTCCAAGGTCTTCATCACATGATACTTGGTGCTTATAACTAAGGGCTTACCATTTAGCTTTTTACTTTAGTCAAACAATGTCACCAACATTTAAAAAATAAGGTTTACAATGGAAAACCTATTTAACAAAAGCATTAAATGAAAATAATAACTTATGCAACAATTTTTCAATAGCAGTTGTAACCTTCTAATAATCTTCTTCTTAACATCTGTGGTGACAACAGAAATGTTCAAAACCCACAAAGAGGAGTTGCAGCCAAACATTATAACTTGATTTGCTTGTAAGGAACATGACTATTTGGCATAAAGATACACCAGTTGCATTATGCATAAAGCTGTGTTTGGAAGCAAATGGCTGGTGTTGCTGCAACTCTGGCAGCTGCTATATAACTTAGTAAGATCCTCTAGCAGAGCTGAGTAGAGTGGGTTAAAGTTTGGGGTTAATATTTAGCAATATAACATGATTCATATTGTTAGTTTTGTGAACGAATATCATAAACACACAATTCCAAGTAGTCAAATACCAACACAGCAGTGTGACCTTGGTGTCTTATATGAATGAACAAGGTAAGGAAGGCCTTTCTGCAAGGCAGCCTTCCAACACTCAGTTAATGTTGTGAAATGGTCACAGTCGTAAGATGCTCCTGAACTGATAAGGTTTAGGTTTACGAGCACCCTTGTTTATGTCTAAGAATTGATTGTTTTAAATCAGGTTCATTTTTACTTTCATGTGGGACACAAACATCAGTTTCCTGGATGAAGGTCCTGTGTGTGACCAAGCAGTCAACCTCACACTCCACCTCTCCAAGGGCTTTGTTATTAAATTGTGGGCAATGCTGCAAAATTTGGTTTCAATCTAATTACATGTAATAGAGGGCCATATCAAAACAACTTATTTTATTATTAAAGGAGCTTAAAAACTTTCAGCATTTTTGCAAGGTCTCTTCTAATAACTATAGCTCTTGGGGAATATGCAAAATACCAAAATAATCAAGTTTATAGCCTTAATATATAAATGATGTCTTTCACAAAAAGATAAGACTGTTACTTTTTATGTGCTGTATATTTCTTTGTTCAAATATATTTGAATAATAATTCAGATAAGTTTCAACAGGTTGAATAATCTCAATGTCTGAATACTTCATGTATACTGTTAAGCAATATATTTGAGAAACAGCTAATGATGGTCAATGAAATTTTGACACTGTTATATTAACCAATGCTGAGGATATAAATGAACTACTATATTAATTTCACTGCTATATACCTGAATATTCATTGCCTAAGTCTTTCTGAAAAGATACTGTCAGTGAAATCTGTGTCAGGGTTTTGGATGCTGAGTTCTGTCACTCCTCTTTTCTTCTTTTCTGCTGCAGCTTAAAGTTTTCTTTCTCGTGGATTTTTGTTTTGTATTTAAACAAATTTGTTGTGTTGCCACAGCAGTGAACCACCTTCCTACACACATCGGAGTATGCAACATTTTCAGTCACAGCTCTAAAATAGCTCCAAAGGAATCTCCTCTTTCATTTACCCATCAATTGTCAGATTAAAGTAGTCAGGGTGGGCGCTGTGGCGTGCTGTGCATGAGTGCACGCAGTACGACAACAGCTGAGGAGAAGCAAGGAGTATGCCTTCATGCACTGTGTTAACAAAAAAAGAGCATTGCAAAGAGAGTACTGTTTGATGAAATACAAAAACAACACATATACAATGTAGATGAGAGAAACTGAACCCTTTATCGATCTGTTTTGATATTTTATTGATCCTATTGTGACTATAATTAATCTTAAAATGAGACATAGGTATCACTTGCATTGATTAATATCGGACCTGATCTGTGTAAGTATTTACTCTTTTAATGAAGCAGTTATTCCAGGCATCTTTATTGTTGCAAATGGGCTTACATTGTGGGAATGTAAAGCCTGATTTGTATATATGGGCATAACATAGGGCTCTAATTTCGTAGACCAGGCGCAGGCGAGGCGCACCTGCCCTGCGTCTCGCCTGCGCCACGCCAACGGGGTGTGGCCAGCGCATTTTGCAATTTTCGTGCACGGCGCAGTCTGGCGGAGGGCGGCCCACCGGCGCAAGTGGCAAAGAGGGAGGAGAGAAGGCGTGAGCAGGTTTAACACAGCCGAGTGTAATCTTCACCAA
>JAQMCX010000044.1:559316-570326 GCA_029814765.1 Acanthurus leucopareius | reverse complement strand
CTTAAGATCCAACAGTGCAAAATGTAAATTCTTGCAATTTTTCAACTGGTCTTAAAATTTTGATCAGGAGTGTAATGAGAGCAGACTCTCTGATCCGTTATAACATTTTAGGCCAAAGAAACACTCTTGGAAACACCCATGATTTGATTGTGATTGTGCACAGCTGATAGGACTATTTGGTGTACTCCAGTGGCACAGGGGGCGGAGCAGAGCAGATACCTCTGTTGCTCCTGGAACAAGATGGCAAAGGTGGATTTAGACACTCCCCTGAATAAAATAAAACCTTTGTGCCTTGTGTTTTGTGCATGTGCTTTGTGCAAAGAAGAGTATAAGATAGGGCCGTAAGAGTATGAGTCAAGGTACTGTTTGCAAGTCATAGATAAGTCTCAGATCTTCATTTAAGTCCTCCAAGATCAGCGAGTCCCAAGTCAAATTTTGATTTCCTAACACCCAGCTCAAGTTCCTAAAGAGGCCATTAAGCACTCTTCATAAAAAGTAAAGCCATGCTTGTCTGAAGCCCCACACTGTGCAGCAACATCTCTCTCCTCTGATGGTTTGTACTGTGAGAAGAGTCTGATGGGTACAGGAGCACTTCATTAAACATAAACCTCTTCAGGTTGTTCCGATGATCTGCGGAAGGTAACTTTGGTCTTGAATGAGGGAGGATATAGGTGTCTTGTGCTCAGATCACTAATATTAAGGTGATTACAGTGTGACCAGAGGAAACCAACAGGTGAACTGACCCATTTGGCATATGTGTAATTCTTAAATATAGCTTGTCTATGGCATACTTGATTCTTGGCATATTGCATTTCTAAATAATCTGACAAAAATTACCAACATATAAACATGTTTCTTCTTTGATTTGCTTTCTACAGTAATCATTCCCAGTATTGATGTAACCTGATGAAAATGATTTGACATTTAGAAAGGTTTATAGTATGTTTATTGTAGCATTTATGGCAATTTCAGAGACCATGATCTGTTTTGGTTTTTTTTGTAATTTTTTAAAATAATTTACATAAGACACAATACCACTGAAATGCCTCTCCTTCATTTTTTTTTATTACATTGTCATATTCTGTGTTTCTGTGACTGTTCCCAGTAATTGAACCTAATATACTCTGTTTGTGGAGTTATAGGATGGAGGACTTAAGTGGTGATGGCTCAACTTCTTCACATCAGACTCTAAAGAGTTAAGAACTGACACTGAGCTTGGAAGTAACACTCCGATAAAGATTCAAGCACTGAATTAGATGACATTAGTTTAGCAAATTGACAACTGATACATCACCACAGATTCCTAGGGATATTTGGGTAACTTGAGACATGTCTGTCAACTCTGTTACAGTCTGCAGGGTCAAAGGAAGCATCTAGCCCTCCATACCTACTCTTCAGGGTTTGGGGAAGGTTTCTTTATTTGTGTGGATGTTAGAAAGGCTTGAGGGGGCCTGCAAGGAACAGTGGATTTGCCAACATCAAAGCCTTTGCAGGACACAATAACTTGGATATCTCTAACAGAATTACATTTCTATGAACCCCAAGCAAAATCACTTAACATAAACAGAATGCAATATTTCATCTGGGCCTAAAAATTAACACTAGTCACTAGCTAAATGCAGGTGCTTTACATAGCTGCAAGTTTTCTTCATTTACTAACCAAAACCATGGATTCTGGTAATGGCACAGTATAGGGCAGTCACTTTCCATTTAGCCAGTACACAAAAACATAAAAATTTTACTGTATAGCACAACTACTAAAGGCTGTTGCAGCTAATTGTTCAAACCTTATCAACCTTAATATACTCAGCTACACATCTGTACTTCTAATAAGGAGTCATTTTATGTCCTTGTATGTGTTTGTGGTGGGTTGGTCTGGCAGACAATATCTCTTGTTGTAGATAACTGGGTTGTGCTGGCCTCTAAGCAGAAATCAATAATGGTTCACCCCAACATCATTTCACACTTCAAGTTATGGTAACAGCTACAAATGGTTCTTTAAACTAATGAATCATATTTAGGATACATAAGTTTTATGGAAGGGAGAAGACATGGATTACACAGAAAATGGCTATACAATGTGCTAGTACCAAGTTTAAATGGTTTACCTGCGAAATAAATTGTAGAGCACCATAGAAAATGTCAAAACATACAATTTCCAAGTTTGAAGTCAGTATCCTTCCCTGGGCCTCAGTGTTAAGATGAATCTTTTTTGTTCTGGTCCTCACTAAGAAAGCACTCCTAAATAAAATGATTTATACCCACATAGAAGACTTACCTAGTTGTTCTGGAAATATTAAATCAGAAATAAACTTTAGCCACTTAACTCTTCTGTCGTCTTGTTCTGGGAGCAAATGTAGCATTTTGGGCTGGTCCCTGCAGCCAACAATGTAGCAATTTAGCCGTCTGTCTCTTGTGAGAAAATGATCTAATCAGTGGGCCACTTTTCATTAACATACCTCTCAATCTTTTGACTTGATGAAAGGTATCCAGTATTTTCAAATATTCCTATTATTTAACATTCTATTAAGTTTAGTTAGTTATTGTTGTCATAGTTTTGTATGTAAAACATGCATGTACAAACTAACTTAAGTGCTGAAATACTGCAATCAGGGAGGTAAAATATATGACATAAATTCACTGAGATTAAATTTAATGTATAAAGTTACAGCATTAATTAGAGATACTTAACTACCTTAAAACTGTACATGACTACAGCCTGTGAATTAATGTGCTCGGTTGTTTTTCAGCACTATTTAATTGGACTCCCATAAAAAAGAACTCCTGGCATTCTCAGCTCAATTAGAAAAACAAGATCTGTGCACAAGATTGGTGTATGATACGGGATGAATATGGGATTTAATTTTTATAGCAGTTTTGGTAACAGGGCTGGTCTGCTTGGTTCCCACTGTTTGTAGCTGTGCTGTCTTGATATCTCTGTACCTGTAGGAGAGTAAAAACTAGAGTCTGTCTTACAGTCATGGTAATATAAATTTGGTCTAGTTTACCATAACATTAACTATTGGTAAGCAATACCAATTATCCTGCATTACATTATGTATTATAGTGTGTTATAGTGCAGCATGCATGCATACATTAGAATACAGCTACATGTAAAATATGTCTCCATGCTGTGTGTAAATGCAAGTCAGCTGCAGTCTAAGCTTCAGTTGGTCCTGCACCCTCCCTTGCTGAAAGGATTCAGCAGCGCTTCAGTTGTTCATCTCTGGAGTTGGTCCACTGCGCAGCTCCATTTGTAGCATCAATTGTCTGAATGCACAGCTTGTTAGCGGCTCCAGGCCAGCGAGCTCACTGCAGTGCAATGGGGACGCAAGCAGGGAAGCAGCAGGCCCATCGGCACTGCTGGCCCAGTCTTAATGGTCATCATAGCAGACAGTTCAGATACTGGTAGGAGAAAGAGAGTGAGGGACGGGGAGAGATGGAGAGACAGTGGCAAGAGATGAACAGATAAAGCAAGGACTGCAACAGTGAGATATATCATATATTAAAAACAGAAATGCAAAAAATCACTGGGTTTTCTGTCGATCAAAATGTCAGTCAAGAGAATGCAGGTGTAGACTGAAGGGAAAAATACAGTAAATTCCACAGGATCACAAGAATATGTAGTCTTTGTGATTGGTAAATGTAGAGATTTTCCAAGTTTCTGTCCCTGCTTATACCAATGTAAAACAGAGCATGACCTTTGGAAAAACACACACATTTTCTAAGTACAATTAAGAGACATCAGGTAGAAATAAATGATGTATTGTGAGTTCATACACCAAAGTTAAAACATGTTTGTAGCCTGTAGCTGGCAACATGGATCTGGAGATTAAAATGTCAGTCAATCCACTATAGCAGTCCAGCCTAAAATATCTAAAGTACTACTGGATGAATTACCACAAAATTTTGAACAAATCTACAAAACTGTTACATTTGTATTTTGATTATTATGACTATTGGTACTTAAGTGCAAATGAAAGGTGAGTTGGATTTTTGGCACATTCCAGAGGAGGAATTCTAATCAAAGAAATTAAGAAATGTGGATACATTTTTGGTCATTTATCTAAAACGTGGGTCCTAAATTCTAGAATTGTGAGAAGCGTTGGCTTTGATTACTGCTGCTGAGACTGCTGCTCAGAAGAGAAAAGATGCTTTTGGGACATTCCTGGAACATGAGATGGATTATGCATGTATTATTGATCAAATTAATTTGACATGCATCAAAACTGATTATGTATTTTCTGTCACAGATTGCACACAAAATCTTGTACACCCATCTCAGTGTAAGACAAAATTTACCTACAAGCTTGTTCTTGTAACACAGGACATATTGGCCTTTACGCCAAATGCAACCTCTTAGGATGTGAGAGCCACTAAAGAGGTCTGACAAACATTAATTGATGAGTAGGTTTCATCATTGTGCCTGGTTAAGGCCGGAGACAAACCTATTTATTGAGTTTTTCTACAAAAACAATTTTATTTTCTGCTCTACTGCAGTGGCGAAGTGGCCTGTTGATCTTGTGCCTCCACCAAAGGGACTCCTATCTCTGGGGAATAAATAGATGATATTAAACGAAGGAGAAACAATAAAAGAAAAAAAGAAAACATTATGGACTGCTAGAATCAAGATGTTTGAAAGACAGAGAAAATAATGCAGTGATGTTGTTTACAGTCTTCAGGCTGGATCATATCCACCTCCAGCAGGAATAGAACAAACACTAATGAGTAAATAGAATTAAGTTTTGGAAAGGAATGCATATCCACAACAGCCTGCAGAGACCAAAAAAAAAGAAAACATGTTTTCAGTGCTGTGATTAACATAAAGTTTTTCAGCCATATTAAAGTCAAAAGAGTGCAGTAAGAGGAAAGGGCACAGCGGTTGCCAGCATTTGTTTTCCAAGAAAGACTGAAACAAACAGCATCTGTTAACAAAGGCAAATTGTATGACCCACTTAGGGCCAAGTTCTGAATGAAAAGGTCCTCTCCTCTATGTTCTGTGCTCTCTGCACTTCAAAGTTGCTCTTTTATTACACCCATTTGAACTAAACCAACAAGACACTCCACTGACTCTCCACTTCAGCTCGGCTTGTTTTCTGCCGCCCGCACGTCTGCTCCATGTCCAGACGGAAAGGAACATGGAGAGAGCATCTCCATTTTCGGCAGGGAGCTCAGACATCATCTGCCATGCTTTGAGTTCACTTTGAGCATGCTTCCCAGCTTAAGAGAGCTTTGATACTGAAAGCAGCAGGCACAGAGCCACACGTACCAACAGTGGTAAGTAGAGCAAGAACAATGATAAATTTGTAAAATCAACCAATTAGCATGGAATTGAAACCAGCACAATACTTGCCCCCATGGCACTGAGTGAAAAAATAAAAAAGACCCACCTAGAGATGCTCATAGCATCTAGGCTGGGCTAACAACCACAGAAAACTCCATCAGCAACTGTTGCCATGTTGCTGATTTTTTGTGGAATTGAGAGATAGCAGGAAGCTGAGCATGAGGGAGACTGAGAGATGTAAAATGGAACAACTCCCTGGGGACATGAGCATTCATATTTGCCGAGAACAACGGAAACCTAAAAAGGATTGTTGAAGAAATATTACAGCCATTAGCTGTGTGAAAAGTGGCTGCTGACAATGAGGAAACCATTTTCCTTCAGCATGCGAACGTCCCTCAGAAGTGAATGTTATGAGGCCTGTGGAGGAAAACAGGAGGGGGTTTGTCTGTATGTGTGTCAGTCTGCGCATGCATTGGGTCAAAGACAGCCAACAACTTAAATAGTAGGTCTTCAGACATTATTTGCCCCACTAATTTAGACTCCAGGTTCTCAGTGAAATTAGGAACAGTAACAGTGAGTTTACTTCCTCTAAAAATGTTATTTTGGATTCTCTTAAAGGCCTGCGTGTTGGGGCCAATGAACAAATTGAATGTTTCTGTACATGCATAACAAAGTATTTATTACATAAAAGGTGCACAAATACAGATAATTATGAAGAACGCAGGTTTAATATGAAA
The DNA here is from genome assembly GCA_029814765.1 of Acanthurus leucopareius. Taxonomy (NCBI): domain Eukaryota; kingdom Metazoa; phylum Chordata; class Actinopteri; order Acanthuriformes; family Acanthuridae; genus Acanthurus; species Acanthurus leucopareius. Next base: position 564,305 of record JAQMCX010000044.1, on the reverse strand, counting down.
ATCTCTCACCCAGTGTTGTTTAGGATGAATCCTACCAGACCAATGAGTTACATTAACAGCAGTGCATGTGTGTGTCTGTCACTTAACTGCTGCAGCTGGCACAAATCTGGAGTCAGCATAGTGATAAGTGGGCTTCATTTACAATGGAAAGTGTTAAAAATCCTCTGTCCATCTTTTTTTAACTATTAAATGGTATTGAAATGCTCTTTAAGAGGCACATGAAAATGCACATTCAGTATTTCTTTTCTTGTATTTAATCTTGCTTGTGTGACAGCATTTAATTCTGACCTGTAATATAATAATATTAATAGTAATATTGAGAATGTTACAGAGAGTTTACAAGATCTGTTCCAGGTAGATTTTTGTTGATACATAAGAGTGACACCAGTGCTCATTTGGACCGGCATTGCATCAAGTTTATTTAATAAGGTGCATGTCTGAATGACTTGAAAAATACATAAAATTCATAAAAGTATGAAATTGTTAACATGCTGTGAGGTTACAAAGAAAATAAAGGTCTTATTAACAGTCATGTCTCATATATGGCACATGATAAAAGCTTCTGGGGTGTATTGGTACATGTTTTCACCCCACACCGTCATGGTACTGACATCAAAGTTCAGCGCACGCAGTCATACGAAGAATCCACACTGCAAACCGGAAGGTGTCGCTTGTGGTAATGCAAAGCTGTTTGCCAGCCAAGATAAAAAAGAGCCGAAGAAGAATAACACACCAGCCAAACACAAGAATGGTGATCAGCCTTACGTTAAAATATATCCTATGCAGGAGTGTTTGCTTTTTCCTACTTAATGCACTACAGGAGGCTGTACTGTACAAACTACCTTAGGGAGGACTAAATGCAGCAAGGTGGAACAAGCTGTGATTTTTACTACTGTATATTCAAAAAAATGACAAAACCCCTATAGTTTGGGATTTGTTACTTTTTTTACATTGTGTCAAACTCATATCAAACTGTGACCCCAAAACTGAGTAATGTACCAAAGCATGATTGCTTCCTTTTGCAATTAGATCACTTGTTGACCCAGTGCCTCTTTTGTTGACCATAGAGAAAAACCTATGATGTGATGTGTGGGCATAATAGAATGTGAAAACATGCCTACTTTTTCTGTTTCTGTTCTGTTTTGTTAGGGTTAGGGTTAGGGTTAAGCCAAACAGACATAGAAAGAGTATGAACTTGAGTGTAACTATGCAAGTGCAGTTTTCTGACATGCTTGAAAAACTTAACAAGGTGATAATGTGTAAATGTTTTTGTGTGAAGCGATTTTTGCTGCTTCAAAGTGGACATGTCATCAATAAAATAGTTGAACCCCAAGACTACATATTGAACAAGTAGAAACAACACAAAGATTTATTCTAATGGTCTTAAATCTTGCAAAATGGTGGAAATGTACTTTGGGGAAATATGTATTGATACAATGTTGATTTTTTTTTCTAGAAATCTTACCAAAGGATATTTTCTGCCCTGAAAATAGGAAAAGTGGCATTGTCCAGAGAATAAGTATAATATAATTAAAAGTGTACTTTTAAATCTGTCTTTGCTTAAATTAGATCTGATAGCGCTTATACTGCAAGAAAATTCAAAATCCCAGCTAAGAAAATGGTCAACTACAGGGCAACAACCGTGGTGGAAGATTGGCTGTGAATTTTAACCTAGAACTGAACCAGTTGACCAATACAAAAATGTAAGTCAGTCACAGCCTAGTTTTGAAAAAACAAACAAAAAAAAAACAAAAAAAGATTGAGAGAGAAATCCAGAAAATCAGCCACAGTCCCTGCACAGATTGTTGTCATTGACTTAAAGAGCTCTAAACAATCATTTGGAGGTCCCAGTTTTCAAAAGTAGGTTCTCAACACAGTCCAGGTTTACCATATGAGTGACGAGTGAGGACAATCTCCTTTCATCACTCTCTTGATCTTCAGATTGGTGGCAGGCAGGCAATTTGTGCTGACAAGCAACTACATTTCCTCTGAAAAGGAAGAATCACACTTTATAATTAGCTATATTCCCCACAATAGGCTCAAGAGGACAGGCAGAAGACGCAACAGCGCCATAGATGACATAGGGGTAGGATGGGAATTTAAATACAAGAGGAAGCACTTCAAGTATGATAGCACTTCTTTGATTCAGTGTAGTGTGGTTAACGGATATAGATACATAGGTACAGCATTGAATGTATCTGCCATAATTTGGGAGGTCAAGATTTACTATAATTAAAAACCAGTAAGTGGGGGAACTGTAACATTAACTGGTGCTTTGCAATTTGGTTACAGTCATCTAAATGATCAGATCTTAATGAGGCACCGTTTAGAGAATTATGAATTATGTTGTTACAAATGGCACACAAAGTATTGTATTTTTACAAATGATGTCAGAGTATGATTCTGATGTCACATTAAATTCGCAAGTCACTAATCATGTCACAGTGAACTGTGAAATCCCCACTTTCCCTGTCTTCCGTGACGTTTCTTATGGTGACAGCGTGAAGTAAGTGGTGGAGACTCGCTGGTTTGTGAACTAGCACAGGAGGAATATAAGGTCTGACCTCCACTGGTGGCTGTCAAAACAGCTTTTTGACAGATGATCTGATGTTGAGGAGAACTTGTTGATCGTTAACTAATACAGATAAGACACTCTGGAAAAACAGAAAAATTAAAAACACTTATACCAACAGAGAAGGTAGGGGCTGACAGCAGGCCATCACCAATGCCATCATGAAGAGCCAATGATGTCTCTAATGATATAGTGAGTATCAGTGTCACTAATGATGTCACAAACCAATGTGATCTCATTCCTGTTGAAACAATTACTCCTGATGTGACAAAAGCACCAGTCATTTCACATAGTGATGTGATACTATTCATGTTGTTAAGGTGAAATGTATGTCACTAAAAATGTCAAAAAAAGATGTGATATCAATCAAGTTGTCACAGTAAAGTCTGATGTCGCAAATGATGTCAAAAAAGAATTGTAATGTCACAATACAGTTACAAAGGGATGTGTGTCATTGATGATGTCAAATTAAATTGCAATGTCACTTCTGATGTCAGCAAGCAACATGGTGTTATTTCTTTTGTCACAATGATTTGTAATTTCACAAATGATGTCACAGGAACATGTCAGTTATTCATTAGTGATTTCATAGGTGATGTCACAATTTCAATTTTGATATTAAAAGGGAGATCACAAAGCAATGTCTCTCACTCTGGTGTTGTCGAAAAGAAAATTTTGAAGTTACAAATGATATTACACATTCTTTTGCGATGTCACAAGAAATGTCATGAAGCCAGACTTGATGTCATAAGTGATGTCACAAAACCATGTCCAATATTCAATTCTGATATCATATGTAATGTCACATAGCCAAGTTAAATGTCACAAGTCTTTTCACAAGTGATGTCCATGTCACAAAAAAGATTATTCCACAAAGATACGTTTCATGTCACTAGTGATGGCACAAAGCCAATTTTGATGTCACACGTGATGTCACAAAGCTAAATTTGATGTAATATGTGATGTCACAAAGCCATTTTTAATGTCAGGAGTGAAGTCAAAAAGCCAACAGTGATGCCCCAAGTGATGTAACAAAAACCACTGTGAAGTCACAAGTGATCACAAGGGGAGTTTTGATGTCATGGGTGATTTCACAAGCACTGTGAGACAATCTATTGTGATATTACAAGTCATGTCAAAAAGCCAAGTCTGGAGTCACTAGTGATTTTATAAGTGATATCACAAAGCCATGTGATGTAACAAAGAAAGTCACAAAGCCATGTTAGTCCCATTGTGTTGTCACAGAGAAAATACATTTTCAAAAGTGATCAAAAGTGATGTCACAAAGGCAACTGTGGTGTCAGAAATAGTGTCACACATTTTATTGTGACATCAAGTGAGGTCACAAAGCCAATTTTGATGTCAGAAATGATTTCATAAATGATGTCACATTTTTAAGTTTGATGTCAAAAGTTATGTCAAAGCTGACTGAGCTGTAACAAGTGATGCCTACTTCTACTGAGTTGCCGCAAGTGATGTCTCAAAGCCATTTTTGATGTCACAAGTGATATCACACATTCTATCATGATGGCATAAACACCAGTTTAATGTCAGAATTAATGTTAAAAAACCACATTCTATTGTGATGTCACAAATGATGTGACAAAGCCAAATTTGATGTCACCAGTAATGTCAAAAAAACTAATGTGATATAACAAGTGATGTCACAAAGCCAAATGTGATGTAACAAGTGATGTCATATGCTATTGTGATGTCACCAGTGATGTCACAAAGCCAAATTGGATGTCAATAGAATAATGAGTGATGTCACACATTCTATTGAGATGTCACAAGTGACGTCACAAGCTAGATTTTATTACAATGTCAATGAAACCAGTTTGATGTCACTAGCAATGTCAAATTCTATTGTGATGTCACAAATGATGTCACATATACTATTCGGATTCCTCAAAGCCAAATTTGATTTCACTCGTAATGTCACATTATTGTGATATCATTAGGCCACATATTATTACGGTGTGAAGGAAAACAGTTTGATGTCATCAGGGATGTAACATTCTTTTTTTTCTTAGTCTGTATTTATACTCATAGTTTGAGACAAAATTGGGTATCAACTTTTTTATGAGATTGATGCAATTTTGATCTTGCAGCCAAAATTTCTATTCTTTTAGTGTGTGTTCGTGACCATCATCCGCCCTCCTTGGATAGTGGTCAATCAGACTTTATTACATGGAGTTTCATGTTGTCAGCCAGAGAGGGCAGTGCCACACCACAGTGAATCGGGGGGGAAACTAGAGAGAGATAGGACACAGCTCATGGAGGAGAAAGGAGAAGAAGAAGAAGATTTGATTTTTACAACCACACTTTATTTCAGTTTGCAGGGACAATAGTCACTGTCAAAACGACGCTTATTTTTACATAAATACAGACTTATCTATAAAACCACCACACACACA
>JAQMCX010000044.1:534652-551267 GCA_029814765.1 Acanthurus leucopareius | reverse complement strand
TCCCCTTTACCGTTTTTACCGCTGTTACTTCGGCGACGCCCCCTGACTACGGTAGCCATAATTATCCAATATTGATCTATATATAAGGCGCATCGGATTATAAGGCGCACTGTCGGTTTTTGAGAAAATTAAAGACTTTTAGGTGCACCTTATAGTTCGGAAAATACGGTAGCCCATGGTGGTTCCAGTGTTAAATCAACATGCAAGTAAACATGCATTAATTTCCATGGTTTTAGAAAGAGTTTAGACATAGCTCCAACTTGTGCACCACCATGGTACAAGAAAACCCTTTGCCCCATTGCATAATGGCCCATTATGCAAAATACACTTTTTCATGGTTCCCCAATGGAAATATGTAAGTTTTCAGCTTGTTTTCAGACACCACCACCACCATAAAAAAAGAAAAGTGCAACCAAATTATTTTTGAGTATATTTTCACATAATTTAACTGGTGCTACCGTGGAGCATGCACTATAGAGAGAAAGACACAGAGGGGGAAGTCACCCCAAAACTCACCCTGCGGCTGTCTGAAATTCCTCATTGACAAGTTGTTTAGTTAATTATGAACCCCTAACCCTATGATGTCCCAAACCTTGAAATGACACCATAACTGCATGCTAAATACAAGGAAATATTACAGAGTGCAATATTTGATTCACGAACCACTACTACGTAGCCTATTAGCTCTGTGCTGACACACAATGGATCTTCCCATTAATAAGCTAACAGAAGTCAGCATCATGTTCACATAAAATAAATTTACTGAATGATCCATTTAATTCACATAGTTACAATAAAACCATGTGTTCACATACTTAAAGGCAGAGTGTGTAGCAGGAGAGGTAGGACTTGTTTGTAATGATGACTGTTATGTATTGATATCAATACAAACGGTCTGTCTGTTACCAGCAGCCAAGGTCATGGCCAAAAGCAGATGCATCGTTATTTGCATTTAATGGTACAGGCACAGAAACAGCATGTCCAGACTAAGGCTGAAAACAAGGGGTGTAAAGGCAGGCCTAAGCATATGACGTGAGTGGTGTTTTATGCAAGACACTTAAAAGGCATGTTTTGGGGAACCCTAAAACCCAAAAAAAGTCAAAAAGGGGCATAATATGGGACCATTAAAAAAATCCTGTAGGAAAGACAGCACTGTGCAGGATTCAATATGATAATTAAAACCTCTTGATGGGAACATGTGAGTGAGATAACCCCTCCTGCTATCCACAATTTTCAATCTGTGGGGTTTGACTGACAATTATGACAATCTAATTCCATGTGTTAATCCTTTCTCTCAAGTCATGCAGCAATTAGTGTCATTATGGGTGATTTGATTAGTTCTGTAAATAATACAGGGTTCCCCTGTAACTTAAACACGTGTGTCTACTTCTGTCTCAATAAAAACAGACACACATATGAGCTTCTTAGCTATATGGATGTGAGGGCTAAATAGCAAAGAGATGCCAGTGCTCTTTATCGCAATTGTTCATTATCTTGGGTAGATTTGTCTTTTTTATCTAAATGTAAACTTATCGAACTTAGTCAGCATTGTTTATCCTGCAACTTTTTTTGCTACAGTTATTAGTCATATGTAAACAAAATGAACACAAGAATTCAGGGAAAAAAAACAGAAAGTGCTTCAATGTGTCATTCTAGAGAAGAGAGACAAACAAAGAATTTCATCTTTACTTTGGCTGACTTGCCCAAAACTGAAGGGTATTTGAGTTACAACAATATTACACATAAAAAAGCAGGAGAACCCTACAGTGTAGAGGCCAGAGTGACCTCAAAGTCAGACTGAAATGAGAGAACATGTTTGTTTAAAAAAGAACTGCCTGCCGTCTTTAATGTTTAGGGGGCAACATAGAGTGCCATCCACTGTCTCTGCAGTTGGAAGATTACTGGTGAAAACATCCTTGAGGTGTACAAGTCTATCAAAAAGATTATTCCCTCTGAAGTATTCACACTTGGCAACTTGCATTTCAACATGGAACTGAGTCCAACTGGGTATTTCACAACTTAGCAGGAGCTTGTAGAGGCTACGCCTCTTTGTATGCACTGTATGACTGTTGACTATTCTCTTCCATATCATTAGAAGTGCTTTGCTGTTTTTATGCAAGGAAAAATTAACCACAACTATTGCCCCACTGACATTAACTTCATTTGGCATGCTGCCTACAACTTATCTCACAGCTCTCTCATAAAGGCCAACATTTCCTTCTTGCGCACATCGAGAATAGTGGCATCAAAATGCTGGATGACCGTATATATATACATGTATACGTGTGTGTGTGTGAGGCCACTAATTTTTCTGACTTGCAATTAATGCATACATGTTCTTTGATTATAACCGTGGGCCCACCCTGTAGTTTGGGAAAACAGGAAGTTTGGGTAATCAGGAAGTGATGCAGCAGGAACCTTGTGGTTGGCAGGCAGAAACAAACCTCCTTGAGCAGAAATGGGTTGAGAAACAGGTCTTTGCTGGTTAAGCTTTAAAGCCCTACCAGATGGTTCTCTTGACAAGATGAGAGTTATTTGCATTTATTGTCAATGTGAACCGAGTTACCGCCACAGTGCTACTATTACTATAACTAATAGTAATAGTAGTAGTAGTACGCAAGTGGGTAAGGACAATTGACTGTACAGGGACAAAGAGGGTTGACATTGTGGACCCATGGAGTAATGTCAGACTCTCTAGGCCAAGAAGTGCAGTGCATGGAGGGTGGCCATAAATGTGTTAAAGTCAGTCATTGGTAAATAATACCATCTTACTGCACTTGATGACAGTCTTGATGGCTAAATAAAGAAAGTGTTTTGATGCTAGGTGTGGTAGGTAGGGTAGATAGACTGAGATATATAGAGTTTAACATGGCTAACCTCAGGGTACGGAGCGGCTCCGCTCCAGTTCTGCTCCGTGCTCCCTTTTGTCAACAACCACTGGCTGTGTTTCAGAACACAACACAACATAGCACTGCCAGACAGCTGGAAAACTGATGGGGCCTTGTGGTAATTACAGAATTTTGAGTGAGTGGTATAAAGGTAACAACGAACCAACTAATCCTTACCCATTATGAGGTTTAATTGATGTAATAAAAATGATATATGATCTGGCATGAAAACAGACTGTTTTATACTTAAAATTACCAAAAACGTATCTGGTGTTATTTCGAGGTAAGTAATGGATCCGGATAAGGAGCACACTAAGGTCAAAGTATGATCTGAAGGATCAACCAAAGACCAACCCTAGAGGGAATATTGACATTATGAGTTGACTCAATCTATGAGTATTAGATGCAGACTTGAGAGTGGCAGCCTGTTTTAAGGTTGAGACAGAAAACTGCAAGCCACAATACTATGACCATGGCACTGGGAATTCTTGAAATATGGAGATTATCAGTTTTATTACTTCCCTGTTTTTAAGTCAAAATATTGAGGCCTAAGTATTCCATCAGGTCTATATGCATGATCTGGGACTCAGTATAGACCTGATAGTTGTTGGGCTATTTTTGACTTATTTGGTGTATATTTTTAGGCAAACCTCATCTCCAGCACCCTACAGCTAAACAGGTTAAAGCTACCAACACCATAACCTAGTAAGGGTTTCACAGAATAGTTGATTTGTTGACTAGTTAACTATCAAAATGACCAGTCGACTCTGTGCATTATTGTAGACTAATCACTAAATTGGAAATATATCTACGGCAGACATGCAATTCAGAACAGCAGAAATAAGCAAAGGCAAGAGATATAATGCAACTCAAAGTACCTCTTCAGATGAATCATATTTGATCTTTCTCTTGTACCTCTTCATTGTCCTTGCACTTTTTTTTTATTTTCACTTGCCACCTAATCTCCCAAAGATACAGGAAGTGGCTAGTTATACATAGTAAATAGGGATATAAGTGTGCTAATTCAATCAGTGTATCAGTTATTACATTTACATTGGAGCTCCCATCAATGGTGAAAAGTTTATATCACATGTGAGACTGTAGACTGGTTAATTCATGTGAAAATCCCCTTTAGTGCTTAGTTAGAAATGGGGGGAAGTATAAAAACAATGAGAACATGCAAGTCTACACAGGCTGCATTACCGTAGAACTACTGGGATGCCAGTCATGGAAACCTCTAATGCATTTGTTGATAGGATTAATATTTTTATCTGTATACTGAAGAAATTTAGCAGAGATCAATCAGATCATTGACTAAAAGCAATAAGTTCTATGGTGCTGACTGTTGTGAGTGTGTGCACTAGTTTTCAACTTTTGCTACTGTTTGAAGATTTACTGTATTTGGAGTTGTTTTGCTCTAAAATAACATCATAGATGCTAACAGGGAAACATGAGCATGGCAAATGAGATTAAACTAATTGTTTATTCCTTGGGGTTTATATGAATAATATTACACACAAGGTTAATTACCTCAATAAAATACGCTAACATAATCAACAAAGATCATGTCTTTGATTAGCTAACTAGAGTTCTGTTGCTTTATTCCCATTAAAAACATGATAAATGGCGTGTGACAATCTGCTGGCTCTGCTCACTGTGTTTACACAGAAACCCTCTGAACCTTTTTTAAAAATCACAGTTTAGCCGTGACATACAGTACAAGTCTCCAGCTTTACAACTGACAATAAAGTCACAGCTCATAAATCATTATGTCACGCTGCACCTGTTTTGCTGTGTGCTCAGATAATGACTTATACTCTGGTACCAGAAAAAAAAGTTGGCCATTTAACGATATTCATAAACATCTCAAAATGTAGTCAACCTCCTGCAGCCGCGCTCAAAAACAGATAAAATGTTCTGTCAATCAGAGTTTGTCAAGGGAGACATGACAGTGCAGCAGCATTCCCTGGATGTCACACATTTTCACTGCTTCCCTGAGTCATTAGCATCAGTTTGTCATGACAGCACCTGACACATGACAGGCAAAGGCCTTCTCTGCCATCCCATGCATCCCAGGAGAGAACATCTGACAACTAGCTGACTTGACTGACTCACTCACTCATACACTGACTAACTGGCTGTCTGACAGACAATCCTTCAGTTGAGGGCTGTGGCACTACATAGATGATAAGCAAAGAGGACAAACAAGCTGCAGACTGCAAGTGAAGAGTAGAATGGGAGAAATTGGCACATGGCAAACTGTTCTGTTTGTTTGGAAAGTGGCCTACACACAGGAAGCCAGAGCCATTCTGTGACCCAAGTGACACCCTCCCACATTGCCACTGCTCCGCCACAATCCCCCTCAAAACTTGGAGAGTCAGCATTAGCAGCAGAAAGAGAGGAGAAACAAAGATGCTGAAAGACTCAGAGAGACTAGTGGTGCTCTGTGCAACCCTGCCAAGTGGCACCGGTACCACTGCACACAGAGTTGGGTGCCAATGCTTGTCAAACATGAGGCACATATTCAATCCAATCCAGTGGTGGAGGGGAGGGCTGGCTGCTTCTCATATCACCTATATAGGAGCCCTCACTGCTTACTGCTGACAGGTCTTAAAAGCACCTGCAAGCAAAAGGTCCCTTTGTGGTATAAAGACAAAAATTACAGGTGCATGTTCACATCGAGTGGATGAGAAAATGAGATTAAATTTACTATTCGAAGGGGCCAGATGTTTTAGAAACACTCAAAAATATGGATGCTGAACTTTATACTTGCTGCAAATTCCTTCTACACTAAACTATATGTCAAGGCTGCTACATTTGTCCTGGTTTATAAATAACAAGAAGCTTCTTGCTGAACCAGTAAATTTCATTGTGCACAAAGTTTATATGACGAATGTATATCGTTATTGTAATTGGTTTTGGCTAGCTCACTAAGGCACTTTGTTCTGGATATTTACTTTGAAAAACACAAGAGGGATGTAAAGAAAGAGTTGCCTTCTCTGTTAAGCACAGAGTAAAGATAAGTGTATTTGTGTGTGTGTGTGTGTGTGTGTGTGGGTGTGTGTGTGTGTGTGTATGTGTGTGCGCGTGCAGATGTTTCTTGATTGGGTTTGCCCTGGGTCTACCTGTGCTTTGTGTGTGTCTTGATTAGATTTGGGTGTGTGTAAGTGTGTCTGTGTGCAAGTTGAACTGCATGTATTTGCATAATCATCATCAACAATGTTTCTCATTGTTAAAGCAGGGGACTATTAACATCTACCACACGTTAATACCCCAATGTGCCCTCTTCTCCTCCTCCCTCTCAGATAAATAAGTGAGATGTCCAAGAGAGATCATTATCCAAGAGGCTCTAAATCGATCCATCCTAATTAATTACCTGCGTGATAGATAGGAGTGAGGCCCGTCACACTCCAACACCCCAACAGAACAGGCTGACTGTTCAAATCCCACACCTAAAACATGTGGAGAAACTGTCCAGATATACATAGCAGCATTGTTGTTGTTGACTGCAAACTAATAATTTTGTTTATAAAATATTTTGTTGACAGATCAATTAACATCTTGTAAGATGTAATTCATAACTGGACATTTTAACTGAAAAGAAGATATCGTATACTTGCAGGGTCACCAAATTCTTCTTATCCTATACAGCTTCTTCCTGCTGACTGAAGCAAAAATGGCAAAAAGCCACAGACAACTCTTCTTCAAAGAAAAAAACAAGAGGACATTTACAGTAGCTATGACTTGAGATATGCCATGTTTGTTGTATCAGTCATATCTGCCTACTTCATTTAGATAGTCTATTCAGATCTGATTAGTATGTGCACAGACCAAAGATAACAAGATGCCTTTTTAATAGCAGGTGTGAATGAAAAGGCCCGTAATCACATCATCATCCAAGAAACCAGCCTAGTTGGATGTAGTGTGCACTTATCCAGACAGCCAGAGAAAGGGAGACTGGAGGAGCTGCAGATAATTTTTGTGTACAGGTTTCTTACGCATGCATATGACACTGTTTACCCTTAACCCAATCATGACCAAGTGTCTCAGTTATCTTAGAGCAGCTTTATACCTGTAAGTCGGTATCAAGGTCTGGACCAAAGTTTTGCATTTTTGTTACATTGTACAGATTTGGTCTGGTCAGTTTTGGTTTCACACTGCAATTATGCAAATTGACTAACTGACTTCATATGACAAACCTATGTGAAACAGTCATCAAGTCATTGATGACAATAGGTTGGGTGTCTCTATACCTTTCACTGATTCAGGTCTGGACCAGGGTCCAGGGGAGGTTTCACACCTGTCACTTTGGTAGAGATCAGGCTGAAAAGTCTGAAAGTCCAGCCCATACCAGGCAGGTGTGAAAGTACCCTAACTTTAACCATTATTCATATGATACAACTTTAATATTTTCTTCCTTTCACACATTAGTTACATGTTGCTCTTCAAGTAAATTACATCTCCTTGCTTAATGTTAAGCCTTGAGTGGCCTTATTGTATTTGTGACCTTTAATAAACCATTCCTACTCCCTCAGATTCTCAAGTGCCTTGCGTCTTGCTGTTAAGGTTGTCGCTTTGATAAGATGAAAAAAGAAATATGGGACAGCAGCACAAAGACAGAAGTCAGTAATAATACACAATGCAAAATCACTTAAGCTTATAATATACATTTGAGACATTTTAAAAAATAAATTACCTTCAACATTAGGTGCAATTAGGGCTAAAGATATTACATCCTTGCTATTTAAACTCGAATGCATACAAGCAGGGAAATCCAGTGCTCTGTAAAGTACATATGTAGACTGCTGCAAGTCCCAGGCGGATTTAGGAAGAAATTTTAACATCATCTGCATAAAAATTAATTTTAAATGAACTTGTAAAAATAAATTGTAGCGTCCTTGAAAACCAAATCAACTAGTAAACTTAGGTAAATATAGAAAAAATAACCACAAACATTCTTTAAAATACCAACTGCTCCCTCAGACAAGTAATTATTTAAGATTTTCTTTATAATATTAAACGGGACAAACAGGGAAAAATGCACAATATTACTCAAAGTCTGATTATATCTGCCTGACCAGTTTATTATAAGAGCAGTCATGTTGAGTTAATTCAATGTTCTTTGTGGCAATGGTGGTGGCAGTTGCATTCTGGATGGTAATAGACTCAAGTTCTGCTCTTGCATGTAGCTGTTGGTGTTGATGTAGCATAGCACAAGCAGCAGCTGGCAGTGGTTAGAAATGACTGCCACCACTCTGCTTAAATAACAGTATATTGATTGCTCTTTATTTTCTCCAGAATGTAATCCTATGACACTGACAGCACACAGTGTAACAGCTCATTTTATACCCTCTGTGACATGCCCTTAAAGAAAGGGAAGCTATGATAAAGCGTTCTCTTGTGTACTGACTAGGGAGGAAATCCACCACCAACCAAACCCATATTGCACACATATACAAGAGTTCCTTAGAGCAATAACAACCAGACACACTGCCTGTGTCAAGTGAAAAAACTGCCACAGCTTCTCCAAACCAGGGAGCAGGGAATCCAACAACTTTCCATTTTCCTGTGGAAAAAGACTCCCTCATTCCTCTGAAATCCTGTTTGTACATGGATCCCTGCCTTTTTTTTTACCGAACTCACATTTCCTTATCCATAGACATGCACCTAATAAGAGGATCAGCAGGCTCATCTTCAAGCTATCTTGTAGACCAACGTCACATTAAAAACCTGCTAAGCACAGATTAAATAGTGTGTTAGAGTGCAGCAGATGAAACATAGCCTTGGTGTAATCTGGGACGCTACGTCAGCGGGAAGAATAGAAGAGTGCAAATGTGAGACATAAATCAGCTTCAATTGGTTGAGTAAAGCACAATATATCTGCAGGCCACATTCACTCAGTATACCCTTTTAGTGAGTGTGTGTGTACATATGTATCTTTTCTCTGGGCTTTTCTTTAGTTTCTGTTGTGACAATCTCCTAGCGTTTGAAATCTCTATTTCTGCTGTCTTACTCTTTCCTGACTGCAGCTAAAGCAACTGTGATTTACTTTACACTGAAAAGTTCTTTTCTGCACTTGGCAGTAAGTTTTCTTGAGGATCATTATGAATAAATATGGACTAAAGATTTTCACTGAAATAAAATGTAAATGTTCTCACATGAAAAATGTGAAATATAAATGGAAATATAAATTACAATGATACAGCTTTTATTGCAAATGTATACATTTTCAGAGAAGTATAGCACCACCTTCTTTAGTAGCTGTTGTCTCAGGTTTGTCACAAACAACAAGTTCACTTAAAACTTAAATGATATAACACGCTTTTTTTGGTTGCCAGTACAGATATTATATAAACAAATCACATAACAGTGTCAGCAGCAAAAATAAATAAATATATAAATATGTGAAACTCCAGCTTCCTCTGTCAAGGTACAAAGTTTATTAATCAGTCTGAAACCAAGGGCTGTGCAAAAAAATGCAAGTTGTTATTTCTTAAACTAAACATAAAACAATAATTTGATGAGCATTACACTCACAAGTCATAAAAGTAAATGGTTGAGTGCAGAGGATGAATTAAAGGTCTCATAGCCTGAAAAAAAGAGATGCTCTCTGGATTCTTAGTGATCACAAAAAAGGTCTTATGCACGTTATTTAATCCTCTGCTTTTGTGTCCAGGACAAAGGAGTTTATTGCTTTCATAATTAAAATGTGTTTCAACAACAAATGCAAAAAAAAAATCTAAAACTAATAAATATCAATCATTCATCTAATCTTAGTTTATCTTAATACTCCCTCACCATATAAACTTTTTGGTCATTCAAATTTTTAGAAATAAGCAACTTGAAAATTACATAATATATGTCATATGTTACTTTAAATTAGCTCAACGGCAAAGTTAAAGCATTTGCCCAGCTCCATCACACGTGTCTTCAAACAGAACTACACCTACATGTCACATCTGATACATTACATAAAATAAATCTGATAAAAAAGATATTTTGTAAGCAACCAGTGTACAGCTTAAATGTATTTACCACATGTAAACAATTAGCTGAACACTAGAAATGATGATCAAAACCCAAACTGATTCCCAAATAAGCTGATCTAAGCCACTGGCAAGACAGCACATACAACATGTAAATGAGACAACTTTGGTGTTAAATGGAGTCAAGCTGCTTAATACCAAATAATGCATTTTTCCCCTCTGGCAAACTTAATAAACTTTTTTTTTTGGCTAATTTTATTTTAAATTCAGTTTAACTTAAAGGCTCAAAATGAAAGCCAAAGAGACAAGAAGTTTACACACAAACACATCCTGTAATGTGGCATGATTTTAACCCCCACTGAGTGTGTCCTTCCCTATACAGTACTGTGTGCATAAGTGTGTGTCAGAAAGGACAGACAGGGTGAGTCGGAGGTTGGGGAGGTTGGACAGGCAGACAGAGCAGCACCACACTGTGTATGCCACGCTTGATCAACTCTCATTACAGCTGTGCTTGCACAGCAGGCTCATAAACATGACCGCTGAGGCAGGATCACATACTGTACACACAGACACACAGACACACACACACACACACACACACATACACACAAACACATTCACACAGATTCACCTGAGCACTCACACCAGCTGTGGCTTCATTTGCTGGCATTATATAGCAGACTTCAGCCTGAGACCTCCTGCCTCATCTTCTTTACATGAGAACTGTTGTGTTCCGCAACACACACACACACACACATACACACACACACACACACACACACACACACACACACACACTTTGATACATAGAAAACACACAACACCAATGAATCTGAAAAAAATCCACCATCAAATATTTTAGGAGGGAGAAGAAAAAAGAAACTATTGCTTTTGTGATAAAATATCTTCCACTAACTTGTCTTAGATAGTCTCAGAGGACATTTTAATGGACATGTTTCTTCATGTTTTCAGAAACAGTCACACAAGTGTGTTCTGTGCTGAGGACACATCCTTCACAGAGAGCAAGATGCAATCTTAATCCACAATTTTCACGGCTGATATATATTAAAATGTCAATTTGCACACCTTATCAAGATAAACACAGAGCGCTTGCAGTATCGCTAAATGATTTAATTTCATGGTCTAATCAGTTTGGATTTTATGGACAACACCAGATCTATATGTGAACACATCTCGTTACAGGTTACCTGCTCAGATCAGCCTATTGCTGGTTGAATACTCTTAATTGATTTTATTGATTTTCTGATTGTCTTGAGTGTGAGCCGTGAAAATTAATGACCTTCATTTTGAAGAGAAGAAAATGTTTGATCAGAGGAAAACACAGAGACTAGACAGGCTACCTCCTCTTGCCAACAGTCAATAGATGGAGAAAGTGATGGAGGCTTATTACTGACTAGAGTTAAAGGTCAAAAGGAAAGCCGAGATAATCCAAACTGGTATCTCTGCTGAACGTGAGATATATTAAAAAATCTAACCCCCTGCTTGAGTTTAGATTCTTCCTCCATGCATCTGATTGATTGAACTTTTTGATGTAAGCATTAGCATTCGGGTGCCGGAGCTACAGTAATGTCAAAGGTCTAAATCTGAACTGCATGTCTAATTTAATAGAGGTGCGATTTCACTAAAAGAGATTGATATGTCATAATAGCTTCTAGTCAACTTGCTCAAAAGAGACATTGATCTACATTTGATCTACACTGCTGGGGGCTTCAAGGACTTGATTCCTAAATCGCTCTCCACTGATGAATCATCTCCTTGTGTCAGAGTAGACCTCGGACTCTACTAAAAGGCATTCAACTCTGGCCCTGAACAGGCTAAACCTTTTCTGAGCCTCAGAGGAAAACAGAATGAAAATCAAAACTGAACTCCTCAGATGATGTGTTGTTTCTGATTCAGATTTAGAGTTCCTCTTTTGGAAATAAGCCAGAGGAGTTTTCCATGGCTCTAAGAACAGGTGGAAACACACATTTTACTGTCTGTGCACACACACACACATACACAGACTTCCATTAATACTCCCTCTTCTTTTCACCACTGCCACTGTCACTGCCACCATGTGAAAGCCAAAGCTTGAGGGGCAAGAGACTAGACAAGAGGGGTAATGAAGGGATTGATGAGGAGGGAGTAGAGAGGTCAGGAGGCAGATGAATAAGGAGGGTGAGGTAGAGAACTGTCATTCAGGAATTGTGGGAGGTACAAAAAGAGAAAATGAGGGGAGACTCTCAGAAAGAGTTCTGTGTCTTTTTAGTTTTACTGCAAGGTAGGAAGTTAGTAGCACAAAACTCTGGATTATCAAGTTCCAAACACCAGTTAGAGTCAAAAGAGAACAATGAGGTGTCTGTAAATGTTAGGCACTTCAAACACTAAGGCACACTAGAAATATCTGTCAACACAAAGGCCACTGCCTGTCTTTTGCACTAGCTAATGTACTGTAGACTGTCAGTGTGAGCCTCCACAATGACATCAGTTTAGTCTGTGCTCTGCCTGCCAAATGAGATTTGAAATTTGAATCTGCTCCAGGTCAACATGACCAGCGGTTGTTTTGAGCTTGAGACTTGGAACAATATGTTTTTTTTAAGCTGATTTTTCTTCCTATGTGTGCATTTAAAGGTCCACTATGGACATACCCATGTAAACCAAAGATAAAGATAAATTCTGTGTTAATTCTGTTCATAGAGTGCCACTGTTCCATCTTTGGGAACGCTTATGAACATAGTATACAGGTTTTATTTCCGCATGAAATTGTGCTCTTGAAAATGCAGACAGATGCAACAACATTCAGAGACTGATCATGATCGAGCAATGTAGCTTGAAATATTTACTGAGGAAGGCTAGTGCTTGCACCTGCAACATGCATATTACTGTGTCTATGTATGTATGTAGGTATGTATATATGTATGTATTACAAGAGGAGTGCCTCCATCTGCATATCAGATGTGGCTTTGCCTCTGCTTCATAACTACACCATGTGTAAACTAATGATTAACAGTCAGTCCACAATGCATAGAGTCAGCTTTGGGTTTTGATAGTCAACTAGTCACCAAAAAGGTTAAGCCCCAAAGGGGAAAAGCTGAAAAGCAAATAAATGTCTGAATAAATAAAACTGCATGTGTGTGTGTGTGTGTGTGTGTGTGTGTGTGTGTGTGTGTGTGTGTGTGTGTGTGTGTGTGTGTGTGTGTGTGTGTTACTGCTGAGTAATGAATGCCTAGTGGTGGGTAGAGATCTCAACATCTATACTCAAGTAAAAATACAGTTACTCCCATAAATAATGACATCAATAAGCATATTCAAGTATATAGGTAAAAAAGTACCATGGTAATAAATATTCAAAGTGCAATTTACTTTACATTTCAAATACTGATTAAAGAAAAATTTTTATTGTTAATATTGTTTTTATTCAAAAGCCTCCAAAACCACAAAAGCTTTAAGATAAATGAATATAATGATCAGAATCTTAGAGACTGATGTTAGGAATAAAAAAAAATAACATAAGTAACATTATCATGCTAAGGACGTTTTCATCTAAAGAATCTGTATCTTATTTGAAGGTACTCAGCATTTTTCAAGAGACGCAGCAATCACTTCACCATGTAGCTGCTTTCTTTTCAGATGTTGTTGTAAAAAGTGTGGCAGGGGATTGTCACTGGAAGCTGCCTCTCTTTCTGAGTTTTGCTCCGTCATCATTGCATTTTGGTCCAAGGACAGGTGTAGTTTCTTTTTCTTTCAGGTAGCTGACAACCTGCTTACATCAATAGTCGAGGTTCACATTATGCTCCCTGCACTTAATCCCAGCACTCAGAGCAGACAGGTTATATCAGAGGTATCAGCGAAGTAAAGGAAAAGGTAGATAACTGTTTAAAAATATTCCTTACTTATACTGTGTACATAGTAAGAGTAGAAGTACAGATTTGAAAAAATAAAATGAATGACCTTATTTAAAAAAAAGGTACCCTTTGCCTTTTGTGATGTGAAGGTATTTTTTGCATTGTTTTACTATTTAACACGCAAGTAATGTGGTCTTTCATATTGTCCAACGTGCTGTTTCAAGACTGTGAGCTGCTGTTGCCTGTAATAATCTGTTGCAGAGCAGTGTCACCTTAGGTTGTGGTTTTTATTTATGTCTGACAGAAGACTGTAGCTTGCATCAAAGTAATTACTAAAGCAAGCGCAATAAAAGTGATTTGTGTCAATCATCACATAGATGGCATTCTCTAAATATATGAGCACCCACAGACAAAAAAATAAATTGCATCTTTTAATTTGAGGCAATATTATGTTTACTGCAAATCAAATTCCTCATGGTTCCCTTAGCACCAATGGAGACAAAGAGGGAAAGCAAGATGCTTTTCTTTTACTGATAGAACAGGCAATTCACTTTAGAAGCACAGGCAGGGAATGAAGCAGGAGGAAACAATGAGTCGCCACGAGGGGCATAAAAGGAAGTCATCTTATCTCTTTTTAATTCAAGACAAAGGCATACCAGAGGTGTGAAAGAAACAATAGTTTGTGTGATCTCCTTGCCATTTCAGACCTCTCCTCTCTAATTGTCCCAGCTGTTCTAAACAAGCTGTCTAGACACTTCAACACCATGAGGGGGATTAGTATCTGGTGTACTGCACACATTAATGTCAGGCTCAGCAACAGCTTCAAGTAAACGCAAAAGCATTGTCTGTTAGGGTGTTCTGGAGCCGTGCTGAGAGAGTGTTCAGCTAAAGGGACACCACGGAGGCCAGCTGGGGTGAACAGCCTGACATAAGCCTGGCTGGATCTGGTGCATCAAACCTCTGTGGCACAGTAATGGAGACAGCGCCCTGGTCTGTGTGCGCAGTCTGGAGAGGAAGCACTCTGAAATGGAAGCGCTGGCTTTTGGATGTCTTTAATTTGCAGTGACAGTGGGCTTTCGTCGGCCACAGTGCTGCATAAGAGAGGTCGACCTTAATACTGTGCTCGGCTTCTTTTTTATGTGCTTGAAAAAAAGGAGGGAAGAGAACTGTCTCTCTTTACATACATTTGGTTAAACAGCAGCTGGCAGTCAGCTGTAATTATACACCTTACCCTGTGCATTATTTATGCCACCTCTTAAAATCCATTAAAAGTCATTTGGTCTCCTCTAAAACCTGTCATTATCGATTGACTTTACTGTAATTGCTGCTTTAAGCCCTCAAAGATTTTCTGCCGGGTGATTAAGGATGTAGGCACGGCTGCAAGAGTGTGCAGCAAACATGTGCTAATCAAAGCACTGTAAAACTCAAATGCCTAAGTAGTATTTCACCTGGTGGTCAGCAGCTCAGGCAGAGGCCTGGATTCGGTTCCTGACTAAGTGGATGAACCTTTTACAACTCAGAATCATAAGACATACCGCCTCAGCTTATGACTTTACATAAATAAGGCTTTGGCTTACAGTGGCGGCTACTAAATTTGAATTGCATCAAACGCTAAAAAAATAAACCGAAAAAAGAAAGAATTAATTACAGTCCTTGTTTAACACTGACCTGTGAAAATCATTTGACTTTGTCTGTCCCCCAAGCACAAATTAGTCCTCAAAATGTTCAAAAATTAAAAACAATTACTGTTTCTCTGTTACAGAAAACTGCAGCAGTGCTTTGGTGTGGGGGAGAATAATAAATTTAATTCATTTCAAAAGCTTTAATAGGATAAAAGTTTTAACAACAATATCGTTAGCAAAGCCTTACCATGTGAGTGTCCTAACATTCTGCATTTAGCATTTAAAGCCATTTAAAACAGAGGGCTTATAAATTTAAAAGCAACTTCTGCAGAGTGAGGCCACATAGAAACTAAGGTGAAACTGAGGCTCTTTATTATGGCTTCTTTATATATTTATTATTATTATGGCTTTGCATTAAACAGCCATAGAGTCACGTGACCCCATAGAGGTTTTCTAGTCTTCTGCTGCTCATATTAGCAAACTTTCAATATTGTCCTTCACCCTCAATTTCCTTTTATATTCTTGGTTCAGTTCAAACTGCAGTGCTTTACAACTGTGCTTTGTTTCAGGTAGTAAAAACATCAGATGAGTGCGATTGGGCACTGGTTCAGAGATGACAGCATATGTAGCAGTCACCTGAACAGAGTCCAGGCCAAGCCTGGGCAGGGGCTGGTCTGTTGGGGGATCTATACACCAGACTCCCATGGTACCAGCAGATGGCTGAGAGGCTGACCAAGTATGGCGATTCAATCTGCTGCTATTATCCAAGGTGGGCCAACTTCCTCCTGCCAGCAGGTTGTCTCTTTCATCATGTGCTATCTCTCCAAAACTAATGTCTCCTGTGTGTTTCAGCTGTGATGTTGTATAGCTCTGATGTGAGTGGAGAAATATGAACATTTCTAAGTCATGCTCACAATTTTGCAAATAGTACTTGATTGCAAATGAAAATAAAGCTAGTAAGTAAATACTGAAATGATGAAGAGCACTTGGGAGCCTAGCAACGAAGGTTAATTCCATATCAGTATTTGGGAGAAGATGATGAATTTAAAATGTTGAAAGAAAACAAAAGTATAATTAAATCATATGTACATAAGTGCAGTGGGGCTGCATGTGCATCCAATTGTTTATTGGTGCTTGTGTGTCTGAATAACTTTGTATGTGTGTCTGAAATCATGGTAAAATTGGACTACTAATTAATAAATATTAGGGCCGGGACTTTAACGCGTTAATTTCGATCAATTAATTATAAAGATTTTAACGCGATAAAGATTTTA
>JAQMCX010000044.1:520249-534443 GCA_029814765.1 Acanthurus leucopareius | reverse complement strand
ACAGACCCTATAATTAACGCGATTAAAAATTTTAATCGAGTCCCACCACTAATAAATATATATATATATATATATATTTAGGTAAACAAGTAACATCAAATGTCATCCTTACAGGAAGAGGCCTGGAAAAAAAGAGCTATGGAGGTTAGTCATCAATTTAATTGTGTAAAATGTGATTAGAGAGAAGATTCCAATGGAAGAAGCCACATGTAAAACACACAAACAGAGATCAAACAGACGTCTTCAACAGCACGATTGTTTCATAACAGCTCATAATGAGGCTCAGCCACATATCTCTGTTTAATCTTCCATGCTACAGTTTCTATTAGAAGGCAGACAAATGATGTTAGGTCAGGAAAAGGAAAGGTCAGCTGATTCTCTGCCTCATTGATTGTCTGATTTTTTACCTAAGCTTTCAATGTGAAGGAACGCATGCAGACACACAAAGCAAGAACATGTGTACACAGAGACAGAAATCACACTATAATTGCACCACTGAAGCAATATATAGCACTACATGCTCTGCCTTTTCCCTCTCTCTACTTTGCACCGTCCTTCCTACTCACTTGTCTCAGCCTCCTGCACAGTTCAAGTTCAGTCGTCTCCTAGGGGGCTGAAGCACTTACCTAGTAGAGATTTTCCCTTTTTCTACAGTTTTACACTCCTATTTTTTTATAATGTTCTGCAGCTTATTGGGCAACATTTTTTTTATATTGCTTTAGCAATGACCTCGCCATCTTCAGCTTGGTCGTTTCTGTGCCCGCAGGAAGAAATACAAGTGGTCACATTACTTGGTCTGCATGATTGGAGCTCAATGCAGCTTCAGAATGATCTTCGGCAAGGATGTTGGCCCATGAAGGGTTAATAGACTGGTTAATAATGGAATCCACACCACAAATATACAAGCAGCGAATTTGCTTAATGACAGGGACACAGACAACAAACTAGAGTCTGTTTGAATGAATAGGTGTCGCATTCACAACTTATTAATTGTCACATAACCACAACTTATCTGTTAAAAAAAATACTTGCGATAGGATGTAAACCATTTTTGGTACTAATGGGGTCTCGCTGAATTTTATTCACATAGATTACAAAACATGTATTTCAAAATCTTAATCTTGATTGCTCCATATAAGTTTAATATTCGTGCAGAAAAAATATCATTAAACATGTCCACAGTGCAAACATGTGGATGCTTCCTATCACATTCTAAAACATTAGCACAAATAATGAAGGTTTAGCCCAACACTAAATAAATATATGATCAGTGTTAATCTATTATAAATAATATTTTCTTTTGCACCATAAACACCTGTTGTTTAATATGTTGGATCCAGCATTTCATTTAGAGCCTCAAACACAGGCAAGCATCTTATTTTATATTTAATATTCTTTTAAAACTGTTGAGATTTATGTACATAAATTACACTTTGTTATATGTTGATCAGGTAATAGTGACTGACCTTACCTTAGTTGCAGTAGGCCTAATTTTAATGGTCTGCTACTCTGCATCATTCAGGATGGAATATTGCTTTTATCATAAAGCACAGTTTTAAAGGGACATTTCATCCTGAATGATGTGGTAGTCCATCAGGTGCTGGTGGTCTGTGTAGTCCAATAAAATTATAACCTCTATTCGCAAAAAGAGCCTGTCTCACAGTGTCTACAATGTTCCTTTAAACAACAACAACAACAATAATAATAATAATCATGCATTTTATCTGAAATGCAATTTACATTTAAAACAATATAAGCATATGGCATATGAATACACACATAGAACTCAGTGTTTAATTGTAATAGGTAACTTGTGCGACAAGCAGCTAAATCACATGGAAGCTTTGATGCTTACTGCTGGCAGCTATTTTTATCAAACTTAACTGCAGCAATTAACCCTACAATATATTGCCGGCCATATAGGAGCACAGATTACAGCAACTTAGAGTACCCTTTTCCTCACATGTTTCCCCTTTGTTTTATTTCACATAACTTTTTACTTTTTGGGAGTTTTATTAGTTTTTTATTTTTTATTTTTTTGTAAATCATGCTAATGTCTAGATGTACTAAAACTTGCATGTACGTCACCTTGAGCCTGCTCAATCATATAAGGGGATGCAGTGACACCTTGCTGCCTGAGTTTAATCGCCAATATGGAGAATACGTATTTGTCACTCAGCACGACACACACAACTGTTTTGAGGGCTAACAAGCTGAAGTGTGACAACTGCAAGGCAAGGATGATGTAAAATTATTACTCAATTCAGATTTCATTTCATTTGAAGTTTAGGAAAATTAACAGCCAACCAGAGGGTAGTAGCTCTTTAATTCTTCACCCCACCCTTCATTTCATGGTGTGTCTTCCATAACCTGTTTGAGCACAGAAAGTCAGTAGCACATGTGGAGCCACAACAAACATGTGATGTCATAGATGTATATTTTAACTGTTGCATTTCAGGAGAACATGCTTAGAGATGATCTGAGCCTGTCTTGCTTTACAGATCAAATGGAAAAAAAAAAAAATCCACATACAACCTACAGTGCAAGTTGTCAGTGACAGATACTGGTGAGGATAACTTGAATTTGCATCCAGACTGAATCAGAAGTCATATGAAAGATGAAAATGGGGAAATTAATAACATTTCTTTTGCCAGGGGCATCTTGGTGAGCATATTGGTGGCAGATAATGTCATTCAGTTTCGTCCTGGATGCCCTAGTTGCAATGCACTGCAGGTTTACAAATGGCATGTCAACTTCCACACCTTCAATCAAGTCAATAAACAATTATTTTTGCCCTGGAAAATTTTTATTTTATTTTATTTTTCTGATTTGTGCTGTGTAAAACATCGCTTTGTCTCCGTATGTTGTCGGGTTTATGTTATAACAAGAGATGTGGGTATTAGGAATAATCATTTTGGCCATTTAAAGCCTGTTGGAGGAACAACTGTAGTCCTGGGTAACTGAAGCACTTTCATACTCCCTTGGCCCCGTTGTTTAGACAGAATCCTGTCGATAAGAACCATGTCCTGTACAAATATGAATGGTGAGAAAATCTGCAAGATAATCGTGTGATCTCACAAAATTTACTGTTAACTGCAAGTGCTACTATTTATTTTACTTTTAAAAATAAGTACAAACACACATATTCTGGCACTTTCTGGGCAACGACACCATATTCTAACAAAACAGAACGAGGTTGAAACTCACTGCAGCTTAGTGATGTGATTTCAATTGGCACTGATGGGCAGCAGGAGCATTGGAGCTGCCATTTTGCTCTCCCTCTCAGCTCCCTGAAGCTCTGTGCTGATCCCTATAGCAGATGATGCTTTTTTCATTCAATTGCTATGGTAAGTATGCACATCGTGTTTCTGTTTTTTAAAAGTGAAATATGCAAAATGTAGCTTTAAATATTCAAGCATTTACTAAAATCATTAACAGAAGGTAAAGAAGTAACAGTTTTGACATACTGTCAGAGACGTATATGAATTGTGTTGCAGGTCTCTAATGAAGTTAGTCAGTTGTTAACAGATAGCCTGTCAGCCCATTCTGTCATCGCCACTTAGAACCTCAAGAGGCAATATTCCATTAGTAGCTCAGGCCTCCAGAGGAGGGCAGTGATGTCTGACCTCTCTCCAGCTCCTCTTCCTCATCAGGCCTCTCCTATCCCCACCTCAACCCACCATGTCCCTGAACAGCTAACTGCATGGTTAACTGCAATCCCAGTTAGCTGCTGTCAGTGATTACTGTGGGGAAATCCTGCCCCTTATTTATTTGTTTGGCATATGATTTCTTGGCAATGAAGCTGACCAATTTTTGCACCTTTAAAAGCTCAAAAAGAGTCAGAGAAAGAAATTAAGAACCACCCAACCAGAGTGTGTTTATGCGATAATGCAGGTTATAATTGCAAATCTTAATGTGTGTAGAAGATTTCCCACTAAAATAAATCAATGAACTAGCCATCATTTACAACTCTGCTGTATATTTTATTACAGGAAAGATGCAATTTCTTTGGGAAAGAGCTTTTCATCTGACCTCAATTTATTTCTTTATCTAGTACCATCACAGAAAGTTTGTACTTACAATTTGGATGTTGTGATGTAATTACTGAGACAGATTCACTATATTAGTATACGGCGCAAGCCAAGAGTTGAAAGGGATGATAAAAATTGGTGAATGAATATGTCTAAATGAATATATTTTTAGGAATGCATCTGCTGTCTCCATAATGCAAAGTTGTAACAGTGTGAAGTTCATCATTTCCATTGCGAAACCCATCTATCTAACTTTAAATCATAACATCTTGTTTTTTCAAATTGTTTTTTTTTTTAAATTTCTTTGATTGTGTTTTGATTGTTTTCCAGTTATTTTGGAAATCAGAGTCACAACTGTTGCTTGTGTCCCTGCAGCACAACAGAACAATGGAGCTGAGAGAAAAGGAAAATGTCCTTGTGTGTTTAAAACCGCTTTAAATTCTACTTATTTCTTGATAGGCATTTATTTACAACAATGTCTAAAACAATTGTAGAATTTGGTTATGTACATAAAGGCCTGTGACAACTTTTTAACTTTATTAAATATTGTAGCCAAGCATCAAGAGTGCTGTTTTTTTCTTTTGACATCATACTACTAATATGAATGCATCTCAAGGGCAAACAAATAATAGGGTATTAATTAGCAGCATTACAAATGATGAGCCCCAGCTTTTTTTAATTTAAGGAAAACAGATTATTCAATTTTGGCTTACTGGAGGCCTAAATGGTGCTTACTCCATATTAGCATTGCAACTGCCTTCATGCAAGCTTGTTTAGTTAAACCGTTGCCAACAGTGCCGGGGGTTCACATTTAATTAAGCTTGGTAATAAATTATCAAAGAATTCAGCTCACAATGTCTTCACCTGTGGGCATGGGTAGGTTTTACATTCGCTTGCCTGTAAAATTCTATCTAGCTAAAAACACAAGACTTCACAGCCTATACACACCTGCAGTACTTTATTAAAAAAAACAAAAACTTTAAATACTGATGACTTTTTTTTTAGATCACCTAAAGCATCACAAAGAAAGAAAATGCTAATGACTTTCATTTTCACCCAGTATTTATCTGATTTTTTTCATGATGACTGTATTAGAATATTCAAAAAGTAAAGGAGACTGGAAGGGAATATTTTAAAAATCACAAATGTGGGTTGCAAATGTTGCCACCATGATTCTTTATGGTTGAGCACTTAATTAGGTGATGGTGGTGGAGGTGGTTGTGTTGGGGGGCTAATTATTCTTTTGAGTGAACTGGCCCGAGCTCAGGACTAGTCTGTGTGGGAGAAATGATTTATGGGAGCCCTGAAAAGTCCTCTGCAGGACTGGGGATAGAGGCAAGTGGGGAGGAAAGGCTGCTGGACATGGTGAGAACAGTACTGTGAGCATAACAGAAGGTGAGGACAGACACAGAAAAGGAAGAAAAAAAAATGGTGCTCTGGGGCTGATGGGGAATATTGCTGCCTGAACATGCACCACAGGACTATGTCCACCAAGAGTCTGCTGAGCCTCAAGCAGCATTTCTGTGCCTGTGGTCAGAGATACTAAAATAACAAAAAGGACAAAGTGAAAGAACATAAGACAGAGCGTGAGACATAGACCGGGGAGGAATGGATACAGGTAAAGATGTAGAGAGCAAGACAGGGAGTGACAGAGAGGTAAAAATGATGCAGGACTACAAGAGAGATAAAGACATTAGTTGAAATAGACTGAAAACAAGAAGAAAACCAAAATAAAGTCTGTATTGGTGTGACAGAGTGTGAGAGATGCTTGACTGGAAAAAAAGTAGTTGGGAGGAGGGACTGATAAAACAGGAGGGAGACACAGAGAAAGATGAAAGTCAGTGAAGACCTTGAGCTTTTTTGTTCCTCCCTCTGATGGTATTCTGGCACTGGAGCTGCTCGGCTGTCTCTGGATCTCACAGCTACACTCAAATGTGCCTCAGCTCAACACACACTTTCACACTTTCTGATGCTTGTTATGTGAGGGTTGCAGAGAGGAACATAAATAAAATGAGTTAGTGAGTCATTCTTTTTTAAATTGTGCCACACATCCTGTTGGCTACTTCATCACCAGCTACTAAATCTAATATACCTCATCCCTGTAGATCTGAGTAAAGATGTTCAGTCAAAAACATGCAGGGTTTCTGGAGTTGGAGGCCAAAAGAATGAGCACTATCATCGGCACTGGGCAGAATACAGTTTTCTCATTGTTAGTTAGCAACAACAAGTCTAATTGAACTGACTGTCCAAACAGATTTTATCAATTGTAGCTGGTTAGTTTACAAGGCTAATGTAAACAGGAATTGATTGAAAATGTTATCCCTAGCTGGCTGTTTGAAGGGCAAATGTTTGTTATAACTAAAGTAACTGCTCTTACCCTTTGTTTTATCTTTTTGGCTGTAGCTAGCAGCTGCTTTCTCCCGCTTGTTAGCTTATTTAGCTGAGCAACAAGTGGCGCCATTAGCTGAGCTGCATGCCTGGACTGGGAGCTGGTGGAAGCTGAGGATTGTTGATGTTTCACAGTAGTTGCCAAAGGCAACCCAGGCTCTGCATCTTTTCAGCAAATGCAGGTGGACAGGGACTAAGCACACTCTCCATCACAGACTGAGGACAGTTTGACAGCAAGAATTATATTGGTGATCATGTTATGTTACCCTTGTAGGATTACATGACAATATATTAGTGAATTAGTGAGTGTATTACAGTGGCCCCAACCAAGACTTTTGTGAGTCTTGGGACTCAGAAGACACAGTAAACAGGATCAGGAGACGGGCAAAGCTGGAGAGGAACTAAAAAATCAGAAGCATTCTTATTTTTATAGAGCAAAGAAGCCAATAGGTTGCTTGCTCCCACCAAATCTGCATCAAATATTACAACTACTTCAATCTATGGATTGTTAGGCCAAGACGATAATGCAGTTATGTGTTGTTTGATCATTTTTGTAAAGTTAACAAATGATGATATTAATAGGGAGAGACCATAAAACATTGGGCACTTGGGGCTGTTGGGACGGTTAAATATATTTCTTTTTTTCCTTGATAGATCTAAGTATCAAGTTTCCAAACCACATAATTTACACGTTTCACAGTAAAGAAGTGTTTTATTTAAAATACACTCACACACACACACACACACACACACACACACACACACGCACACACACACACACACACACACGCACATACACACACACGCACATACACACACAACTAAAATGGTCCTTGTCCATGCACATAAATTACTTTCTGCTAATGTTTTACAACTGAATTTTACAAATGCAAAAATTATCACTGAGCTCTACAGCATTTTCAGGGGGCATTTTAAATATTTCAATATTTAAACTAAGTGCTTTGAAACTGTTTGGACTAATTTCAAAGTAGATTTTTAAATTTAAGGAAATCATAATAAAGCAACCTTTCTGACCATAACTCAGGTTTGAATGCACTTTTTTTATCCATGCTACTATGCTCATGGTAACTACTTTAGGTATTGTGCAAGTAAGATAGACATGTTAGTAACTGCAGCCTTAATATGTCCCCAACAATTTTGTACTTTTACACATAGTTTTGAATAGGCAAATATAAACATAAAACCTTTTTAAACTCTTTAAACTCTTTTTTGTCAGATTCTTACTACAAACACATAGACACCAGGTAAATGGGTGAAAATATTTTAACCAAAACCTGACAGGCTTTAGTGTGCTGAGTTACTGTTGCTAAGCTATGATTGGGCCATTGCTGTTTTGGGGAGGGTTACAGCAGACAATCAATTAAACCATAGTCACCTGCAAGATTACAAAGCCAGACACACACCTTTTAAGTATCACTAAAAAGTAAAACATCTCTTTGCAGACTGTGCGTGGCAAGGAATAAATCAAAGCCACAGTCTATTAAGAGTGCAATCAGGCACGCTGTGGTGGGACTGCAGGCTTAGTTTGACCCCATCAAGTCTTAATGAGGTCCGCTGAGTCGTTAACCTGCACATTTAAATAACATGCATCAATATTAATAGCTTATTAATGACTCATACTGTGGACTGGACAGAGAGTTCTGGACAGCGACACTAAGTGAAAGAGAATGAAAGCAACACCTTCAAGACGGTGTGCATGTGTGTGTACATGATGAGTGCTTGACAGTGAGTGGGTCCTGTAAATTCTCAAATTAAAGCACATAGCCAAATTATAGGTGAGTTACAAAATTTATTGGGTTGGCAGGCATAAACGAATAGAAGCCAGTCCCCACCAAAGACCATATTAGTCTGTCATTTGTTTTTATTTGCATTACCACCTCCTACAATTACCTGCACTTCGATGTCTCACATGTCAAATTATATATAATGCACATTTCCACAGCAATAATTCAATAAATAAACTCATGTCACACTTAATAATATACTGTTTTTTTTTATTTGCTAATCACATAACATAATGTCAATGCGAATTGCTAGTTACTAATTAGTTCCAGCTGGAGTCTTTGTTTTGTTTAGTGTCAAGCTACCATAAATTAAATTGAAACTTTATGATGATGTCTCATATTTAAAGCCTACCAGCATAAGAACTGAAAATGCCTTGGAATTCGCCTCTCTGTGTAATTGAGCAATAGCCCATAAGGTTAATCAATGAGTGCCTACTGCATAAAAAAGAGATTTAGTGTACAGTGTACTCTAACTTAGTACTACTGGGAGGTTTAACACCTAAAGATCAAGGCAGTTTCATTGTAGTGATTTATTTTATTATTATTTACCTGCTCTGGGAGTCAGCATTCATCTATCATAAATCCTTTGATTTAGGATAAACTTAAAACCCTAACCCTTAGCACATTACAGCCATTTTTTAAATCATATTTTACCCATGCAAACAGGACATATGATACATGACTGAAATGCTGAGGAACTGTGGTTTACATGACCTTTTACATATTATCTCTTGACTTTCACATGACTTCTTTGACTCTATAAACCATGGTGATTGCAATTTCTAAGTTATAACAACTATAGCTATTTTTAAACGCTGTTTGCTGTTTAGGTCTTTTAGAGTTAAACTTCATTTTAGCACACATTTCAGCCCAAGTCATCTTCCAGTCTAATTCAAGCAGAGTCTGATTGTCCTTGAAAATGAGTATTTGTACATGAGCTGTAGTAAGTGGTATATTTTCCACAGCTTTTTGCAGACGTATTAAAACCTCTATTCATACACTGTGAGCTATTCCAAGGTCTGAATCATCTTTGCAGGAAGTTGCTGAGTTTCACGGACATTCACTTCACAGTAAGGAGAAAAATTGGCAATGTAGAACCAACTGCAAATAACTATGAGTGTATGTTACTTAATATAAAAGAATATAGAAGCTAAGTGAGAGTCTTATTTAAATGGATAAAATATGCTGAGAAAATTCCAGCCCCTATTTAAAAAAAATGAATGCATGTCCCGCGTGCATTTGTGGCATGGTAGCACTGGATAGATGTTGACCGCGAGGTCAGGGAACCTCTCCTCGTGAAAACTCATATACCCATGACTCGGGGCAAACAGCAGTGAACCCATTCATATGCAGCACTTTCATAGAAATGTCTAAGCTAGCAGCAGTGAAAATGCCACGTCCAAAGCTTGTGTATGTGTGCAGGTGTGGGTGCAAGTTTATTTCTTCACAACACAGAGGTGAGTGACAGAGTTCAGATCAGCTCAAGCCTAGACGGTTCAAAGGGGGGTGAAGAACTCCATGGAGGGGAGGAAGCAGCACAAAAAATCCCAAAAGCTGGTCCTAAGCAAAGGCTTAATCCTTTTATGTGAGGCCTCTTTTCATGTTGTGAGTGACAGATGCATGTGTGAACACCTTCTGTAAGCAAATGTTTATTTACAGGTTGCAAATCTGCAGCATCAAAGCTTAAAGATTTGAAAGCAGCAGCACATTGCGCAGTCCAAGAGAATAACCCAAGTCAGACCTTTCTCATTTCTTTTTTCCAGTGAAGTTTTGGAGTAACCTTTAAGAGCTGCTCTCAAGCAATCATGTGATTAATCACATGTATGCTATGAGCAGGGCCAGCCAATCTGATACAGAATTTTGAACTACATTTTGTACAGTTATGCAATGAAGTGTATTTTTTCATTTTTATCTAAATTCAAGTTTGAAGTGTGAAATTTAAAATATCTCTTCTTGCATTTTAAAGGTCTAGTGTGTACAAGAACTGTTTAAAGAACTTTTTGTAGAATTGGCAGATGTTGAATTTTTGATATTTATAAGTATGTTTTAATTAGAGTGTGTTATCACCTGAATGTAAGAACTGTTGTGTTTTCATTTACTTAGAGAGAACCATTTTTTTTAACTGCTATGTTTCTACAGTAGCCCAGAATGGACAAACCAAAAACTGCCTCAAGAGAAGGCCTTTTGAGTTTTGCAGCCACCGCAGGTTAATGCTTGGAAGGGGAAGGTAAGTGGAGAGATATTCAGCTGGGTACAATCTGCAACTTTTCCACTAGATACCTCTAAATCCTACACACTGGACCTTAAGTACTCAATTGTGGATCCAATTAATTTGTAACACTGCACAAAGGAATCCAGTTCATTTTAATTATAATAACTACAGTGATGAGCCCGTATTTTTTGCACTATTGTTTCTTCTTTGCTACTGTTATTACTTTTAGACTATGTGAGTAAGATATCTAAGACAAGTCACAAAGTGATTCAAAGTGGCTTTAAAAAAACTTTGTGTTAGTTCTACTAAAGTGTGATTTTTTGAAGGATTTTTTTTTATGAACACAATAATTCATGGGATTTCACAGAAACAGCAGCCAGCCCTATCTCCACAGCAATGTGACAGCACTGAAAAAAGGTCTGGCTGCACTTACTGACTCTTTGCTATAGGGGAAAAAAGTCTCTGTTTGTGTGTGCGTGTGTGTTTCTTTAAAACCAATCACAAGCATCTTGGGTGATATTATGCCCAGGATATAGCAGCAGTGACTTCACCCCAAATGTGTTAGATAGCAGGTCTGTGTTGAGGATTAGAGGTCTGAGGCTGTCTTTGAATATGCCATGAAAGCATAAATCTGTGCCTCCATGTGGTGTTTTCTCCCTGCTGTGTCCAGATGTTAATTGTCACAGTGGACCACAATTGCCACAATCAAAGCTCTTGTGTTGTAGCAGCCTTTTACTGGACACAAAAATCCAGTGTATTTTCCACCTCAAAAGGAACTGTGTGGATGCTCAGCACATGAAACAGAACATATGGTCCTTGTAGATTCAGTGTCAGTTTTCAGTATTCAGAGCAAAGACCGACTGGACTCTATGCCATCATTATTTCTTCCTGCTCTCCCTGTCTTGATTGAGTCCACACAGAAGCATGAAAACAAATCACTGTGGCTGCATCCACAGCAAAATCCCCTCATTTATTTTAGCTCACATGGATGATCCTGGGCATGAACTGAGATGTTTCATAGTTCAAATTAGGGGCAAACGAGGGACTACAAAGAAAAAGGGACCCGAAACAGCTTAGACATAGTTTTAAAGGACTGCTCACAGGGAAAATATGATAACTTCATGGTGACCAAGCATCAGTATGAACATATGAACTGACCAGCAATTTTATGTGAGTGATTTGTCTATATGGGGTGCTGTGGCAATTGCTGACTAAGTGACAGTGATCAATATGTATGCTATCAAAACAACGGCTCACTGTATGAATGGCATTGTTATCTGCCTGGGAAGAACAATATTTTCACAGCGGTTATTCTGAGCACAATGACTCACTCTTTATTGGCTCATGAAAATCTAAGCTGTCAAACTGTCAAAGGAGGCCAGCTATTCACTAATATATTTCAAATCTGACTGCAATACTGCTGCTGCAAGAGAAAGGAAAGAGAAAAAAGAGCAACTGAGAAACTGAAACCATTGCCAGTATATTGACTGCCACTCAGCAAGAGACGAAAAAGACCAAATGATAAATGGGAACAAATTTTTATTGCTGCGTATAAATTGGTGGGCCACACACAAATGCAATGTCAGTATAAGAGAGGTAAATTCAACCAGCAAAGCTTAAGACCCTAGAGGACCAAAGGGCAAAAGCAATCAAAATTATGGCTGTTTATAATCTAAATAATGCATCAAGATGACTCTACACACTCAGCGGGGGGCGAGCGACATCTACAGGTTGCTGTTTTGATTGATAGTAACAAGAATGTGCGCATAGTAACCGTGGCAACAGTTGCATATCACACATGATGGTCAATGTCCACCTTTGTCCTTTAATAGCAGACTAATGAGCGGCCCCAGCATCGGAGTCAGAGATGACAGAGAGTGAAAGAGTGAGTGAGTAAGTTGTGTGATACAGAGAATCACAGGCACACAGAACAAGGACCATTACAGCACACTGAAATCATCTCAATTCCACAACAGCATTCAGCCACAGAGTATCTTGGTAACAGTGGCTGTCACCTGCACTCACTCCCACTGTTCCATTTTATTTCTCCTGCTCACAAGCACAGCTGTAAAAATCTAACCACTAGAACATGGTCTTAGCCAGGTATCGGCATGTGTAGGAGAACGGCAGAGTGGCAAGGCTGCCAGAAATAACATAATAGGAGGGACAAATGAGCATTTAAGAAGAGAGGAGAGAGGCAAATTAATAAGAGCAAAGAAAGAAAAAACCTCTTTCCATGCCACCACTACAGACAATATAAATTTGTAACCTTGTTTTAAAAGAAAGAAAAAAAAACCAGAATGACTAACAATGTCTGAAGTCCTATATTGTTCAACTTATAACAAGAGGAAAACTTAAAGAGTACCAACTCTGCTGAGGCCAGCAGTCCACTCTTCAGTGTTATGCAAGTCAGAATGTGCAACTACTATATTTATCTTGGTATAATTCCCAAACTTTTTATGAGATTATTGATGAAGCCTCACGATATCAGATGTGGATTTGGTATGTGCCTCTAAACTGAAAATATTTCACATACTTAAAAAAAATGTGAAAACCAAAATAAAAAATAAATTAAGGTGTACAGTTGTACAAATATGAAATGCTGCTTGTCATAGTATTACACAGCATTAACAGTCTGACTGGGTCAAACTTGTGATAGCTCAAATTTGTGATTGTCATTTAAAACCACAGTCATGCTCTTCATTTTACTCCTGATCTAACTCACCTTTTTTGATCTTGGAATGCAAGCTCTTTCACTGCAAAGACTTTGTTTAGTGTCTGGGTCATGGATGTAGACCCAACTCTCGTGAACCGTGATGGTTCTGGACATTTAGTCAACATTAAGTATTCACCTTATTTCATCCTGCCCACTTTTAATATTTTGCTTCTTCCACATTTGCCATCCAAATTCTGCTAAAGCTGACTCAGCACTTCGGGAAGCTAACTCACTTGAGAAACGAGAACGAAAAGGACAACAAACGCATTTCAAAATCAGTCTGAAAACCAAAAAAAAACTTGTTTCTCTGTTTTTAAAAACAGAATGTAAAAATGGGGAAGAGGGACCTGTTTCAGAAAAGAGGTTAAACAAACTTTGAGCCTGACTTTGAACTCAGTGTTGACTAACCATCAGATAGAAAACTCAAGAGTTTTCAGTTGTAGGGGCCCATTTCAGAAATATCATAATAATGAAAATTAATTTTCACTCAATAGCATTCCACAAGTTTTCCACATGTAATATAAGTGTGATTAAATATTAAATGAACGGACTATATTCAAATTTCTGCATTGACTCATGCAGCATTTTTCTCCCTCGCCAATTCTCTCTCCTTTGACGCTGCAGCCATGTTTTTTCTAAAAATGTGTTCATACTTGCCATAAGTATTGCTGTACGGTTTTGAATTACCTCACTTTCTTAAACAGAAAAGCCAGAGTTTCCCTCACTTCAGAAATAACAGAACCAGAGTTTTCACTAAACCTGCTTCCTGTAATGGGTCCCTGGTTAGTTAATTCAATTCAATTCAATTTTATTTATATAGCGTAAAATCACAACAAAGTTGTCTCAAGACACTTTACATATAGAACATGTCAAGACCACACTCTATAAATACATTTATATTTTAAATTTACAGGAACCCAACAATTAAAAGCAATTCCCACATGAGCAAGCACTTGGCGACAGTAGCGAGGAAAAACTTCCTTTTAACAGGCAGAAACCTCGGCCAGATCCAGACTCAGAGGTGGGCGGGATCTGACGGCAC
>JAQMCX010000044.1:499874-520149 GCA_029814765.1 Acanthurus leucopareius | reverse complement strand
AAGAAGGCAGTCCTTGAGATTTGTTTAATATGAGAGTTAAAGGACATATCCTGATCAAAAATAACCCCCAGATTTCTAACGGTGGTACTGGAGGCTAAGGTAAAACCCTCTAGAGTAGCTATATTATGTGATAGTCTGATCTGATGTTATGCAGTATTGATCTGCTGTTGATTAATGATAATAGAAAACAATGGTACTTGCTGTCTCAAATGTAAGTTAGATGAGAAACTGATACAAAATGGCAATGCCCTACTTCTGGCAGAAAAAACAAGGTGAATAGGTCATCCCAGGCCTGTTGGGTGCATTCTTCTCAGATACGCTGCTTCAGCGAGGAGGTACTCAGAAGTCACAAAACTGATGATAATTAAATAATGCAACTTGGAAAACCAACTAACAAGAATTATTTCTTGCACTAGCTACACGTGCATCACATTGCAGCATTCAGCAACAAGAAAATGCTTGAAAGTTTTGAAAAAAGCTTACTAAATTTCATTACAGTCGGGTCAACACTCAGGGAATACTCAGGTAATGCTGCTGACAAAAAGAAAAACAAAGTAAACTAAAAACACAATAGTTTGATCAATGTAATAATGCTTTCCTATTCTGCACTGGTGCCATAAATGATGTTAAAAAGTGGACCTACAGTAGTACTGTTTGAATACCAAACACTTAAAATACTACTGCCTGTAATGTATAAAAGGGGAAGTGAGAGCAAGTTGTGCTTAGTAGGCATTGTTATGAAGTCAGAGGTCAACCTCTTCACACTACTGAAAGAATTAAAATAATGAGAAAAAACCTGCAAACATACTCGTGTGTGAAGATAGCTACACAGCTGATTTGCAGCCAATAAAACTAAAGTTATTACTCTCAATCAAAATATGGACTGAGAGCAATAAATGAGTTGGAGAATAGTTGCAAGCAGATGTGCTGACATAAGATCAGTTGTTATGAAAAGGTTTTTTTTTTTTTAATTTAAATCAATCTCACGTTTGTCACAGGCCTTTTGCATTACTTGTGCCAGTCAAAGTTCACCTTTCCTCTTATTTATTCTCTTTTGTTGTGTTTGGCAGCTAGGAGGCTGGTTATAAATGGGCCAATATGGCTACACCTACCCTATCTTTGTAATGAAAATAAAAAGACTGTAGTTTAGTAGTTTGTAGGCAATTTCCCCTCGGGGATCAATAAAGTATTTCTGATTTTTTTTAAAAAACATACAACTGATTGTTTGTTGGAATCAAGAGCAACAAATGCTCCAATCAGTCACTAAGAAAAACACAGGATATATTTGAATGCGTTGTTTTTTTACATCCCAAAAAAAGTGTTATCAGTTCATCATATTTCATATTAAAAAAAAAAAACCTAGGAGGGTGAGGTTTAAAATAATCTCTGCCCATTCTGTGGATTTGGCCTTTACAATGAGGTTATGCATACGTGATCCCTGTGAAGTGGATGGTCAGCAGTGTTCCCAGTGACAGGTGCTGTGCAGACCCTCAGTACAGCGGGCAGCCAGGAATGCTCACAAATTGTGCCTCCTGGCATCCAAGAGTTGGGCCAACCAGTATGTTTGCTTGGATTATCTTTAGTTTTAACTGCTTTCCTTTTCATCTTAGACAAACTAGTGATGTCAAAGGTTGCCCTTGATGCAGCACACATATTACCACAGCAATGAAGGATGGGCTAATATCCACTGATTTATTTCTTCATGTAGATCCTTTGAATCAACATCTAGTGAATTAATGAACCTAAAGCATCTAATTCAAGTCATCGACAAGTGATCAAAAGGGGACACAGAAGAAATAGGCCTAAAAACATCTCTGTGAAGTCAAAGTGTGTATAATGGCCCATACTAAACAGCAAAAATTTGTAAACAGAATACAGAAATTGAAAGGTTTTTTTTTTTAAATTCATCAAAGTGGGATGCAAATACTGTTTTTTATGTTGCAATCTTCATCAAGTAAAATGCAAAATAAAAGACACCATTACCTTTTTACTAACTATGAACACTGTCCACCCCATTCTACTACAGAAATGGGACATTTAATTGACGAATCCTCTCTTCAAACTCCAAAGTTAGTCACAGAGTTCAACAAGGTTTTGTGCTTGGACAAATATTATTTACTGTATTTATGCCTCTCTTTGGCAACATTATTAGAAAACATTTGATTAACTTTTAATTTTACTTCTATGCAAATGATACCCAACTATTTTTATCAGTAAAACCAAAACAGTAGAACACTAGCACACTCTAATACTGCAAATGAGAGTTTGAATTGTGCCTGCGTGTTTGCTATAGATTTTGAACATTTAGCCTTTTTTTATGATTTAGTATAATTTTAGTCCCTATTATTGTATTTTGTTTCCCTCTCTTTGCGTTAAATGCCCAGTTCCCAGTGCACTTTCCCCACACAGGTGCTCCACCCAACCAGCAAAAGTAGCTCATGTGGAGAACAGCGCATGTTCCCTTACTGCAATCCTAACCACCAAATGTTGGTTATTGAAGTAACTGGAACAAAAAACAAATTTGGAGACCGCTGCCAGAAATTCACCTGCATAGCTTTTAAAAAGTCCCTTTTCTAGCACATTTTACCACCGCAGTGTACAGCAATGAATTACATCATGTTGAACAGACTATAGTCGAGGCTGTTTAATTGTGTAATATGTGGCATTGCTGAATCCAGTAGGTAACCTAAGCTATAGTCTGGTGTGTTGCTTTTCTACTTCAGGCATCATAAAATTGCACCAAAGAGCCCCTCAATCTCTTACTAACCATTCTTACCCCAGTGTAATCCACTGTGCTTAAAGAGGATCAAGTTAAATGGAGTTTGTGTCCTTTGCATCCTTTCTATAATAGGATCTTAATAACAGGAAGCATGTTGAAGGGCAGCACTGGATGTGAGTGAGCGTGTGTGGGTGTAAGAGAGCATGTGTGTGTGTCTGTGCCTGCATGTGGTAGAAGGGGAGGACGATAGGGCATGATGCTCCATTTCTGCTATCTTTCTCTTTTCATTATTTCTCTAGAGGTACTCAAAATAAGGCTCCACTCCAATTCCCACTGCAAACGGCAACCTGTCAATGGGTGTATGTCGCAACAGAGAGATCTCATATAGGACTCTCCCCACACATACACCCACAAACACTGTATCAGTCCTTCAGTCTGTCTTATGTCTCTGTGCCTCTCTCTCTCACATGCTCTCTCCCTCTCACCTTCTGTTTTTTGATCCCTATAGACTGTATCAGCTCTGCAATTCTCTCTGCACAGCTAAAAGTGTTGTGGTAACAAATCTTACTGCTTAATCTCACATGGGTTTGTCAGGGATGTTGATGCTTGTTTTCCAATCCAAGCAATGAACACTCATATGATTAAATTACTTAGGCATATCCAGTATGTGTGATCTAGTGAGAGAGGTTGGGCAAATGTTGCTCGGCTCTCATTTCAGCTATTGTACCTTGTAGATAGGGGGGATTATATGCAGTAAGATCCACCCAACTCTGCAGGGTAGCATTACCAGTCAAAATCAGTCAAGATCAATTTGTTTTGGTGTGCAGAGCAAAATAACAAGTGACAAACACAACAATGATTTTGGCAGAAGTGGATGTGGTGGCATTGATGCAATCTCGTGCAAGTCTGGCAACAGGACAAGCAAAACCATGAGCAAAGCTGCATGAGCTACACAAAGCTGTGCATGTGAAGTGATAGTGGAAAAGGGCTGTGATCTGCAGCGATCTCATACATGACATTACAGGGATAAACTTACTTTGATGAGTGAACTGTTGTTGTATGAAACAAGGCACTTTCATTTTAGCCACAAAGGACCGGCAGAACTCATTACATGACATAACTTTGCAATTGCGGATTTAAGCCTGACAACTTCATCCCTGAAATGTAAAGCAAAAAGTTCAGCTGTGCCTCATAAATAACAGTGGGGGACTTCTCTGACCTACTTTAACCTTTTAGTAGCAGTGGACAGCCTCACTAAGAACCAATGGAGCAATTTGTTTTGAGGCTGTATATTTCCAACCAAACAACACAATAAAGAGTTGAAACAAATTTTCACAAATTTTTAGCTGAAAAGTACACCAAACTCTGCAGTTTGCCTCAGGTAAATGTACTATTTTAGCGTCTTTCAGCTCATTATTTTGATTTTATTTCCTGCATTTTACTGTTTGGTTCACTCTCACCTTTCTCATTAACTTTATTTAATTTCAAGGCAAAACAAGTCCCAGTTAAACACTGTACATTATCTGCACTGCACCAAATACATAACAAAGTGAGAGACCAGATTTTGGTAAAGAAGTTAAAGCAAATTCAGACTTAAATTCATCTAGTTACCAAGCCCTGTATCATGGAAATTAGATACATGTACAGCACTTTCTCTGTCTCTTGTCACACACCGATGCTTGGTCAGGACCAACTTGACTTCACTCTTTTAACCAATATTGGATCAGGGTTGCCAGATAAATAGCAGGTGCTCTGCATGAAACAAATTGCCTCCAATCTTATCCTTTCATCAGGGTGGGAGGAAACAGGAAAATGCAACCATTTTTGTACCGTCTGTTTGCAAGCATTGGGGATTGCAATTAGAGAGCTGATGGCGAGGAGCGCGGACAGTAGGATGACTAAATTTGTTTTCTGTTTTTTTCCCAAAAATTAGATAAGATTTTAATACTGTGCATGATTAAATTTTTGATTTCAGAAAAAGGTTAAAAACATCCATTGCAGTTTCACAGGGCTCATGGTGACATTTTCAAACTGATATTGTCAAATGTACAAAAAATGCAAAATGTTACATTTCAATGTAAAATACAGAGTACTAGCATTCAAATTTTTAATGGTCTGATAACTGACTTAATTAATTATTTTAAATCTCAGGAGTGACCAGAGCCTTCAGCACTGGCTCCACTGGACCCATACAATGAGTCAGATTATAAAGACTGTGTTTGTTTGCTCTATATTGTATGCTTGTCAGGGTGTGTGTGTGTGCGTGTGGGTGTGAAGCTTTTACTTTCAAAAAAATTCTTTGTACACCAGGTCTAAGGTCTTAGGTCTAGAAATCAGGCATCTCCAGTGAATCTTTAAAAGCTAATTCTGGATCTGTGGGAGTTTTGAAAGATTAAAAATCTGCTACTGACACACACATAACCTTTTCCTTTTCACACATCTCCTGTGTATTCTGCTAAGCCTCTGTGAGGGTCATCACTCTTTTTTCAAGAGGAAGCTTTGAACTTAGGTAACAAAAACCAAAAACTACAAATGCTGGGCTTCACATTGATTTTTTAGGCACTCTAAAAGTTATTAAACTTGTAGAGAAAGAAATGCAAGATATCGTTTAAAGTATTAGGTTTTAATAGCCTGGAAACACAAAACTTGCATCTTTTCACCAGTGTTATTATTTTAATTTTGAACTTTGTTGATTTACCTATAAAAACCAATGTGAGACACTTCATTTGAAAAATTCAGATTTTGTCACCGAATGGAATTGTATAGTCCTGAGGATAAGGGATGTAGGGAGGTGTCACTAAATGCCTTGGGTCAACAGAGTTACTAAAACTTTTTTTTTGTATTTGTATTCTGGTACAGTAACTGGTTTTATTTTGTTCTATACTGCACTGCACAGAATCTCCACTTTCATCATTTCAGTTATTCTTCTGCACTTAGTCAAGATTGATTATATTTAACATTTTTTCTGATATTTACATTATATTTTATACTTGGTTATTACACTTTTATACTTCTTATACACTTTTGGATAAAACTGAAAACTGAGATATATTCCCCTGTATTAAATACTAAGCTAAGAGTTTAAAATTAAAAAACAAAAATTAATCAATCAGAATTAGCCTTTGCTGTATGAAAAAATCTGATTGAAAGTACAGTTTAAGTGCAGTGGAGATAGAGAGATGTAAATGGATCTGTTTGAAATGAGAGGGGTGAGGCAGTGGTAATGTGTTTGGGACCTCACCACTCTGCAACTGTTGCTTTCTTCATCATCATGCCCCAGGCTGAAACAGAGGTAAATGGATGAAATTGCGATTCAGACGGCAGTGGTGACCCAATCAATGCTTTTCAGATGCTTGCATTACCACCCAGGCATTTTAAACACTTCCTCCTGCCTCCTTGCTTTATTTTCAAATGCAAGATGTTTCTGTTTTGCAGCTTCCCCCTTTCAAATGATGCATTGATGGTGTCAAGTCAGCCATATGTAAACCAATTGAGAGGCAAACCAGAGATGTGTAATCTTACATTTAAAGTCAAAGACATTGGAGACAACACAATTT
Organism: Acanthurus leucopareius; assembly: GCA_029814765.1. NCBI lineage: Eukaryota > Metazoa > Chordata > Actinopteri > Acanthuriformes > Acanthuridae > Acanthurus > Acanthurus leucopareius. Next base: position 513,873 of record JAQMCX010000044.1, on the reverse strand, counting down.
TATTGTGAGGAGAACAACTGCTGATAACAGAGCTTATTAAGAAGATGCAGAGAGAGTATCAAGCTGCTTCCATCAGCCATATATATGATGTCATGAGCATCACATATAATATCAAATCAAATGTAAGTCCTTGTGTCAGTTACCAACTTTGATCTAACCCTTTATATGTCAAATCTATAGTAAGACTTCATCATTTCAAAAATGTACAGCATTAAAAGGTTCTGTAAAGACATCAACATATAAGTTTCCTATATATACTAACTCTCCTTAGCTATGTCTCTTTTTGACAGAGCTCGAGAAATTAATTTGATGACGCGGGTAAACTTTTACATGCACCATACCTACAGTATATGCATGTTTTTAAAATTCATTTATTGAGGTAAGCAGGGTAGCTCTGATACTGATAACCTCTTCCCTTAAACTTTAAACACTATCATAGTCTGGAATCATTAACCCTAACTATTTTCTAAAACACAAACATTTCTATGCAGCTATATTTTCTTGTGCAAACTCATATTGCACTGTGTGGTACTGTGTGCTCAGCACCTGCTGTGCTTGTACAAAATGTCCCTCATTTGATCCTTTTAACAGGCAAGAAGCAAACAAAAAAGGAAAACACAACTATTTTTGTACAGTCTGTTTTGTTTATGAAAGCTGTTTCTGTGAGACACAGATTTAACACAGCAAGAGGTCACAGTTGTCTCACTCTAAAAGAAAAAGTTTGAATCCATCATCATTGAATTTCTTGTAAACTACACCACAACAAGAAGATCTGAGCAAGTGCCCAACTGGTAATAAAACACAGAAAAAAATATGGGATTAATCAAAAAAGGAGTTAAAATTAGATTTAGATTTAGATTTCAATCAAGATTTATTGATGCTGATGTTTGCATTAAGGAGAGGGTTCAGCATTTAATTATTTCTTAGTGATTGAGAAGAAATTAATAATACCAGTCTTGTCTATCTTAAATAAGACAAGATTAAGTTAAAGTCAGACCCATTTGGGGCCTTTTAATGCCTAAATTGCATATTGTCAGTTTGTATTATTTAATTAAATACTTTTTTTTCTATTACTCATTTTAATAGATTTTATGCACAAGTATTTATTGTTTATAACAAGACACTTTTTGATCAATCTGTGCTGATCTTTGTCAAGAAAAAGCTGCTGGATATAACAGATCCTATTAAACCCAAAGACTGAAACAAAAACAGGGCCATCAGCACCAAACAGCAAGCAGTGGTAATGTGTCAGCATTGTGTTTATACCTATCTCAACTACCCTTATGTGAGTAATATATGCAGATTTAACACAGTGAGAGTTATTTATATCCCCTTATTTCACTCTCCTTCTTTCACTGTCTGAAAGGAAGTGGATAGTCATTTAGGATTAGAAAGAGATGAGAGTGTTTCCCAAAATGCTCAACTAGGTTATTCTTTTGAACTAAATTCCCATTACCTCATGCAGACGCAGACACACGGAGTGCCATCCAAACCCAACACTCCAAAGCCCTTTGAAAAATTAGACATGTGTATAATGGACATAATGGCACAAAGCAATGGAGCGGAGGCCGAGGCCTAACATAAAGTTGCACTCTGGGGATGGATTGATGTGAATCACACAGACTTGCAAAGTAAAAATTATGGCTCATGACAGCAGGCCATGCTTAATGTATGCAAAAATCTACTGCAAGTGTCTATGTATGTGCAAATGAATACAATGCATGTGCAGCCTTTTTTTTTCCTGTATGAGAATTTTTGTATGCAAATATGTGTGTTGTTTGTGTCCATGTGTACAGGATGCATCTGGGTGTCTATGATATTTCACATTTCCATTCAGGCAGAGAGTAAGTTGGCTGGCACCTAATGAGCCGATTACTGGGAGCAGCATATGGTGTGTTCTCTATGGTTCTCTTGGCTCAACCATTAGCACTGATGAGAGCTGGGAGAGTGTAAAGTGGGTGGGTCAGCTTGGGGAGAAAATGCATCAATGTATGTGTATTCAGACACGCAGAGCTGTTTCATGATTACATGAAACTTTTTTTTCATCCCAGATCCCAGAGTGGTGGGGTTTAGGAATTTTCATCATTTCATCTCATATCATTATGATATTTCCATAAGCCCACTTCAGACAAACAGCACCACAGTGTTTAAATAGACAGTTTTTAATCAAGGAGGAAATGCCTCTGGCAGTTCATATTGATGTATATTTTCAAGATAGAATAAAAGACTAAATACATGTCATTGGTTTTTGCTTGTTTATAAAGATATTTCACACACTGAGACCTTGTTTATTAACATTGACAAACTTGAAAAAGCTGCTACTTGCCTCTGCAAAAGAGTTTGCAAATAAGTTCAAGTTTACCTACATTTATTATTAAATATTATTCTTTATGAGCTTAGGTATAAAAGAAAAGAAGTCTTTAGTTATCAAAGCCTTGTCAAATAGCATTTTAATGTGCAACTGCTTTAGAGTGACCTATAACTTCATGGCCAAATCTTTGTGTGAGAGGATAACGGTTTTCTATGGGTGCCTTTAAACCCCACACGCACATGTTCTCTGAGCCAGTTTTGCCTAGAGTACCAAAAGCTAAATGGTATTTATTTATTCTGCTGTATGTCAGTTTTTTTGTCAAAAACCACAAAATTTGTATAATGTTGCTCAAAATAAAAAAGTTTCAAGTTTAAAAGTCTGATTATATGGCTATATAGGAAGCATTGCTTGGAGCAACAAACTCACCAAAAATTATTATCCAGCTCCTTTAGTTTTATCAGTTCATTATTTAAATTTACAACCTATAGCACAACTTTTTCTTACCACAGTTAATGCTCTTTTAGCTTGATTTATAGCAGTAAAAGGCTACTGAGCATTTATTTGGTTACACAGGGTTAACACCAAAATAGTTATCTCAAAGATGCTAAAAGGCTCTATGAAGCTAAGTTGCATGCAGATTTGTTGATAATTCTTTGTAGGTTTGTCAGCACAAGAAACACCTTTATTACAGATTATTTAATGAGTTGTTGATGAAAAATAAGAATAGTCAACTGAATATTAAAGTATTTACTTTTTCATTTTTAATTTTGCTTTAGTGGCATGTATTTCTTATCAAAATGTATATAATGTATGTAATGTAAAATGTGCACCTAACAAAACTGTAATGATTAAATTTCCAGAACTTAATTGCCACAGGATAACCTGGGTCCCTTGGGGGCCTGTGGCAGTTTCCTACTCTGCCTAATCTATTCCAAAGGTGATTGAGAATTACCAGGTAGCCTCTAGTCATACACTATTTTAAATTCCTTAACTGCATTTGAATAAATAATATGAATACATATACTAAATATCATAAACCCTGTGCTTTACCCAGTATCTACATGTGCCAAATCTGGTGGTAACATTTCCCAAGAGTGCTCAGAAAAACTTTGAAATATCTAAACTTTAATAATAAAATAATCCAAAATGAGAAGCCTTTTTATTAGTGCATAATTCAAGCTCATTGATTATTTATTGAGGCGTCCGGGGGCTGACTGCAGACTGAAAGGTTATATAGTAATAATCCTGCTACAGAAATAACCCAGAAGTAGGAGGGACGATGCAGTTTTGGTTTAAATGAATACACCAAGGACATGAGCTGGATGGGTTCTCTGTCTTTCCATCAAGTCACCTCATTGACAGCTCAGTCTCTATCTTGTTTCTATGCTTTCTCTGTCCTGAATACATGAATTTTTGTCTTAGTCTCTAGTCTGGTTTTTTTTCTTCTTTTACCTCTGTATCTCTGTCTTCCTCAAAATCATTTTACTGCACTGCAATCACCATTATTATAATCACCATTTCTGTGACAAAGAGAACTGGCAGATTTGGTGTATTGATGTCGTTCGTGCCACACAAAAGGCATCTTATGAAAAATGCCCTCTAATTTCACCCAGTTAAGTTAAGATTAAGTCATTTCATGTGTGTTATCCCTATTAATTGTCTAATAAACTCTTAAATGTTTTTTTTAGGGAGAAATTTGTAATTTGGTACTATACAAGGAGTTTAGGAGGACAGAGTTCTCAGTTTTTTTAGTAAGTTGCTTTGACCAAAAAAAAAAAAAAATTAAGAGGATTTTAAGAGGCATTTTTTTTAAAAGTGATGTAATGAAAGATGTGCTCATTTAAATTCAGTTCTATCACTTCTATGCTTTATCAATAATCATCTTTAATTTGAAACTTCATCAATATCAATAATAAAAGACAAACTCTAAAAAAATTCCAAGGATATTATTATTAAATACATTTTCAAAAGACAAGAAAGATAAAATTTGGTCAGCCTGGGTTAGTAATGGGACTGATCCTTTTTTCAAACCCTAAAGAAACTCCTCTCACCTTTACCCACCCTGAAAAAAAGCCTGCAACCACCTTCATTCCCATGTGATTTTGATCATATTTGTTCCTACACTGTCTCTCTTCAATAAAGACAGCACTTTACAGTAGAACAAGCGAAAATGGTGAAGAAAGATTGTATCCAGATATCAGATATTACACTGCCTGACTGAGGATATGATGCTTTTTCTGTTGCAGAGAAGCTGTATTATTTTGTTGAGAGTAGGTATTGCTTTTAAAACAAGAGTTTTATTCCTTGTATTTCTTTTTAATGAATCACTTAAAACTCTTGATACATGTTAATGCATACATGCATTCATTCAAATAAATCTTATGGAGGAGAGACTGTGTTACACAGCTTTGAGGGCCAGTGTAAATTTTTATAGAACATTGTTGATAATTTATACCAATGTTTAGAGAATTAAGATGTTCTTATAGCATATTTTCATTTTTCTTTAGAATGTCTTTCAAATTATTTGTTTTTTTCATTAAGACAAAAAAATCTGAGAAGTAATGCTGTTGATATTTGTCTTTCCAAAGTCATCAAAGTCCAAAATACCTGCAAAACTAATGTCATCCCCATCAGCATTAGCTGTACTTTGTTCAAGGTGCTAAATAGCAAATGTGAGTGTATTTTAACAAGCTAAGCTAAGCTAAGAAAGTGAGCAAGTTTAATATGGTTTGCCAACATTCAGCTTTTAATGTAAAGTGTGTTGTATGCCAACATTGGCATTGAGCTCAATTAACCATTGTGCCTAAGAACGGTTTTTAAGAGCAGCTTTGGTCTTGCTCTCATATTTATTTACCTGTACATTCTGATTTTCACACCACAAAATATCTTAATGTATGGTAAAGTAACCATGAACTAAAATTTCATGATAAATATTAGTAATTGTGATATTTGTGAAACTTTGAATTTGTTTATAGCCCAACTGTGGCCAATTATGGCTGGCAACTTTGACTCCCTGGTTGTACTATTACTGCAACTTAACAGTCGACAACAGCTGGATAACTTTGATAATAAAGAAAACATCCAAATATAATGACTATGTGGCAGCACTGGCAAGATTTTTTTTTTTTTTTACTGTCATGATGTTCAGGTTGTCTGCAGTCAAAATACAGTTGCAAGAAAGAGTATGATAAATGTGTGCTCTAATTTGCCTGGGTCAGGTGTCTTAGAAGCAGGAGTGTAAGTAATTCTGCCCCATTGTCACTTATTGTGTCAATCAGAAGCCATGGGTTAAAGGAGTTCACTGACACCACAGCTCAGCTCAACTCATGTCTTCAGGAAAACTGTACCAATCATGGTGTCAGCCAGTGAGGTTCCAAGTATAGCTCTGCTGCTATTGTCAGTGTTTCAAATCAAGAACCATAACCCTGTTAAACAGTGATTTACCCCATAGGAAGGAATAAAAATAGTCCCATCACCCAAATTATTATCAGCCCTGTGAAAAAGATCACCCAGTGACAGTTGTGCTACATGATGGAAATGTCTTTGTCTATCACCACCTTCAGTTACACTCTTTCAACATGACAAATGGCAGCTAAAATGTGGGAAAACATCAACTTTGATGGACACAGTCCCCAAAAGGAAGTCTGTTATCCTGACATATTACACCAAATTCATCATTCTTTTATCACTTGCAGTCTGCTGAGTCTGTTCGGTCACAGTCTGTGTTATCACCTTTTGACACCAACATTTTGCGTAACAAATGCTTCTCCCACTGTGTCACAACTAAGAAATTTAAGAGTTGTATCCAGACAACTGAATTTGACTTGGTGCGGGGTTAGAGAGGTCACCGAGGCCTTCAGGCTTCAGTTGGAGAGGCTGGCTCTGTGTTTAATGAGCTTGGAGCGCACACAGAGTTTGGTCTCTTTCATCCCTGGAGCAGCCAGTGCATCCAGTTAGCTCACTGAAGCAAGGAAAGACCCCTTTAAAAAAAGCCCAACCCCTAACGCTCTTTGTCCTCTTTTTCTTCAAATCTCTTCCCCTTTAAGTCTTACCAACCCTGTACCTCCCTCATTCTGATTCTCTACCTGGTCCAGTTGTTTCTTCTGTCGAATCCGCTCAGCGTCAGCATCTGCTATGATTGTGCTGACTTTTGCTCCTGTGCCTTCTGGCTGTCAATGCTCTGCCTTGTTTCGGTTGCTTCATTAGCTGTGGGTCCCTCTGTAAAGGGTCACAGGGTGAAAGAAAGGGATAGACAGAGGTTTACACCAGAGTTGTGTCTCTAGATAAGTCATATATGGTGCAGAGGTCTCCTGTGGTTAGGGTAGTGCCTCTGAAGTCTTTGTGGGCCAGAGTCACAGGCTGGGGTGATCTGTCTGGTGAAAGTAATTAGCATTGACAAATCCTTGACTAAGATACTTAATTGCCAGTAAAAATTGTTAGCTGCACAGCCCCTGAGGTAGCTGATACCGATTTCATCTTTAACTGTACAGCAAGACTGTACTGAAATATTCTGCTTAAATCCGATATTTGTCTCTTTTTTTCCTAACCCTGTCAAAAAGATGCATATGACCTGTGTTAAACTTTGTTCACACCTATAAGACTTTAAAAAAAACTGTGTGGCAGACGGCGAGGGATCAAAGAACATCACAGAAAAGTGAGGTAATTTTCTTCTGTCTAGTGAGTGCCAACCCCTGTCCTTTCAATCATCTTAAAAAGGCGGCAAGGGCGGGTTGGTGATGGGGTTTGCTATAATTTTTTTTTATTCTTGGCTGAGGTGGCAAAGTTAATGTAAAAGCAGATTTTGATCAAGTGCAAAGAAAACAGACTTAATGAATAAATCATGTGATTAAAAACATTAAATCTGTGTGAGGCAATGTACAGACTATAATCATCTTTACATTAATACATGAAAAAAATGTAAACATCATGCTAAGATTTTCCATTTTGTTCTTATTTTCTACTGTTTGTGTTTTAAATGGTGTTCTTGTAAATATATCATCTTGTTTTGCTCTCTTTTCCTGCAATAATTTTGGAATATCAGTCTAGAGTATTAACACCAACAACTGTTAATTTTACATATCTGCCTCCTACTTTTTACATTTAAGTAGTGAAGACTATGCACTATTTGGCTAATTTTTTTCTTTTTTTTGGAATTCAGTTAAAATATGTACAAACTTGAATAGGACTTAAATTAATTGAAAAGCAGTATAATTGTTGTGTTCATTTTTTAGAATCAATAGCAATTACACATATGAATGTTAAATCAAGTCATACAGGATTTTTTTAATTACCAGGGCAGCTATAACAGCTCCAAAACCTACAATCTTATAGTCTTGGCATTTCATTCTTTAAAATGTTAATGAATTCTTTTTAGTGGGGATGAAGAGGCAAAAGAAGCACAGCAAGGGGCCACTTTGGATGAAGAATAGGGCTCATATGATTTAATTGGCACAGGGCTTTATGATTAGTACCTCATATAACAACTGCAACATAGAATTACTGAACTTCAGTGAAAGGAAACCATGTTCTACTGTAGATACTGTAATTAAAATAGGAAAAAAGAGAGAAGAAAAAGATTTTTCCTTGTATTTCTCCAACTCAAAAGTTCGACAAGGAGCAGGCTCAGACTTCAACGAGCGAGGGGTTGGATCTCTCATAGAGGTACAAGGACCAAAATATGATATGCTATGGTGCATTCATTGTGTGCTATTCAAAACACAGCAGGCACCCTAAAACGAAATAGCAGGTGAGCGATAAAGACGTCTAATTTAACATGAATGAACACGTGCCTCGTAATAATAGGCAGATTTGGAATGATAAGATATTTATACAATAAATTAAGTACACAGGCGTAAAATTCAATTATCGTACTGCATCTAATACCACACAAAGCCTGATTGGAATATAAACTCAGTAAATATAAACTGAATTTCTGAAGCATTAATAAGAGTTTCACAGGTTTTGTGTGAAATGTTTTTATTCATTACATAACCAGTTCAAAGGGAAGCAGAACCTTTTTGGAATCTTTATTTTCAAACTCTTTCATACAGAAAACAGAGAAAATCAAAGTTTAGAAGACTGTCTCTGACTACAGAAAGGAAGACAGACGAGAGATGGCACAAGTCAAACATTTTGGTCTATTTCAGCTGCGTACATCAAAGTCTATAATGAATTAAACAGACTACAAATTCCTGTAATGTTCAACAGAATGAAATGATACAAAACATTTTAAAGTGACAAAATGGTATGATTCACAGTAAGGTTACATCTTGTTTGTTTTTGTGACAAAAACAGAAAGTGTAATCCAAGTGACAGGATAGTACATGGGTGCTAGAGGGGCTTAGAGGCCAAACACTAAAAAACCTGTGTTGGACAACACTTAACTGTTGAGTAATTCAGCATGCACAGTGTTCAGGAAAGACCAGAGCTTTCAATCACCTCCAAGTCAAACCTGCTGATGGTGACGCTTTTTGACAGATGCTGGAAAATCAACAGCCTGCGTTTTAAAATGAGGGTAAATAGGGGAAGACAGGAATATGACAGGCTATCTGTCCTGTTTTCATTGGGTGTGTGAGTTCCAAAATTGTTAGCATCTTCAGTAAGACCTATTGACATCCTGTCATAGGACTTGTAGAAGGGTAATTATTAAATGAAGAGTGAAAAATGTGAGGTTGACAAGAGCAGGGGCTAAAACATGGCAAATTTAGGACGTGAGAAGGCAGAAATCCTCTTTTTAATGGATGTCAATATCCTTTTGAGGGTCATACATTAAAAATTCATAATGTCATGCAAGTGTAATAGTAGCACATCTGTAAGGCTTTTAACCCCACATTTGTTTGCACGAGGCCCCCTCTCTCCCAGACAGATGTACAGTCACTGTCAAGAGACAAAGTCATGTGTGCGCTTGCAGAAAAAGCATAAAAGGAAAAGAGAAAGTCACCGCAGAGTCCTCCTTGCTGATCAGCTTCCGTGATAAGCCTCCTCTTTTATCCAGAATCCCCTCCCTTTCCTGCTTCTTCCCTGCCTTTCCACATAAAAACCAAGTCAGCCTACCTCATCTACAACAATCTCAGCTGGAGAAACAGACATGACAGAGGGGTGGCTCTAAATTAAATAGAGAAACACAACAAGAAATTATTTCAGATTACCAACAGATGTAGCAGAAGGTAATAGCGTCTTGTAAGAATTAAGTGTGAAAATGTGACTCATAAAATCCAAGTGCACTCACATAGGGTTGTAATCTCTCTACTTATTCAATTAATTTTCAAAGCTGCTCTTATCCATATTGTTTATATTTACCATGAAATGACTGAGTCCTTTTACACTTTGCAAATTAAAAAATGAGCTTAAATTCAGAATAAAGTTCTGTAGAGCTGATGAGAGCTGCAAGATCAGGTGATAATTCTCTGTTACCTTATTGTTACTAGTGACTCCTTTCACAGTGACACGTCCCATATACATAGCCATTTGATAGCTTATATTATAAAATCTCTTACTGAAAAATGTCAAACCCATCTTCTGTTCTCCTGCCTTGTTGCTGTCATTATTTTCTCTCACTTTTCTCCCTTCTCTGTCTTAAGACTTTTACATATTATACAAGCCGAGTTAACAAGGCTTGTAACTGACACATTTCAGTGCTCCTCTGCTCTATGTCTCTCACTCACTTAAATTCTTTCTATACATTTCTTGTACTTGCCTGTCTTTTTGCTAGGAATACCTTCCCATGACACCACCTGAGCTGTTCTATGCAGAGTTCAACCTCCATCAAAACACTGTCTATACTGCAACCACATCTGGTCAATCATTTTTAGCATATTAACATTTGAGATGAAAAGATGTGAAAATTTTTGTGTCCTGTATAGGGTCAGAAGTCTTTCATAAAAGCATGTCTGTATGTTCTACCTATTCACATAACACAAAAGACATTAAAAAAAGCCTACATATCAAAGGATCTAATTTACACTTGTAGCTAGAAAACAGCTCCTGCTTCATCCAGATATTGCTGAAGCTGTTTTTCTTTGTTGCTTTAATGAGGCCCAGTACAAAAGCAGATTCCTCTGTGTCTTTTCAGTGCAACATGAGGTGCTGTCATCCAGAGGTGGGAAGCATACTGGTGCTGATACCATCACCCTCTGTCATGATATGGATTTTGCAATACTATCATAAACATGAACACATTTTGGTTTTAGCATGCACAGGAAGCTTTACTTATCACAGCAATGAACTATAACACATCCAAACAGGTTATCATAGGGCAGGACTACATTATCTATGAGACACCTGTCGTGCACAGGTTATGTTTCCTCAATCCAGATGTGAAGCAGGGCCAGTAATAATAGTTTATAAAGCCAGTGGTAGTTCGCCTAATGTTAGCCTACGGTTACATTAGCAAGACTTTAAATTGAGGAAAATGGCCCTAGAAAAGAAATGAGTGAGGCATTTGAACCATGTAGAGAGACTGCAAGGGAAAAAGTGGTACTTAAATGAGGGGTACATCTGTAATTTAGAGATGAATTAAAGCTAATTTACAAAATTAAGATTTTTGATGCCTTCTTTTGTCTTTTGCACATACTGGTACATAAACACATATGCGCAAAGTGTTACTTTGTGACTTTTACTTTATGTGGGTTAGGATGTAAAAGGCTGTGTTTCTTTGAAAGACAAATTGTTCAATTGTGTTGTTAGTTTGGCCGGTGTATTTGTTGTATGTTTGATCAAAAAAGGACATGGCACCTTTTTAGACTGTTCAATACACTTTTAATTAATAGAACAACAGTAAAAAATGTGAAAAACAGCATCCATTTTGTACAGCCATCCTGACGTTGTGCAGACGTCAGACTTTTCTATAAATATCTTCATATGTGTAACTCTATTGAGAAAAGAATCTAAAGGCATCCTGAACCGTCAGTTGATTTGATCCCCTCTCTGAGCTTATTGTCTACCTTTTGTTAACTGCGTTTGTTACTAGCTGTCTTCTTGTCATGCTTATTGAACCTGTCGTGTAAATATCTACTAGAGAATAAAAAGATGAAGACCACTTTTCTTAAGGACCAGCATGAGTGCTCTATTCTTCATACAACTTTGCCACACACTCATTAATTCAGAGTTCTTAGAGACTGGCAGGTTTGAGTTTTCAGAAAGGTGGGAGGTAAAAGGCCTGAGGTCAGCCTCCCTGCAGTTTTTAAGGCATCTCTTCCTGAGAGGCAGAACAGATAACTGTACAGCAGGCAGTAACCATGCTGGTCAGTTGCTAACGGCACAAGCAGCAGTCCCTGGGGTTGAATGATAGCTATTGGTTTCCAATGAATCACGCTGTGGCAGACATGAATGAATGTGACTGAATCCTGAGGCATGCTGGCTTAAAGCTGAAGGTTGGACTAGAGTGCGCCTTGAAAGTTAAGATTACATAGAAGAGAGTGAAGAGGTTTTGGGATTATGTGGCTCCTGCAAAGGAACCGATTTTCATCAAGCTCAAAATGTATTACCAGGCAGGACTGACTTGCAAATTGCAATGCCTGTGAGGCTGTTTATGTCAGTACGTTCTGAAACTAGAGTTAAGCAAGGAACTAATACCAAGTCCTGAAAGCCACCATTACCTGCATACTATAGACCCAACCTGACCGAACCCACCTGTTGCTGCAGTATTAAAGCCCCCAACCCCATCCAAGGCTAAAACTATGTTTTTCTATGATATTTTTCTTTGAAGACAAGCTACGCAAGTTGTAATGCCAAATAGCTTGTCCAACATGCTGTTTTTCCCACCTCAAAAAGTTTCTTGACCACAATAATGCAGTCACACCCCCGGCACCAGCCACCACCCATTTCTCTCTGTTCCCCAAAATGAAGTCAAGGCTGAGGGGGAGATGGTTTGACGCCATGAAAGAGATATATCTTAACCCTGATATCCCAACAATAAAATCCATAGTTGTTTTAAAGTTGCAATTTACAGTAGTTGTTGGGTTGGGAGCTTTATAACATTGTTTTTTCTTTGGCCAACTGTTCTTGAATGTATCCCTACAGAGAGGACATGACAGGTTTTTTGCTATGGTGTGTCCATATTCCACTGGAATCTCCAGCGAGGCCAGTGGGGTCACCACCACAATGCAGTGGCCTTCTCGCAAGTCCTCCTTTTTAAGTTTTGCTTCATTAATGATTACTATAATTCGCCTGGCTATACAAATACAGAGTGTATTGTTTTCTCTTAACTTCCCAATGAGTGATACCAATGTACTTGCACATATGACACACATCAATACAGATGATTATATGAGTAACACAGAACTTAGAAACAATGCAAATATTTGACTATTTCTTTGTTGCCTATAGTTTAACTCTAATAAAACCTAAATAATTGTTGAATGTAGCAGATAAAAGCCAAGTCTTCCATACCTTGGATCACCCCTTCACATTTTATTCACACATTTTATAACAAAAATCATGTTATACTTAACAGTGAACCATGCAGATATTGCTCAATGTGTCACACAATGGGAATTAAAGCTCTCCTTTTCCCACTGCATTGCATGAATTTACAATTACTAATAGTATCATTATTTGTTTCAGACAATGAGGCAAAGCAAACAATAAGAGATAAACTCTTAAAAAATCCATTCTCGAGCAGGAAACTTGATTTAAAAGGCACTTGATTTTTTTTTGTAACGTGATTTGTGCTTAGTAGTTGATCCATGTGTGAATTATAAATGTATGTGATTAGAGCTCAAGATGTGAAACGGTAAATTGCTTTAGTCTGCTTTGAATTCTAATCCTGTTTGTCAGTGTGCTCAGTGCTTAAATTCATGCCCACAGGGATTTACAGTGAAACACTATTTTAGCATTTATTAAAAGAAGACTGTTTTTTGTATGTCTGTATTTTTTGGTGTTTATGTAGTTTAACCCCTTTACTTAGGTTGGATAATTTAATTTAAGAATAAATGAGGCATTGTTTCTACTTTTAGGTGCAATATCTGAGAGGCAGAGGTTAACACACCAGCATAAACTGAATACACAGGGGAAAAAGGTTAAACATGATAGAAATGTTCCCTTTCGAAAGGTCCTCACAGGGTCTGACTGGAAGTTTTTTTGGACCAGTAGAAGAGCAGCAGAAATGCAAATACACTCCCCACTCCTAAAAATGTTGTTCATTTACAGTGATGACCAGACTCATTGAAAATGAGAACTGCTGTAGAAAAATTGAGAATGGCAAAGAAAACCATGACTTGAATTTTGAATTTATCCAAAAATTCAAGCAAACTGCACATTTTCACATAGCCTGTCATTTACAAGAAATGTAGCAATAAGTATAGTCCCAAGAGTTCATCAAGTACCTGGATGACCAACAATAGAATTCTTATTTGATACGATATGTGTAAAGTGGAAAATGTTGTACTAAATAAACTGAGAAAAGAGAACAAATAAGGTTCCAGTCTTTAATCTCAACAATATTCATATCAGGATTATGTCTCTGCAGACCATCAAAATCCATTCTTTGATTAAATTAAACATTATCTTCAAGTAACAAAAGTTTACTTGAAAGTAATACGATATAAAGCATCTCCAGCTATGATTGGGAATAAGTGAGATCTTCCTTTAAATTAACGGGCTCTATTTTCGTGACGTGTTAGTTATCACTGCTCATTGGTCAGTATAGTTAAGTTAATAGCTACCAGTTTTTAATTTGGTCTTAGAATT
>JAQMCX010000044.1:466946-484390 GCA_029814765.1 Acanthurus leucopareius | reverse complement strand
CCCCCCCCCCCCCCGCCCCCGCGCCCCCCCCCCCCCCCCCCCCCCCCCCCCCCCCCCCCCCCCCCCCCCCCCCGGGACAAGGACGGTAAATGGGTTCAGGAGCTCTGCTGTACTGTCATTACCACCTGCATTGCTGGTTGTCCCTCCTCTCCATAAAGCCAGTATCTGTTTGCGAGACCGATGCATCCAGCTGTCAGAAACATGTTGAAATTGTGAGACGAACATTGCGAGCTGAAGATAACCGTCTGTGTTACAACCAATAATCTAGACAAAGTGCCAGTATATAGCCAGGAGTCACTGATGATAAATTGCCATATTTAAATCAAGTTTCTCCCGTGCTCATTTTTCATCGACAAAACATGTAAATATTTTATGTTCAACATCCAACATGTTGCAATTTATAGAGCACGTCATTAGACCATATGTCGTTGAGTGCTTTGAATTCTAATGTCATCTGTCTTCATACACATTTGTGTGTACGTGTATTCAGTAATGATAAACTAAATTTATAAATCCAAGAAGCCCTTTCAAACTGTGTGGGACACATACAAAGTCAAATATAAATTACTTTGCTACAAATTCTCTCATTGAATACAAAATATTAAATGTGCACTACAAGCTGATGCATTTTTTCTGACCAGTATTCATATTCATGTTAGTTGAACCATTGGTTCAATTCTTTTATATTCTGTGATTGAGGCATCTTTAAAATGAAACTGAATAACTTTTTTCTGTCTGCATCTCAATTCTGTTCCAGCCTTTTCAAAGTTTCCAGAAGACAGAATCTGAACTTTTTCCATTCCTGCAAACTTCTCTTGAGTTATATTTCTACACTGTGGTGCAGATGGAGTGTTTGATGAAAATTTAGAGAAAATCAAAAAAAACAAATGGCACAGAAGCTGTTATGCTCTTGTGTTTGGCAAAGAGTGTCTGGATTGGTGCTGAGCCAAGTCTGCTTCTTGAAACAAAAACTATTTACATTGCTTTTCTTAAACCTTTGAAACAATGTCACTGCCCATATTTGTTGGATTTTATTATATCTGTCATATATGTAGAACTGTAAGTAAAAAGAAATTTAAATAGAAACCGAATCAATGACTTAAAATTAGCTTAACTACCCACAAGCAACTGAAAAAAATGTATCTAAGCTAGTAGCATCACTACACCCCAAAATGCCATGAGTTTATTCAAAGAGTGCTGGTATTACTTTGTTTTTTGTTTCCTTTTTTTTTTTTTTTTTTTTTTTTACTGCAATTGACATGGTGAGTTAAATTTCATCAGTTAGGTATACTATAAACATATGACAAGAAAATAACAACATACAACAACAAAACCCTCTCTGCAGAAAATGGCCATCACCTTAAAGATTTTTCAGTGGCCAGGAGTGTGAGGTGCAAATTATTTGTAAGCCTTGTAAGTGGAAATGTTACATGGTGGTCTTAGCTATGTGTAGGGTTAAAGTTAAGACATTATGCTGCTAAACACAATTTTCTTGCTGTGTTATTTTTAAGGCATTATCAATGAAGTGAGAGGAAGCCAAAGATTCAGGTCAGTTCTGTTTTAGTCGGTGGGGATGAAATGAGTAGCAGAGACATGGATAGTGAAAGTTAGACTGCTGCCCCACTTCATAGCAAAGGACATAATGCATTTTAGAATTGTAGAGAGGCCACAGATTTAAGCTCTGATAAAAACAGTTTCTCTAAATTACAAGTACAGTGTCATTATTATTTTTTTTCCAAATTTGTGTAGTGGAAATCTCTGCTGATATAGAAAAGTTCAAATTACTGTAATTAGATTTTTAAATTTTCTCCCATGACAGTTTGCCTCATGGTAACCAGTGGGCATCCAGTTGGCTTGCTGGGCTGGTTCTGCATGCACATGAAGGTCATGACAGGAAAATAAAACTATTTTTTTACTACTCTAATGAGAACCAGTTATGGTATCTGGCAATGGAAAGAGAAAATTAATACACGCAGGTTGTCTGCTTACTATTCATTTTGCTGCTATGATACTACGATACTGTTAATTTTGCCATTGTGGACTAATAAAAGAATAATAAAATATCTTATCTCTTATCTCATTTCTTATAAGCACCTGTACTCAAAGCTGGTCTTGTCAAGTAGTGCCCAGTCATATAATGATTAAATTTTTTACCTACAGTAATTTGGAGGAAAAGAAAAAAAGGCTGTACTGTATTTTTGTTGATTCTTGAGCTAAATAGTACAGCTGATTTCTTTATAATAATGTAATGAATGAAGGTCAATTGGATGATAACCTGCATGGGAAATTAAAGGAAATAATACATTATAAAATGAATCCGCCTCTATTGATCTATTTGCTGCAGACAGACATGTTTCTACTGCACAATCAACAAAACCATGGGTTTACTGGATAAAACAAGTCAGACTCTCATTAGATCTGTGTTTTTGTAAAGGACACACTTCTTTGCTCCTCTGTGTCAGGGCTACTCACACAACTGTTCATCACTGAGCAAACCAGAGTGTGGCGCAGTGTTGCCCAAGCCAATTAAATATGAATGGGCACTCATCTCCTTATACACAACAACGATACAATATTTAGCACATATGATCTGTGTCAGGAGTGCTCTCCCTTCCCTTGCATCTCACATCAAGAGCCCTGAAGAGCAATTAGGGCTCTTTTTTAAAGAAGAGCAGAGAAGACTGGGACTTTAAAGAGCTATATTTTAGAAGCAGCAGAACTCCAGATCAAAGCCTGCCTGTCAGAGCCTCTTAGAAACCATTTTTGGTCTCTGACTTGTGTATTGTCAATAAAAGTAGGCCACTGGTCCGTTCATACACAACTGTTGTATATTTTAATCAATTTTTCTGTGTAAGGGAAAATGGTGAAGAGGTACATTGTTCTCCTGTATGTTGCAAGTACATGCAAAAAGTGTGTGCTTTGAGATGTGGAAAGTGTCATAATTCGAGGGCTGGCTTTCTCAAATTACAGGAATATTTGGTTTATTTTTCCTCCTTAGGTTTTAAAATATTTTAAGATGGCTAATAACTGTTAATCAAATGCACGTTATTCTGTCAACACTTCCCTCTATTTTTGGTCATCTGCAGTACATACTGTCAGTTTTTAAAAGGACTTTTGTTTCGGTGCAAAGCAGTTTTAGCAAACTATTCCAGTCAATTATCCAGAGCAACCACCACTTAATATTGACAATGAACTGCCATTTAATTATTTACTCTATTATTTAATCTGTAGAGTATAAATACTCAAGCAATGGGACCTATTGCGACCTTTCAGGATACTTCAACCAGGACTTTTGGGGACCTGTAAGGTAAGATTCAAAAAAACATTTAGAAACAGCCTTTGGGATTGGTTTAACGTTGGTGTTGTTGGCTGGTTAACCTGCATGACACAGAACTATTTTTGAGAAAATGTTGGCTGGAATGTTACACGGGGAAATCAACAGAATGGAGGCAATGGGATTTTGTCATCAATGCTAATAACAATAAGATGCATTTGGGTTTTTTGTAAAATGTACATTCTGTGGGGCTCTGATGAGATATGACAGCCAAAGACTTGGAATTCCGTCTTGAAGCAACATATGGACAGAGGGTGCATGATGGAGGCTAAGTAATAACAGTTGCATGACAGAGCAAAACAAAGTCAGAGCTTATATTAACTGCATGGGTTGGCTTTAGACATCAAAATTCAGAATGCCTGTCAGATTTGGGTCACATTCAGACATAGATGACAAACAGAGCCATGCTCTCCCCATCTGGTTGTGTATTTATTTTAACCATTTTCAGTTTTAGAGGAATTTTCTCTTAACGCTAATAACCTTATTGTCCTATTTTTTCCTTTTGTAAAAGTTTCTTGGCACCAGACAAAAAACATTAGCTCCACCAACAATTTATCTGGCTGCAAATGCTAATATTCAATTGATGAATGGAACCTGGGTGTTTTTAGATAAAATAAAAGCAGTTTCTGTGTGTATGCTTATCCTGCTGTTTTGAAAAATAACTTCGATTTAAGAGTTGTTGATTCTGTAAGTCCAATCACAACATTTGTTGCTTTGTCAGTCCAATCCCACTATCAATTCATCATTTTTTCTGTGGACATTTTTGCCAGCTAATGTCCAGAAATATCACATTACTATTTTTAAGTCCCGTCTACAAAGCTGTGGTTGGTTTGGTTGCATTTCCTACACAGGAAACAGTCATCAATGAGCCCAAAAGCAGAATCTCTAAAAACTTCAGATGTGAACTTTAGATGAAAAGGTCTGGAGCCCGGCTGAACAAAGAAGAAGATGCTGCCTTTGATTTTGATTTTATTTTCATTGCTTTAGGCAACACAAACTAAATTCCATTTCACCTCTGTTATTATTTGTTTGATTTCTCACCCTTTGTTTGTGATTTACATGAAGTTACCCTTTAATAAAGGACTTCCTGCATACAGAAAACACAGAAAAAGCACATAGGCCTTACTGCTTGTAAATATGGGCTCCATGGAAACACATTTATTACCAAGCAGCTGGATTATATGAAATTTGACACATGATGTTGTGCGTGAAATGACATTCCAGGTAGGACTTGTTGTAATAACATCATGGAGCTGCAGGATGCATGACCTTTACAGTGAAACACCAAGGGTCTTCATATGGACTCAAACAGGAAGAGGTAAATGGAAGTGACAGGCTTACATACCTCACACCGTTAACTTCAGAAGCCTGCGGTGAGGCTCATAGCTTATTCAACTTGTCTCTTGGGCCTGCTTCTCTGTCAGCCTCAGCTTTACTTTTGGGGGTTCTTAAGTTCTTCCTCGAGAGGGTGACAGGCAGTATGTATTGCAGTCAAAACAATTTGCTTGTGACATTTTGATAACTACTATTTTTCTTGCATGACGAGGAGTGTGCCAGTATACCATTTAATTTTGTAGCAGGATGTGGGCTATGAAGTCTGACTGAAAGCTTACAGTGGTGAGAAAAAGCCTATTATTTTTATGTCTAACAGAGGATGATGAGAGTATACATAACAAAAACAGTACAAAGGGAGAGAAACGATAAAAAGGACACACTGAAACGACACAAATCTCTTGAAAAAGTGGAAAGGTGAGAGGTAAAAAAAACAGTCTGGGGCAAAAGTAAACCTGGATAAAAACAAAGAGATCTAAAGTACGACAGGTTGATAGATCAACATTTAGGGTTGGAGGGGAGAAATAAAGTGAGAAACAGGATAAAAACAAGAGAGTGCTCACATTTTTTAAAAGCAACAGGGAGCCCAGTGAACATTGCTAAGTGCATACAGTGTCAGAAAGCATGAGCATCTGGGTTGTCATTTGAAATGGGCATTTCGTGTTCTCCCTTTGGTCGCTGTGCAGTGGATCGTGGCTGTTGACCTCCCCGTCAGATCCTGGGCTCCCATCCATCACCTCAGGGAGACATATTAATGTGGCAGCATGTTTTTAACTCATCCATCACAACATCAGATGGCCTACACAGTACTTAGGTAAGGACACAGTCTAGTCACTTAGACAATTGATTAATCAGACCTTGTCAGACTCTCTTTGAGGAGAGGCCATGTGGTATTTAGATGGCTCTTTGGTCTCTAAGTAGACAAAGAAGTAGAACTGAAGCTCTTGGGTTCTTTTTTCATTGCATAACCACAAGGATGATTTGAATGTTTGCCTTCATTGTGCTTTTGTGGCCTCTTTGAGTCAACTTCATACAGTGGGACCTACTCAGCTTGTGGATGCAGCTGTATAATGTTTTCTATGTGTTCTCTAACCATGGTGATGTCATTGAGAGATAATGATGTCATCACCAAGGTTGTTTCAGCCAGAAAGATTACCTGTGCTGGAAATTACGGCATTTACCGGTTAGGAAGGGTCTCATTGGGGAAATCATTTAATTGCATTATAGGACATGTATTTCTAGATTTTGACCCCACTATTGAACAAGAATCAAGATTTCTCAACCTCTGCCTCTTCCACTTCCACTTTAAACATCCTTCTTTCAATCTTCCCTTTACCAAGTCCATCAACTTTATGAAAGTGCAGTGCCTTATTACATCACTGACTGAATGACTTGACTGAATAGTTTGTTGAAGATGTCAGAGGAGGGTTTTGTTGCTAGGACACTTGCGATCATGACAGAGAGAAAATGTTCGTGTTGTACCGACCAAAGTGTGCGCGTCAACTGATGACGGTGTCTCCCTCTGCAGCACCACCATGTGTGCCTACTAACTCTCCACATTGTGAAATTTTTTCTTCCCTGAATGACTCTTGTTGCCTTCAGCTTTGCAATCTCCTGGCACATCTAACGTATCTCTTCTTTTAACTGACACCTGTATTGCAGGGTTAGAAGGACCTCTAAAGAGAGAGAGATAGGAGATAGAGGAAGACTGGTGGATAATAGATTCTATTGTGTCCCAGACATTAGGGTTATCACCCTATTTTCTTTTCTCTGTGGTTGCATTTCATGGCTGACCTCTCTATTTTCCAGAAGACTTGCTTGAGGAGGACAGGTGTAACAGTGGTTTGGGAAAATGTAATCAACTTTTTCTTCCTGTCCAACCACCCACCTTTACTTTTCCTTTCCCTATAGTCTCTATCTCCCTTTCATAAATTACTGCCTCCACAGAAAAATACAACAATCCTGCAGCAGCATGAAGAGAGCTTCTCATGTGAAATCAGAATGCACGTCATGTGCCAGGACATCAAAAGCAGGCTGTGTTGGCATGCTCCTCTGCTTCACAAGAGACATTAAGGATGCTTGGTTATAAAGCTTTCTTGTTGTCTTCATCTAAAAGAAATATAAAGGTAAATAGCCAATTTGTCCTGCTCAACATTAGAAATGATCTTCCATCTCCTGGCTGTGGTATACAAGGGTTTGAGCAGATGTGGTTGTTTTGTCTGGGTTCATTGCATTATGAAGTCTGTCCAAGCAGTGCCCCCCTGTGGCAGCATTTGACAAAGCCCCCCTCTGACAAATTATCAATTGAAGCCTTTAGACATGTTTTCATTCAAAAGGGTAAGAAATTGAATCCTGCCTTTTACACGTCTATTTGAGAATAGATTACCCCACTTATTTTTTATTTGAAATTAAGATGACATGATTATAAAAGATTTATGCTTCTGAAGGCATAGAGAGATGAATCCAGAGCTCTGCCTTTGGTCATGATTTAAAATAAGTACTATAAAGTAAAGATGTAAGGAATCTGGCACAAATTTAGCAGGGTATAAATGTAAAATCAATGCAGGTGGGGATGGTTAGGTGGAGGGCTGTGGACAGTTAAGCTGCAGCTAAGCATGAATCATCCCCATAGAGCAGTTATTTTAGACCTCTGCGTGATACAAGCATACAGTGCAGCTCTCAGATGCAGTCAGAGCTCCAAATGCAAACCAAAACCTTTTTCTTTTCACCATCCTGTCGCCTCAGGCTTGAGGAGGCTTTTTTTTCTATGGAGATTTTCCTGAAGAAGAACAACATTAAAAGCCTCTCCACCTTTCCAAAAAGGTCAAATATCATTCAGTTCCTGTCTCGCTGAGGGCTTAAGGAAAATCAGCACCTGAAAAAGAATACTGGACTCCCAGGACCGCTCAGTTCTTTCTGCTGGCAGCGCCACCTTCGACAGCGAGGAACACTTTGAGATGAGAACACTGTGTGTGTCTTTTATCTGCGCAATGTGAATCTACTGTCAGATCCTTGACTCCTGCTCTGCTTTCCCTCTCTCATAAACAGGCATTTGCAGACATAGAAACGCACTGTGGACGTACACAGCATACACACGGACAAATACAGTGAACATCACAGCTAAGATGTTCCTCTGCTGTCACATATTCAAGAAAACTGTGTCCAAAATGAACCAAATGCCAAAAGTGAAAAAGTTATTTTCTGTGGACAAAGACTGAAAAGAAACTTGCATAAACCCCAGTTTTCTTTTATATTTACTCAGTTTTTAATGTTTCTGGAAATGACCTTTCAGAGATTCTGTGATAAAACTATAGCCTCAGTTACTGTGGCGGCCTAGGGAGCCTAAATCACAAAGTAACACACTGAGTTAGTATGTTGGTGGTTGAGAGTTTACCCTCAGGACATCTGCTGACATTCCAGTGGGAGCAGAGAGCAGTTCTCACTTGTTACACTACAGTAGCTGCTTGCACTTTGAGTAATTTAAGATCTGTTAGATGCTGTGGAGGGATGCAGGGAGTAACAAAGCAAGACAACATGAGAGGTCTAATGGGCAGAATTGTGTAACTTGTCCAGTATTTGATGCAGGGGCAAAGCAAAAACAAAAATAATTTATGTTTGTTTCACAGTTTTCAGAAGTGAGCTCAGTGGTAACCATTTACAAAATGTCACTTACCACTTCAAGCTATGGCAAACCACAAATGTCAACATAAAATTTCACAATGGCACGCTGACTCAGACTGAGTGCAGCCAAACGATAGAGGCAACAGCTGAGCGTTTATCACTCTCCAGGCCAGCAACACATCCGATTGGCACGGTGGATAAACTTGGCTCTGCAACACCTTGCCACAGCCTCGGGAACAACCAGGAAGACACAATCAACAGAGAAAAAGTAGAAGTGGGGTTGAAGAGATTTGGAGACAGGCGGAATAGGAGATATTTGTCTGATTACTTGAGTCTGGCCATGTCTTCATCTGTACTAAGCTACAGACAGAGAGTTGATGTGGTTAGCAGTGCATACCGTGTCCTCTCTAGTGTCCCCCTATAGGAGGTATACTGACCTCCTGCTAATGGAGACAATTCAAAATGAAACTCTTCTATTTTGGGTGTTGTACTTATGCATTTTCTATCTGACAAGAGAAACAGCAAATTAGGGCAAGAAGTTGTTCAAACCCTTTCAGAAAACTTAAATTTAATGATGATAATATCTGAAAATTAGCATTGTAATTGTCACTGATGGATGAAATAAAGAAAAATATGTCTCTGGTTTAGGTCTGTCATTCCTATGGTATTATTATTTTTCCCATGATTTGCATATTATAACCTTATAGATTTGTTGAACGTGTGAGAAAACAATTGTAGATAAACACGACCAGCAGACACAGAGCAAAATTATCATTCATCAAAGGTGTTTCTGGCTAGTCAGTGAATTCAGGTCTTGCACTGAAGTTTTCTAAACTTTATTGTGGTTTCCACTAACTCCTGGAGGCAAACATCTGTCTCTTTAGCTGCTAAATGTTCACTGATTAGTTACTAGCTTTATCTGTCTGCAGTTTGGGCAAAGGCGTTTGCCTGCTTTTAGTTAAGCCCATGTTTTTACTAGAGAAGCACCTCAAAATGTGAGATAATAGTTTGAGTCTGTAACTTTATGACTTACAAAATTGAGTGAGAAAAAAGTGAGCTAGCAAAACCTTGACAACCCCTCCTCATCTTTGCTTGAGGCCAATAGCTTTAGGCTACATTATCTGCTACCAGCATTAAAAAAAACAAACATGACAAAAAAAACAACAGTCTGGCCAATTGTCAGCATTATATACACACACATACACCCACGCATACACATACCCATGCACACGCACACGCACGCGCACACACACATACAGAGAGAGAGGGAGAGAGAGAGAGAGAGAGAGAGAGAGAGAGAGAGAGAGAGTCATGTAGGCAACAGGTTTATCAAAGAAGAATGCATGAGATAAAGAAGACATTATCTCTGGTTCTGGTGCATGGATTCTCAGTTGTACCATCTGTGCAGACCTGTAAGGGAAAATTTTGAGCTATACACATAAAAGTGAATTGACCAATTATTACATTTGTGATGGCCCCTGCTGGCCTACTCTTAATAACTATATTTCTTCTCTTTGAGGAGGAG
Organism: Acanthurus leucopareius; assembly: GCA_029814765.1. NCBI lineage: Eukaryota > Metazoa > Chordata > Actinopteri > Acanthuriformes > Acanthuridae > Acanthurus > Acanthurus leucopareius. The sequence goes on along the minus strand of JAQMCX010000044.1, from coordinate 474,578 downwards.
GGGATGATGCAGGCATATAAGAACAACCTCTGGCACAGCTCTCTCTCTCTCTCTCTCTCTCTATCCCTCTACCCTCCATCCTGCGCCTGCACGTTTGGTTCTGTTCTGTCTATGGTTTTGCTGTACAACACACACCATACCACAACCACCCATTACATCTACACCGCCATCAATGCTGACTAACACCCTAAACCTTATATTTAATATTTAGTTACTTTTTCTATACATTCATGTATATTCCAATAAATATGGTTATAAAACCCAGCTACAGATTCCCCTTTAGTCTAAAGAAGGTAGAGAGCCCTGTTTGGCAAAGTTCAGCGCTCACGCTCTCCTCCTGTGTAAGGCCTGCTATGTGCTGCCATGTGGTGTGTACACAGTGAAATGACCATTTCTGTGTCCGGACCTGGGTATGTCACTGGGTCTTTGAGAGTCTGTTTGTCTGTGTGTGTGTGTGTGTGACTTCCTGTAAGTTATGCCCTCTTGTCTTCCCTCTGCATTCATCTGTCATTCACTGACTCCAGCCTCTCATACCCCTGCTTAGCCCTCTCCTAGCAGCCATGTCAGGCCCTTCCTGGTCTCGGTGCCGACTGTACAGCTGCTTTCCCTCCTTCTTCAACTTCTGCTTCTCCTTCACTTCTCTACAGATCTGACAGATCTGGTGGTCCTGCTAAAGCTGAATTTGGAAAAAGCCAAGGCGCAAGGGATGAAAGAGACTTCAAGAGCCGATGTGCTTCACTTCTTGAGTTCTATATGTATGTCATTGGTGGACAGCAGTACTGTATCCTCCTGGGGCTTTTTACCTTTCTGACTGCACTATACAAAGCAAAGTATTCTTTATCTGCGCCAGTGTTCAGCAGTTACTCATGAACAAAGTAACATTTCCTTTATTGATTTTGGCTGTTTGTTTAGCACAAAGCCCAGTGGCTCTTTCTTTTATCTGCAACTGTTAAAAAGACAGTGAAGGCAAGGTAAAAAAGTGGTGTTGATGCAGAGGTATGAGCAAGAAATCTGGTTCTCTTCAAGTCTGATATACTGTATCTAACATGCATGTTTGGAGGTCAGACTTGTGCCCATATTCTCTGATGATCAAAAGCCCACAGCTGAGAGCTTTTAAGTGCCTTCCCTTTAACAAAAAAACCTGCAGAACAATCAATTAAATATATTGATTATGGATAATTCTCAACATGCTCTTTAGAATTTAAATCTCTTACTTTGGAGGAAGAGATTGATCAAAGAGGAACTCCATTGACTTCAGACATCAAACTCTGTTTGTGACTCTGTGGGAGAGATACTGCATACATTAAGCCTTAAGTGTCTAAAGAGGAATATGTGGGACATTTGAAAAGAGGTGAATTTACCAGACCTTTGCAGCCTTCTCCTTGACTTTGCTTAAAGCTATTACCTGCTACCAAAACAGCTGAATCTCTTATTCCCTCTACAGTGGAACTGCATTGTGGGTAATTCAGGTGTGTGGTTTAGACAAGGAAGAAGAATGAAAAGCTTAAGAAAAGACAGCATCCTTAGTTCTTATGTATCCATTCTGACCATTATTTGAAACCTGTCAATCATGACCAAACTGTGATATAAATAATAGTTAGCTCCGTCAAGCCAACTTGTGAAACATCTCCAGCTGAGACAAGAAGACACCAAAATATCATTCGAAACACATTTCTTTTAGGGTTTTTTTCTTAGATTTCACAGCTATTCAAAATCAGAGGACAGAGATATAGAGAATAATAAGATGAAATTTGTTCCCCACAGAGTCCTCACTGGGTTTCTGCCTCCAGGAAATGGAAAAATTGAGTCACAAATTGTCACTGTGAGAATTTTTAAGGACTAATGGTGTAGGAAAAATAAGCTTAAACACAGGTTTACAGCATCTGTTTCTATCTTCATGGTAAAAGAAATATCATACCTGAAAATACTAGGGATAGGTGAGTGCTGCCTGTCTAGTTATATCAGTGCAGTCAAATAGAGGGATGTGAATACCTGCAAAGTTGCATGAAATAAATTTATCTTCTCTTTTTTATATTTTTTTTACAGCTTTCAAGACAGCTATGTAGTTGTTTTTTCATTCTAATTAATTATACAGTTGCTGTAATTTTGTTGATCTGACAGTGCATTTGCAGAAATGCTCAACTTACAGCAAGCTGGGATAAAGTTGAATTGAAATTGCTATGAAATTGTAAGGTTTAGAAAAGAGACAATCATGTGCTCAAAATCTGGGTTACAAGCATCTATTTTAAAAGCAAATCAACATTTAAAAATACATTAATCAAATGATTTTAATCCATTAAGTGCATAGTCTTGCAATCTAAAGCATGATGAAGTAAATGTTGAGAAAAATTGCCGAAAAATGTGCTAACAGAATCAAAGGTTAAAGCAAAACATTTATTTGACTTTTTTATTACCAGATTTAGTTAATTCATTTGACAAAAGCTTTTACAGCATTTTTAGAGTTAATTTTAACCACTACTTACTACAGTCAGGTGGTTTATTCCTTTGTCACTATAAAGTACCATGAGATTAATCCAAGGGGTCATGAGCTGATTAATAATGTAGGAAAGAATAAAAAATGTTACACCTTTTTATTAATTTTCTATACTTGTCAAGAAAAATAAAGTAGAAGTGCATTTAAAAAGCAATTACATAGTAACAGCAAACAGAAACCCTATGTGTATTGTTATTACATATTTTATTATTCTTTTATTCATGCCATTGAATTTATACGATAACAACTTTTTGATAAAGTTTTTTTTTTTTTTTTTTAGAAAAGTTCATTATTAATGATTTACATATTGCTGGGTAGCTGATATCACATTCAGTAATCTGGTTGTATGTTTTGTATGAAAAATTATTGTCTGTAATTAACTACTATCTATGGCTGTTAATTGCAGTTCCTTCAACACTGCATATCCAGTAACACTAATTAATATTTTATAGATTTTTTGAGACATAAACATGCAAAAATGTTTAGTATGAAGTTCTTAAATTTAACCTTCAAAAAAATTGAAAAGTAAAACCGGGCACACACCTTTCAGTTTTGTTAAATTGCAAAGGAGTTTTTTTTTGAGGACAGCAATACTGGTCTTTCTGAGGAATCCCGATCATTGTAAACTCCATCAAGGTACTTTCAAGAGAAAAAAAAAATGCTCAAAAAATATGTTATTCCTCTGGGATTATACTCCCTTAAAATGTTTCCATTGAAATAAAAAAAACTCTTGGGATTGCAAGCACAGCTGGAAAGCTAGCCCAGACTGTCACTGGCTTCTTTTGTTTTGCTGTTTATTGTTGATTTACACTAGATGGCAGCTTTACACAATACATGTACCATGATAAGTACCATTAGACGTGTGTTTTACATATGTTTGATACTGTAAACAGACTGCATATTGAGAATGGATATGCAGGCGGTGCTGGCTGGGATGAAGTCAGCTACCTACAGGTGTTACACAATAGTCACTCTACTCTACTACTGTAGCCTATAGACTAATTTTCTTCTTTTCCCCCTTTTTTTCCATTGAACAAGTTCCACCTCATTAACCACAACACTGAAAGGCGAAAACAAAAGGCGCTCTACATCAAAAATGCTATCTGTTGAGGTTGTAACACTGTTTTTTAACAAAGTATTAAAATTCTCTGAGCTGTTGTGTGGGAACAGTTGGACCTTGCTGAAGAGGATTATTCAGTCGTTAAATTTCGCTGATGAAAAGCCAAAAGCTCCATCCAGGATTTAGCATCGTCATATTAAAGCTGCCCTCTGACTCCACACACCTGTGTGTCCGCCGCCTGGTGCCTCGTCGCTTCGGTCGTTTGGTGATGAGTGAAAGACGTCATTAAAAAAACAACTGCACGCTCACTCCTGTCCCTGTGTCTGTGACTAAGGAGCAAAGTGTTTATCTGTCGTCATCTGCGGGAAATTTCCTCAGTGGGGTCGCCTACAGACAGCAATCAGCGGCCGGATAAAGAGTTCCGTGAGAGGCGCGGTGAGTTACTGTCAGCATCCTGCCATGGGCAATAATGTATCTGCTTTATCGACGCTGCAGAGAGGACAACAGCAGGGCTTCCACAGACTTCGGAACTCTCACAAAGGTCAGTAACCACCGAAAACACACTAAGCAAACTCAACGGCTGACTTGACGCGAGTTTTGGCGTTTCTTAACGTGTGTCGTCAAGATCGATAAGTTCATGTGTGTCTCACATTCTCGGATAGAATAGTGAACTTACTGCGTGCAGAGGTCTAAATTCCATTTAAAAGGTGTTTAAGTCACGTTTTCGTACTTTGTGCTGTTGCTGATACTCTGCAGCAGTGGTGAATATGAGGCGGTGCTGAAGAACAGCTCCTGTCAGGCTGCAGGAGGCGGCCTGTTGCCTGTTGGGGTGTGAGGTGGTTCAAACTGTTGGGAGAGGTTAGTAGACAGCAGGTTGCAGCTGGAGATATGGTGGCTCAATAACATCAATTACTATATTCTATTTGTTTCTATATTGAAATTTTGTCGTTAAACTTTTTTTTTTCTGTGTGTATTATATGATTGTTTGAGGGGCGGCACTGTGGTGCACTATCACCTCAGAGCAAGAAGGTTCTAGGTCACAGTCCAAAAACTTGTAGGTTAAGTTAAGTGGCAACTTTAAATTGCCAGTGGGTGTGAATGTGAGAGTGAATGGTTGTTTGTCTCTATGTGTCAGCCCTGTGATGAACTGGTGACCTTTCTAGGGTTTACCCCACCACTCAACCAATGTCAGCTGGAATCGGCTTCAGCCTCCAAGACCCTGCCAGAGATAAGTGGCTACATATAAGGGATGGATGGATACACACCTTTACTAGCAGGATTAACCTGTAAGGGTGCTTGGGGCAAACATTGAGTTTTTCTCAAGAGTCTACTTTCCATCATTCAGCGGTTCCACTTTGTTTTGCTTTGTACTAACCCTACAAACACAATTTATTCAAGAAAACTAACTATAACTCGTGTAATTAAAGTAGGTGAAGACTTTATTTTGACACAAGGCTTCTCTGCCAAACATATTCATTTGATATATTGTAGTGACTACAGTGCAAAATAGGCATTTCCATGAAAGACATTTTGATAAATGACACTGATGATTAATGATGGCTTAATTCTAATTAGCTGCCTCACTTTCAGACTCTTGATACTGTGCATGTTAGCTCATGGTCACACTGTCAGGGCTTAATGGGACATTTAAATACATAATCAAATTACAAAAAGCATGTAAAATGCTATTAATGTGGGTCTTCTGGGCTCTCTGTGTCCTGCAGCCCAAGAAGTTCTGGTCTCATATGAATCAGCTCAGAAGTTGACCCTCATTATTTCTATTCTTGTCCTTTAACAACACAAGTTAACTCAAGGTCCATTAGGCAGCATGTACTTGACAAAAATAGGATAGAAATGTGAGTTTTACATCAATCTATTTTTTTCAGGCATTCTATTGTCAAAAATAGATTATTTGATTTTTTTTAAAAAAAGCTTCAGAAGAGCTACTAAATGGAAAGGTTAGTTGTTACTTTCTGTTTTCAAGGTCAAGAATGAAGAAAAACATTGCAACCAAAGATTTAGTGATAACATGAAAGAGGGTTTCCATTTCTAAGTTAGATTTCTTTGCTGCTGTTCTTTTGTAAATTGAAGCTTAGGAGATATTACTGAGCAAATGGATGAGCAAATGAGAAAGCTCATTGTCATTTCTAGGCTGTGAGACAGTGCTGATCTCCTTCACTGGCTAAACAGGATAACAATTATTAACAATTTAACTGTTTCATTTATGGATTGTGTACGTTTGTTGATTATGAGTTGCCTGCCTCATTATGCCCAGAATAAAGTCCTTAAACTTAAACACATAAACTTAAACTTTTTGTGGAGGGTAAAAAGAGCAAGAATGGGAAAGTAGCACCTAAAATGCAAAAATAGTGACTAGTGAGGTATGATCATATATTCATTAGCCACAATATGAAAATGTCACTTCTAATGTAAATGTTAGCTGGGATTAATTAGGATGCACAAACATCATTAATATAAAAAGATGACATGACAGCTCATCAAAGGTAAAGCCATATTTTTCATTTGGATTGTCCCCTGGTGTCTGGCTATAGTATAGATCATATATTCCACCCTTATATGTTAGCAGATGGAACTAAAAAGTATCAGTGTTAACATTATATTAATTTTCTCCAAAATTGTTTCTCTCTGTTTAGGTAGTTTTTATTATGCTGGTGTGTGTTCAAGTGTTCAGTTTTCTGAGAAGTTTGGTTTTAATTAGTTATTTAATGCTTAATCTTGAGAATGTTATGTCTGAATTGGGTCAGATTGATATATGGGTGGGATCTTGATACCACAGTTTCTTTCACCGCTTTCTACAAAATTTATTTTTATTAATGTTGATGCGATCACCGCTAAAAAATACACTTATACATAAAGGAGAAAAAAATATTTAGGTTAGGCAGGTGTTTATACATACAAAGATTAACTTAGATATAAGGTATTTGAATGCTTTAATCAAAAGTTAAGAAGTTACACAATAAAAAGATGTGTTTTCTACCACAAAAACGTATTCTCATGCACCGTCTTTAAAATTTTTTATGGTCCCATCTGAGTTGAGTCTCATGCAAAATACACTTGTGTAAAGTACAAAGAGCCACCCCACCCCGCTTACATCTGAATGGCAGAGGTAAAAACTGAGCCTAGTGGAACACTTAAAAAGGAGCTGTCGTCAGGATAATCACTGTAAGCACACAGTTTGCCCCTTTACATCCTCTTTCTCTATCTAGAACACTCCTGCTTACAGCGCACGGCTATTTTCACATCGCAGGAACACAGCGCAGAATAAGTGAGTCAGGCGAAGAGAGGCAAGGCGATGCATGAGAGAAGAGGGACTATTATTCAGCCAGGTTTCCTTGACGACCACCCATAACATGAGAAATAGTTCCCATGGTGATGGTTTCCAGAGTGCGTTATCAGCAGGAGATGATAGCTGATTGGGATGAGGGCCAGACGACGTCACTGGCAGCCGCTCAGTAATGAAAGGACAGGGATGTGTTTGTGCCGCTCTGCATCTCAGTTTATGAGGCTGGCGTTTGGACAGTGTGCAGTGATTGGTTTGATATGGCACAGGGATATCTGCAGATCAGTGCTTAGCTGAGGATATGATGAATGCACTCAGTCACATAAACAGCTCATATTACCCCCAAACACACACACATGCACATACACATACACACAAACACAGATCCCTTCAATTCACGTCTCAAAGACACATTCACCTCTTCAGTAAAGACATTAATTTGTTTTCAGCAGGATAAATGGCCTTCTCTTAGCATTGCTGACTCAGCATTGCGATGATGACTTCCCAAACATTGTCATTGTCATTATCTCATTTCTTCTGTAAAAACCTTAAAGTGTATTGAAATACTGTGCAATATTTGTACTTTACGCAGCTTTTTTACTTCTGTTGTCGTCCTGTTTGCTGTTGTAATAGGGCTATGCTGGGGGTCTCATGTAGTGAAAGTGAGGAGTTTCAATAATCAAGTTTTTCACAGTATACAGTTCAGATTGGTGAGGGGCAATATACATAAAATTGTAGTTTTTGTAGTGTATTAATTTCATTGACCACAAGAAATGG
>JAQMCX010000044.1:433161-444979 GCA_029814765.1 Acanthurus leucopareius | reverse complement strand
GCTTTTTTATTGAGAATATAATTTGTTTTGTCAATATATGGTTTTCGATTAAAATGCGATTAATTTCGATTAATTAAATACAGACCCTATAATTAACGCGATTAAAAATTTTAATCGAGTCCCACCACTAATATTAAGTTAAACTGACCCATAATCATGAAATATTGTAGGACTAGTATAGAATGGTATAAGTATATCACAGTTAGCAGTGTGTCTCATCTCACTCATCTGCAACTACAAATTGCTGCTTGTCTCTCTGTATGACACAAAGCTATACATTATTTAAGTATAAATTATAGAGGCAGCATAAAGAATTGATTCTTTACAGTAGAGAATTCTAAAGATTGTAGATGACAGAGAGGAATAAGAGAAAAAAGGCACAATCACAAATCTGTCTGCTACTTGAGCACCATGGACAAAAAGACAACATATTTATAAATATGCGGCATGGTTAGGCTGCTGATATTTCAGAGCCACAAACCTCAGTCAGATTATAGGATCAATGAGTCAGACAGACTAGGCTAACATAGTCAACTGAATAATCCCTCTGCCTCTGCACAATTTCTGCTGCTAGGGGCTGGAGACATGGAAGGTTAGTAAACACACAAGAGTAAACACACACACACACACACACACACAAATAGTGTAGAGTTTAGAACAAAGATCTCAGGTGGCTAAATTTTCTACAGCTGTAATTATATTTTCGATTCTATAGTTTGGTTCAAATTCTATTAACTCACATAATTTAAATGTACCTTATTCATCTCCCATATTGCCATTATCTAAGGGCCTGCAGCTTAAGGCCCAAAGTAAACACAGTGGTGTCTGAGATTGAGTGCTGTGAGGTCACCACGGATATTTGAAGACAGCTTAAACCAGAGGCCTGACTCTTGAGGGGTCACCCAGTCTGTCTGCCAGAAGCCCGAGGTACATAGGTAAGTATTTAAGGTGAAAGAATGAGTGCTGATAATATTTTTAATTTCAATTTCTAATGTTCTGCATCCATGCTTAGCCTCAGACTTCCTTTATTTATTATTTCTAATTTTATTAAGTATGTGGAAATATATGCAACATAATCTCATAGCGTAATTTCTCATAGACCTACTGGCTATCTTACAAAAGGATATGACTGAACGCATGTCAATGGGAATGTACAAAGGCTTTAAGTTTTTTTTCTTTGTGGTCACTTTCTCACCTCATGAACCATATATAGTGCTTGTCGTGGAAGCTCGTTGCGGCAGTGACAGCGTTAAAAGCGCTCAGCCAGTCTCCACCTTTTATGTAAATGCCAGTGTGAGTGAGTGGGACCCGAGGCGGAGAGAGCGCTCAGTGAATGGGGGGAGTTGCCTTTACAGATCCCTGCGCTGACAAGGAGGAGGTGTGGGTCTCTGTGTCTAGTGTTTTGCATCTATTCGGGGCAAAAGGGGGAAAAAAAGAAAATAAAAGATAGGCTGCTTTTGGATGCGAACGTGCAATCATGTCACGAGCGCTGGACTGTGCAACGGGAGCATCTGAATAATCCATACAAGCGATAAGCAGACAGTACAGGAATAAAGAAATGGGTGGCCAGATAACGCGAAATGCCTTTTACGGTAAGAAATAAATATTTACGCTTTATTGTTTTAGACTGTAAGTTCAGTTTGGGGCAATTTGGTTGAAAAGCGTGGTTAAGTGTTTAATTTTTATATTAGCTATGTTCATGGTGCTGTCTGTGTTATCAGGTACCATATTGCCAGCCTATTCTTTGGGTCACAGTTACGTCACTCCGGTGATTAGAATAGGGGTTTGGAAACGCGCAGATGTGTTTGTTTGTCTTGTTTAATAAAACCGGATGTCACCACCTCCTCGCGCTCTAACGAAGAACTGTAGTCTATTTATTTAACCGTTAAAAGCTGTTTACATTGTATGAGCTCCAAAGCATGTTCGTGTCAGTGTTGGTAAAGATTGGAAAGTTGTGGGGTTTCCCTCTGCTCTGTTGTGCTGTGGTTTCCCCTCAGTCATAAAGAGAGACAGTGTGCAGCTGCGCTTTGGCAAATCAATACATTGATGTCCTGTTGAAGCATGGTGCATGTTAACAAAGGTCCAAGCATCCATCTCACATGATGATTTGTGCCTGTAAGCACATGGTCAACTGTAATGCAAAAAGGCAATGATTTGGTGTTGAAATAGGATAGAGCACACTGCAAATTGGTTTTTGCGTGTGAACAACAATCTTCAGGTGTATGAAAGAGTGAGGCCTAGCTGTCAATTAACAACAGTGGGAGTCAGCAAAGTAGCCTCTGTTTAGAGGAATGGGTAAAATGTAAGCCTGTGGTGACAAACAAATACATTTTTGTACAAATAAAAGCCCCCCCCCCCACCCTTGCTTCCTCTTTATCATTACAGGACTATGAAAATATAACAGCAATGCATTTCATAGTCATTTTTTCCAAAGAATTATTAACAACACATTCTAATGATATCTATCTATCTATCTATCTATCTATCTATCTATCTATCTATCTATCTATCTACATGTATCCATCTATACACTGCACTATACTGTATTTTAACCAATGAGAGTTAAGTCGAGTTCCTGTTTCTTCCAGCCTCGTCTGGATTTGACCACCTGATCGTTCTAATTAAAGACCCAGGATTAATCCAATTAGTTAAAGAGGGACAGACTAAGACAGCAGGAAGAAGAGGATATAGCTCCCTCTCTTCGGGATCAAGGGCAAACACCTCACGAAATTACTTTTTCTAAGTGTGTGATTCAAATAATGTCTTAATACGTGTTGGCTCACCATGTAAATTTTAACATTTAACAGGTGAGCTTTTCAGCTCATACTAAACCTCCCCAGAAATGCCAGAGTGCATGATCTTCCTGTTTTTTTAGAATCGTGATATGATCCCACTGAATTAATACAGTTTATCAGCTGATTTTACAACATGGAACAAAACAATTTCGTTATCAATAAAGTTTGCTATTGATTTGATACCAGTGTGCATTTTTGTATAACTTATAAACTTTATTCTGCAGTTCTTTTAAAAAGCAAAAACTTTGTAAATGTCTGAAGTTTTTCCTCCCTGTTTGAGTGAATTCTAACACCAAAATAGACTGAACTTAGTCTCAAGCACCTTGCCACACAGTTTTGATGAAATGAGCTACATCAAAATCACCTTGTAAATAAAGGAGAACGCCTCTATGGTCACATTTTACAGTTGCCGTTGCAACCGACTGCCATGCCTTAATGTAAACAAGTTAGACGATTTTGTTGGTGCTCTGTTTATTTGGTACTCCATGTTCTTGTAAGAGCCAGACGTTAATAACATGCTCTGGTATTTTTCTGATAACAACATTGGTGAGAATAAAAACCCAGTTCCATGGCAATTTATTTGTTTTGTTTTTTTTTAATCTTTTAATTAGGCATCTGCATATGGGCTAACCTGCCCCTAGGAGGAATGAGCAAAGGCAAACAACATTGCATACTTTCTTATACAGCTGAATGTTTCAGTACATCAAAACAGTACAGTTTTCAGTACATCATGCCTAAGAGTGCATCCTCTTAGTACAGTCTCTTTCATTCTTTTATCAGTCAGTTATTTCCAGCATCTTTCCTTTGTCCTCTTTTAGCTGAGTTTGCCAGTTATCATTGTAGAGAAATCAAACTTCCTGCACCTGATCCTGAAACTGCAACTATGAATATCAAAGCCATGTAGGAAAATGAGCATCAGACTGTAAAATAAAGAACATACCAACTCTGAGGTGGTCTGATAGGTTATTAGCATAATTATACTAGAAACAACATCATAGTTGAGTACATCAACTTTCCTCACAGATGTGGGTTTGCTATATATCAAATACTTTTATTGACCCCTGCCTTGAATGACTCTTTTCTTCGATGGAAAATATGGTGTTATGCATGCATGCTTGTGCACCAAAATGGCTACTCATACAGTTCAATGGAATAGACCCATTAAATCATGTTAACCACTCCTCTCTAGTTATGAGAAACCCAAATGTTTGCTTTGAAAACTGTCTGTTACCTTGCTTTATTGACAGCGTATCCCATCAGTGAACACTCTCCTTGATATATCCAAGAACTTCTCCATTCTGTTGAGTTCTGTCCCTAGAGTCACATGATAATGATTTGCAATCAGTGTAATATTCATACACTAGTTCTATTTATTTTGTAACATAGATACATACTGCATAAATGCATATCCAGTACTTTAACTCTATTCCTAACTCAGTGTGCATTGACTGTTTGGCTTCTTTTAAGTTCTTTAAACAAATTGCACAGTGAGCTGGTAATTACTGCAACATCTTTGCAACATAAGCAAGCTTTCTGCACCCTATCCAGCCTAAAATATCACTTGTTAGGGAAGAAATCAATAATTTGATTCAATATAATAAGTTTGAAATGGGTTAACAAGAGTATTTTGTTAGGAACTAAAATCAAAAGCATACATTTTACTTATTAGTAAGATACTGAATGACCTGATTATCAAACAAACAAACCTGACCTGATTTCCCCTGTAGAAAGATATGACAGGACATGAAACTTCTGTAGCAATGGTTACTTTATATAAATAGCAGACCAGTGACTGCCGTAATAGATTAATTAGAATCAAATAAACAAACAAGCTGTCATAAACTTCCTGCAGTCTTGTGTCTAGAAAAGTTGTGTTTACAAGTGAATGGGAAGTGTCCCTTAATCTCAATGGGAAGAAGGGAGAACTAAACTTCATATTACAGTAAAGGAAACATGTTGCTATGGTGACACACAGCCATTGAAAGCAAGCTTTTGATAGCTGCTGCTCATCTTTCTAGAATTGAGACCCAAGAGCAAAATTAAAACAGAGTTTCATATTTAACTCTCCCTGTGATGTTCCGGTAATGAAACTTGATTTGCAGATACATACAGGTATGAGAAAAGGGCATCTTACTGAGGAACAGATTATGCTTTCTATTGTTTCACCACTGTAAACTGTGGTTCTCAGGTGTGAAGCACCAGAGCACATCTAAGCAGTGTTTGCTGAGTTGGTTGCATAATTGAGTCTGCTGAGTGTGTGGGAGCTCCACTTCTGTGATCCCGATTGACTGAAAGTGGGCCAGTGTCTGAGGCTGCACAGGCTGATTCGATGGAGCGTCTGGCTGCATTCGATGTGAATTGGACTCAATATCCAATGCAAAGCAGAGACTGACACTGAAGAAATGCAACGTAGATAAGTTTCTTAAGTTCCTAGAATCAGATGAGATCCTAGAAATGCCATGAGATCTGTGTCAAGTTATTGACTCTCAAGTAGAGACGATAGATATATAGATATATATAGGATGTGAATGGCACATTGAATTTTTTTTACCATTTGCATTCACCCCTTTTCTTTTTTCTTTCTTTCTCTTTCTGTGTGTGAGAGCATGAGGACATAGCTTTAATCAGGCCTGGGCAGTTGCTATGAAGTGACAGAAACATATGTCTCAGGGTCAGGTGGCATTGTTAGGAGTGTGTGTCACTGGCGTCCATTTTATCCTTACTACTACTGACTAAAGGCAGCGTGTTCTGGGGCAAAAGCCTGTCACTTACATCAACATGTAGAGGGTAGATTCTCTGTAGCCCTAACCTTACTCTTTGTACACCAATTGTGCAAAATCACGTATGTGTATCTTTGTGTGTGTGCGTGTGTGTGTCTGCAGTAGGCCCTTTCATCCTCATCCTCAGGACAGGTCACCTTAATGGCAGCACCCACATAATGACTTCCAGCCAGTTCTGAATAGCATCTTGCCTGCTTTCAGTCAATACATACTGCATATCACTACGCCTCCCCGCCAGCCTGCTCTCTTTCACTGCCAAAGAAGCATCACTAGATTACATTGTGCTCCATTTTATGCAGCCTCACAGTATTATTACTTATTGATTACTGTTGTGTAATCCTGCTCATGAAGAGAATGTGGTAACAGCAGGAAGACGAGAGGGTCGTAGTGGATGACGTCAGCCAGACTTTATCATCTTTGCTGTCTCACCTTTCACTGCCAGGTCATCACTGTGTGAATTATTGATAGCAGAGTGTCTCTACAGACGGCAACTCAAGGATAAAAAACTAGATAGAGATATTCCTTTAGATGGTAGCTTAGGGTCATATTTTGTCAAATGTGTAATGTGTTTATGATGTTTTATGCTCTGTCTCTGTTCTGTGTTGTACCTGGCTGTGAGACAATCAAGTTAGTTACATTTAAGTTTAGTTAAACTTACAGAAAATCAAAGTTACAATTGACATTTTATAGATTAATGATTGATTAATCCCTACAAAGTTACACAGATAAATTGATCATCTCTGGAGCCTTGCAGGATTAGCAAATACTGCTAATGTCAGCTTAGTTCTTGTTGGTGTTGATTCATACTTCTCAATTAACCATTTGAAATTTGTTCAGTGAATTGAATACGTCTAAAGTTGTGCTTAAAGACAGTTGAGGCAATTAAATTTTAGTAGGCATGATTAAGAATAGAAGCATCATTTTCCTTGCATAGGAAGAAAAATAGCTATGTTAGTAAAATGTGACGAAAGGAAACTGGCCAAAAAAATAGTGATGAGCATGCAACAAAAACTTAACCAGTTGTTGAACCACATCTTAAGTGAAAACTGTATCGGTGGAACTCTGCATGTTACTTTGTGTTTCAGTCACATACTGTAGCCTCTCCTACATTAATTTTTGGGTTAAAGTTAGAGTTTAAGCAGGGTTGTATTTTCAAAGGTTAGTCCTGAAAATCCTAAGCGATAATATTTTTGCCTGAGCTGAAATCAGACTTTTCTTCCAATGTTATCACAAACTGCGCCAGCTACTGAGGCAGTTCCTGTGGAAATACTGGACTTGAATTTTAGTTTTGCCAACATTTTATCATTCTGGTTACAAAGTAGCAGATCTCAGTGACATCATGAAATGTCTTTGAAAAACCAATCTGGTGCTGGACACTAGATGAAACCAGCCAGCATGAAAACAGCTTTGGGGATGAATGAATAAATAAAACAAAATGGTAGGTCATCCCAATTTTAGGTTGTTATAAAACAGGATAGCATTAGATTAAAAGCTCACACTCAATCGCAGATTCTAATCTAGAGTAAACACTTTTGAATTACAGGATCACCTGACGATGCTTTGACTGTTGTCCTGATGGAAACCCCCTGCCATGCAACATTAGCGTGGCCACGAGTCGTCCATCAATGTATCAACAGAGAGGCATTAGATTAGTCATGTTGTTGCCTAGCAGCCAACAACCCCTTTGGTTACCACCAACATATTGAGCAATGAGTCTGTAATGAGCATCCCTAGGTAGAATAGCAGCCACAGCTACAGTTACTATCACTGCCACAGTAGTATTGTCCCTGTCATTGAGCCACACACAGCTTATTGAGTTTCACACACACGGCCTGTTCCTGTATAGCATCTGTCAAGCATGTATAAACGCACACACGATGAACTCTGGAGATCAGTGGGAAGAGGAAATGTAATACCCTGTAAACTACACTGTAAAAGGCCCATAAGCTGTGAGCTTCTGCGAGTGCACAGTGATTCTGAAGCCATCTTGCTGTATTTTTAAGCATCTAAATGATAACATGCATGATAAATGATTGCTATTATCACGTGATTCATTTCACAGTTGGTGTTAGATCAGGCTGAAATGCCATTTTGTCATGAGTCAGTGGGATTGAATACATCACCCAGGCACTGCTGTGTAAACATCATTAAGATGTTGTTTGTCATTGCCCTCAGGCTTGTTGGCGATGTTGTAAATGACACTTTCAAGAGATCTATGGAGAACCAAATCAAGTGAAGAACTGGAGCATGAAGAGTATCATTTTACACCGTTAACCTTTTGTGAAAGAGAAAAAATTTGTGCCTCTGTCTCTCCTGTTAATGATTGTTCCAAGGGAACAGAATTAGTGTCTGAGCATTACAGTCAACATGACATGAAAAAATATGTTTGCCTTTTTTTTCCCCAGATTGCTTTGGTGAAGGATCAAAATAATAGCAGTGCATTGACATTTAATTTGCTCTACATTTTTAGACAGTGATGGGTTTCACTTTAGATACGAAGTGTTATTTTATGTTTCACCTATAACTGCTGTGAATGGTTGCCTAATCCTAAATAGCTTAAACACAAACACACAAGCAAACTTATGTAGCTATTTTGCCTTAAATTAACTCCGTAAAAACATTTTGGTGGTAGTAGACTTGTAATAGGGTGGAAGATGGCTCTGTGTCAGTCAGTTTGTGCCCTGTTTGCTGATTACAGCATTGTACATTAAGCTCTACAGCAGTCAGTCCAACACAACAACAGTTATCACTGTTTTGAGTGAAACTGTCTCATATTTAGCTTCTGGTTTTGCCTCTTATGTTCTCTGGTTGCTCTGCAACCCTCTGCTTTTCAGAGTTTCCCAGAGAAACCAGAAACTGCTGCTGTTGCAGCTGTACTGGTGCTACAGTTAGTAGCTTTGGACCACTAGGAGGAGGGGAATTCTAATGACTGGGGCCAAGAGGGACCCAATGGAGAATACTGGAGTAGGATGAGTGAGCAACAGAACTGAAGCCAGCAGCAACACAAACAACCTTTGCAGCTTCAATAGAAATCATGAAAGAGGTGAAGATACAGAAGAGGATGTTGATGGAGGAGAGAAAAAAAGGTCACTAAGAGGCAGGGACAGGATGGTTGATGGAAAAAAGAAACAAAAAACAGGAGTATTGTTAGTGCCAGCCAGACTTCTCTTTGTTTAAGATGAAGACACACAAGAGGATGCTAAATTAAGAAAAAGAAATTGACCAAGTGAAAAAAGAGTAACTGTTGGACTGGCTCTCAGTTGTTGGTGAGAGCTCCACAAAATAAAAGGCTGCAAGAAATTCAACAAGGTGGGCTTCTTGCTGTTGGGCTAGTAGTTAAATTAGTTGGCTTTATAAATTATGTGTCTTGCTTTGTTGCATTTCCTTGATGTTTGGCTCTGAAAGCAAAGTTGTTGATTGACTTGTTTCTGATTTTCATCAACTAATTTTTAGTTGGTGAATGCTGAATAACAGAACTGTTTGACTCTGGTTCAGGATACACTAGCTTGGCAAGCTGCTGTTGCAAGTTGTGTGCAACTCGTGGAAATTTTGACAGCCATTTAAAGACTTACATTTTCAGGAAAAAACATTGTTACAGCGCCGCTGAGTGTTGTTTGTAGTTAGCATGTTCATTATGACATTACGATTGGCAATAACTTGGAATTTGTATTTATAACAGAGGTATCGCAGTCAGAAAGTGTGGGGATGCCAAATGGCTCAAAACACCAGTTTCTACATTCTGTTATTCTGCATTCTGTTACGGTTATAGACTATCACATATGCACAGGCTGTTTGTATGTATGTGTATGTGTGTGTCTTTGTGTGTATATATCTGTGTTTCTATAAAGACTCCTAGAATGTGTTAATCTGGGCTTTACATAACAACAAGTGTAAGAGATGGGCTGGTATGTGGGCTTCTTGTGTCTCACAAGCACTGCTGCTATTGTAACTGAGTACTAAAGACTCATTTGTTACCATGGTAACCATAGGCCTAAAGTTTATCTAAGGTGGAGTTTTGGGTCAACATAATTTTCCAGTATTAGTAAAAGTTAGTATCGGTATACCTATGTACACTTACGTGGGTATGGGTTTCTGCTTTGAACCATGGGGAGACAGTGTGTAGTTCACAATAGAAAACTAAAAGGGTATACCCTTCATATGCTACTCATTGTTTTTTTTAACAACTCACCACACCCTGTAAATGTAATGGTGCGTTCAAACCCAGGCCTTTTGGCACACATTTCAAGAATACCAAGCATTAATTATCTGATAATAATATTTGACCTTATTTTATACAATACAGCTAAACTTTTACCTAATGAGGAGTATTAATTTGGAGAATACCTTTTACAGTTGTTTCCCAGAATCAGGAAGTCATTTGCCTACAAAATGCTGAGCAAATAGTTAAAAGCCCCCCCCACACACACACACACACACATATACACACACACACCTGTAAAATCCTATTTAGATGGTAAACCACTTAGCTTATGGTTGGTGAGTAATGACTACACAACTCTAGATAAAAACCACACATTCATGCACACACAAGAACACACACAGCTCACCTCTCTCACCGTGGCCAGCCAAATGAACTGGGGAGAGATTAGCTTACTGCTCCACAGAGGTGTTCATTGGTGTATGGCAGGTATTAGCAGCACACAACCATGTGTATTGTGATGAGGGATTGGAGCTGTTGTATTGTGTGTTGTTATTAGTGTGATAAAGACCTCTACTCTCCAGGTCAGAGGAGTACAAGCTCTTCACTTTCTGTTTGTTCATAATAAGACATCCTTGACCTTTGGCTAAATTGCTCCTGTGAGGCTGTTTAAACTGTTTTGTTTTTTTTTCCCCAGATAACACACACATAAAGCTGTGTGCAAAAAAGAGGGTTTTTAAAGGCAGCTGTCAGATTGATGTTAACAAGAGCCATTTATAGGCCTTTTACATTAAGGGTACACATTTTGGGTTCTGTGGACATGAGCATTCTCCAGGATTTGTGTTTCTGAGGTAATTGGAGAACTAAGAGCAGCTATTAGCCTCGGCTGTTATGGTCTGTCTAATAACCTAAAGCTACAACATGGGATTTAAAAGAAAACAGTGAAACAGTAATACTGCTATTTAAAAGAAATATTTTTATTTATATATTGTTTAACTTATATTAAGTTAATACAAAGGTCATTACTTTGCTGTCACATACTCATAGGCATTGTTCACACAGACTTTTGCCCTCAGACAACCTTCCATATGGGGTGTTGCCACATTGCAGCAGGGTGCCTATGAGCAGACAAAATTTCAAAGAAATTAAAAAAGGTTTAAGGGTAATTGGTTTATACTCCTCTGAGGTAAGTCCTAAAAGGATATCATCACAGTACTTTTCTTTGGCTGATACATTTAGCCAAAGTGATATACAATAAGTGCTTTCAACTCTGTGGATAGCCTGCTACCCACAAATTACAAGAGTCAGGTACACCAACTTAGTCAAATATGCTTAACTTTTCAAAACACTTTTATCTTGCATCAATAATTTCCCCCTCCAACTCAGCATCTCAAAGCAAAATAATGGAACTGGCAAAATGCTACACACTACAGGGGTTTTACTTGTTATTTGCACTTATAAGATAGATTTAGACTAAATATAAATGTTTATGTTTCTGTCAAGTGTTCTCTCTCCTTTTAGCCGTGTTTTGATCACCGTCAACTATTAAAGAAACATTCATCTTTAAACAACTAAATACTTAACTATGTTTACAAGAAAGTTGCAATTTTTTCCTGTCTGCTGCAGTGTTAATTTCGTTGACGAAGATTATAACAAAAAAATATTCATCAACAAACCTTTTTCATGGACGAAAACTAAATAAAAAGTCAGATATGATGACGAAGACTGTGACGAAATATATAACTGACACGAATAAAAACGAGACGAAAATGTTAGGGAGGGAGGAATGGAGAAGAGATCCAATCAAAACTACCCTTTTTGTGGGACAAGTTAGGAAGAAATCTAATCAGAACAAATCTTTTGAGGGTATGTTGATCTACAGAGCAGCAGAGCCGTTTTCAAAAGCCGCTGCAAGTGCAGGCTTAACAGTTAAACACAACAGCAGTTACACACTCACAGGAGGAGGACAAAGACGAGTTTGCAGAACTTGGCACAGTTTCGAGGACATTTTCACAACAGTTAGGTTGTTTACCTACATTATATTTAGTTGTGTTTAGTTGCACAGTCTTAGTTACACAGCTTTG
>JAQMCX010000044.1:420973-433061 GCA_029814765.1 Acanthurus leucopareius | reverse complement strand
CGTCGCGAATTCGCGTATTCGCATCGCGCCAAACCCGCGATTCGCGCCGCCGGCAAAAAATCGCGTGTATTCGCGTCCTTGCATTGACTTTGTATGTAATCTACTCGCGCGAAAAATTCGCGTCGCGTCCGGTGTGAACGCACCGTAAGAAGTTGTAAAGGCCACTTTTGCACAATTTTTGAGCGTTTATTATTAGCTTTGCAGCCTTAAAACTCTAACATTAGTGCAGCTTGAAGAGCTGAACCATCTTTCTATATGTATGAACACAAAGTGGTGGACTTGCAGGTGTTGTGTTTATCTTCTCAGTAATAAATAATTAGCCCTCTTCACCCTTCCTCCATGCTTTAGTTCAGGAAATAAATGGGGGCTTTCATATAAGAACCTTGTGATGGAGGTTATTAACGCTGAGGTCCTGGCATGTAGATTGGCAAAGAAGGGGCGGCACATTTTGCATTCTCCGATGACCCAAGGGACAGGGCTTTTGTGACTTAGTGGGCATTTTGCCTGCCTCTTTGTTATGGCCATGTGTCACCCTGGGAGCCTGCTGCTCTTTCCAAAAGCCCCAGGTTCAAAGCTGCACAGCCTGATCAGGGAGCAGGGATTGGACCAGTGCCAGGGAATAAAGAACATCCCAAACATCTAGCACAAAGACCCCTCTGACTCTGTCTTTCTCTTTCACTATCCCCCTATCTTTCTTTTTCTCTCAGCTGTTTTATATCTTGTTTTCTCACTTGATTGGACCCATGTTGTCTCTCTGACTCTATTCTTTATCTATGCCTGGCAAAATCTTCCTGGATATCCATCTTTACCTGCCTTCCTAGCTAATCCCAACTGGACGTCTCTCCTCTCTTTGCTCTCCTCTCTCTCTCTTCTTTCCCCTCTTCTGTCTCCTCTCCTCCGCTCTCACTTTCATATCGCTCTGTGATCTCTCTTTTAATTTTGTCTTCCTACTATAGCTCCAGCTCTTCACCTTTGTCAGCATCAGATGAAACCCTCCACAGACTATGGATAAAGATAAGCCCTGTGAGATAGATTGTGTGCGTGAGTCAGAGTAAATCCCCCCACCCCCACCCCCCCTGCTCCAGCACTGGCTCAAACCCCTGGCACGTTCCGTCTGCTCAGGCTTGCAAAGCCACTAAGCTAGCCTCTGCCTCCATCCACCTCCCCATGCTCAGCATTAGCTAACCTGCTTTGCAGCTATTCCCTAATCAAAAACATTTACAGCATGAGCCAATGCTTGTGTGGGCCAAAATACACATTCTCCCTCCCATCACCCGCCACCCTTGTCCATGTATTTGTGAGGGATTAGCCCAACAGGTGCTTAATTATTCTAATCAAAACACGTTCCAAGGATGAACCATGAAAAAGAACGGCAAACCAATTTTTAAAAGTCCAATGAAAGAGCTAATCATAACTCTCATGCTGACCTGCATGAATTCACTAATGGTAATACCCAACAGGTGCTTCATTTGATTTGAAATTCAATCAAAAGTGAAGAATCAGGTGATGAACTCAACCCCCCTTCACCAAAACCCTCTAGACTCACAGTGCCAGCAGCTGCATCTTTCAGGGACCAATTACAACATCTTCATACATGAGAGAGAGAAATGGACACACACATACTTACTGCTTAATGCTGCTTTCAAAGTGCAAACTTCTGGCCTTGGCCAATGGGAGAGAGCATCTGTGATTGGTGGATTTGAAAGGGACCAATGGGACAAAAGGATTGTATCAGCTAAAAACGCAGGTGCACCATGATTAGCAGGCAGCAGCTGGTGAGGTCACAAACGGACACGGATGTGCACGTTGAGTGCACAAACACACACTGGCTTTTCAAATGCGCGGTAAATGTTCTTCAGTCCTTTGAATCCTTTTCTGTCCTCCCAGCTAGCAACAGGCTTTAGAAGCACATAAAGTACAGCAGTGCCTCCGTCTCACCAGCCTTTGATGAATAAAGAAGCAAAAGGAAGAATACATGGCTCACAAGCCAATATGGGTTTGAAATGACTACTCTTTGAAAAGTGAGAGAGGAAAAGGAAAAGGGAGATGATATAAAAAGGAACATAAACCCTTAGAGAAGCTTTTTGAAAATAGCTGATAAAAGACTACATTTTTTGGGGGGAATCAATTTACTGTGTGTATGAGTTTGTGTTCACACATTCTGCATTTGAGTTAAAAGTCAGAGTGACACACACGAAAGCGAGATGATTTGTGGCTCTTTGCAAGCCTTCACAGACTCCTTTCAACATAAATCCAGCATTGTCACAGGCAGCCATCCCTGCCTTCCTGGATTTACCTTTCCTCTCTGTTCTTCCTCCCGTCTGCTGTTATCCCCCGAGACATGTCATCATCCTCTCTGCAGCTCCGGTCCTCCCACATGTCCCTGAGGTCTTGCAACAAACTCTATCCCATCGTAATCCAATTTAGGATGGAGTGATGGGCAGCAGAGAAATGGTTGGCTCTAGAAGACACATACACTATTCTGCTGAATTCATTCAAATCCCCCAATAACTCTGAGTGAGTGGGCTGCCGACGGCTGGGCATCACAATGGGTTTGTGGTTGAGCAGTTACTGAGCCCACTCCTCACTCTGTGGCCGAAGAGAGGCCTTCCCTAATCGTCAGAGAGCAGCATTTGAGACTCAAGCTATATTAAGGTTTCTTCACTTCATTAAGAGCCTCTCTGCAGCAAATGGCTCTGTGTCTGAGGAAATGGCATAAAATCAAGAAATGGCTACATGGCAGATTGAGCTGTACAGTTACAATTTAACAGCCATACGTTGACTGGCTCTGCTCATTTCCACAGTCTGTCCTCTAGGTCCTGGCGAGGGGTTTTCATGGAGGCTGAGAGTCCATCAGGGGGGATGATAGCAGAGGAAGTAGTAGATGAAATCAGAGCTGGCATGCTAGTCATCTTCAGCTAGCCTCAGGGACTTAGAGTTAACTGCTGCACACTTCTGAGCAGAGAGGTGTTTAATGGTTGATTAGCAGTCTCTGGGAGCTGCCCTGTGCACCAAAGGCTCCGTCCTCTTCATTTTATGCCTCTGAAAATCAATTAGCACAATTACGAGGCCTTAGTTCCATTAAACATTAATCCCAGAGCACCATGCTCAGGGTTAGCAACTAACATTAATTGACAACTGACTGATACCATCTCAGCTCTACTGTCTACAAGAGCCAATCAGACAGCATTTTAGTGGTAGTGCAGAAAATCAGACACGTT
The DNA here is from genome assembly GCA_029814765.1 of Acanthurus leucopareius. Lineage (NCBI taxonomy): Eukaryota > Metazoa > Chordata > Actinopteri > Acanthuriformes > Acanthuridae > Acanthurus > Acanthurus leucopareius. The sequence goes on along the minus strand of JAQMCX010000044.1, from coordinate 429,840 downwards.
ACTGGAAGGACATCAAGCACTGAGGAGACGTCTGTCATCTCTTCTTCAGTTGAACAATTTACAGCATGATACTTGAGATCAACCACTGTCTAGAGATGATCAAGGTATTACTCTTCAGAGATGTGGTTTTAGCTCAGATGTGGAGTGGGGTTTAAGATCCTGGAAAAAGGGAGTAGAACTGCGTGGAATATTCCTTTGGTACTGAATGGAAGGCCTCCAAAGCCTTGAGTATCAGAAACTGTCAAATTGAATTGTGAAGTCAGATGACAATTTATGTTGTTCAGCATAGAAACACAGGATTTCATAATGAAACAAACTACAAATTTCCAACTAATCAGCCAGTTTATTGTCTGCTTTCTGTATGGCTGTCACAAATCTATCTTCCTTTGGCTTGTTGTCCCCTTCAGCTATGGGGAGGCATCATAAGAGGCTTGGCTTTCTGTTTTCAGTGCGTGCAGTTTACAGTTAGTGGTGGGCAGCCTGTCCCACAGCCCTGGTAATTGAGGCTAAGAGGTTTATCTGGAGTCAGGCTCTTGGGTCCTGGTCAGATAGAGGGGCCCAGAGCTGACCAGGACTGGAGAGACTCTCCAGAGACAGTCAACGGCTGGCCAGTGTCTTTCATCCCCCCTCCCCTTCATCTCATTTGCTCTCCTCCTTTACGTTGTCTGAGGAGGGTCTTGCGGTATCTTCATAGCCTCCTCTGTTTGGGGTGAAGAGGTTATATTCTCTTTCTCCTCTGTCTCTTGTTTCCTGTCTCTGTCAGTCCTACAAATACACGTGCATGCATCACACACAAATCCAGACATCCCACCTCTTCAGAGTAGCAGGGGTCTCTCTCAGGATGCCTGACTAATTTTACCCTCACCATTAGCCCAGGAGGGGTAGGTGGGAGAGAGAGGGGAGGGCACATTTAGAAGTTTTATTTTGAGCAGTTTTGTCAAAGCGTAGGATAAGAGCACAAGCAACTTGTGGACAGCTTATCAGAGCTGGAGTAATTTGTGTGTGTAATTGTGAGCATGTCACCCCTACTCCTGCTTTTAGAGACATGCATTGGCAGATATTAATAGCTCTCTGTAGAGTAATACTGTACTATGGATTCCAAGGAATGTAACCAACACACACCCACCACTCACAGAAACATGCAAATACATATCCACCCTTGTATTAAAGTATGTTACAGAAAAGTGATTTATTTAAGTCTGTTGCATGAAAGTGATTTATTCTTTACTAAGCAACACCATACAGCATTTTCCTGAATACGAGCACCTGACTACTTTCATTTCTTTATCTTTAAACACACATCCTGACGCTTTAATTTGCTGCAGAGTTGAATAATTAGAACAGTCCTGCACTGCATTCACTCTGTGCAGTTGAAGTAAAATTGCTTTCTCTTTTTTATCATTATCTTGTTGTCAGACTAGTTGCAGATTCAGCTCCTCTAAGAACTGTATTCTCACAATTGAGATTCAGCTGACTGCGAATTTCTTTGCTACAGGCCTCGAGCAGATTGCTAATCAAAGCACAACACAGTAAGACTACTATTAACTGCTGTTCTTTCTCTGTCTCTATCCCACTTCCTCTTATCTCCCCTCATTTTTCAGACAGTGAGATTGTTCCTCCCGACTGCCTGCGCCCACGCTCCTTCACCACAGTGCGCTCATCCTCTCTGCTTCGTGAAGCCGACGACTCGCGCCTGTCCGTCAGCCTGTGTGACCTCAACCTACAGCAGGAGGATGGACCATCCGCCCACACTCACCCCCACCGCCACACTCTCCACCTGGCCTCAGCCTCCTCTTCCTCTACCTGCCCAATACCACAGAATTCCCTCAACTCACAGCAGTCTTCTCTGCTGCCATCCGCCCTGGAGAGCGACCTCCACTTCCACCAGCTGCGTGGCGCCCATATTAAGACACTGGATGAGCAGACAGTGGCAAGATCTGAGCATGCACGAGAGGAACGCACTCTAGTGTTCACCAACCGGCCACTGCGCACTGGAGAAACTGTCTTTATCAAAGTCACCAAATCCAGCCCGGCTCGCTCGGGATCTCTGTCCTATGGGGTGACGTCCTGTGACCCAGCAGTGCTACGCCCCAGTGACTTACCCTACAATCCAGAGGCTCTGGTGGACAGGAAGGAGTTCTGGGCGGTGTGTCGGGTGCCGACGCCCCTCCAAAGCAGTGACATCCTGGGCTTTTTGGTCAACCAGGAAGGCGAGGTCATCCTCAGTCACAATGGCAACAATGTGGGCATGCAGGTGTGTGTGGACAACTCCCGCCCACTCTGGATGTTCTTTGGTTTGCACGGAGCTGTGACTCAGCTAAGGATTCTGGGTAAGTAAGCGCCATGTGAGGTCACATTAAATATTAGAGGTTAAAAAAAAAATTGAGAGAGAGGATGGTCAAAAGTAATATAGGCTGAGATAAAGTACACTCACATCAGAGAACAAGGGAATTTTTTTCCTTGTAAAATGTCTCATTCAATCTGTAGCTTGGTCACAATAAAAAAAAAATCTGACCAAAAAAGACTTAACTTTCATACCAAAATATCCCTGCTGATCTCCAGAGGGGATGTATTCCTAAAGTTTAAAAAGCTTATCAAGAGTCACAGAGGATGACATACATCTGTTTTCACAGACTAAGTGGTGTTCTTCCTGATCACTAAACTCATCTGAGTGTATGTAAATAGAAAGTGTTTAAAAATTCAAAGTAACTCACAGAGATATGACAGACAGAAGCATCCTAGTGTGACCATCTTACTGTGAAAGTACTGATAGTTCACTAAAACTTGCTTCTCTCTTGTTTTGTCAAGTGCTAACATGATTTTTTCTACCTCCTGTAAGTGGAGCAATGAGCATCCTTTGTTCCTTGATCTCATGCTTTCCCCTGAAAATAATCCCACTTAAAAGGGTAATTTATGGCGAAAATAACCATCCTTTTAGCCCAGTGATGTGTCTGGGGTCAGGAACTCGTAGATCAGGATATTGATCTTCATTTGGCTGGGCACACCGCTGGTGAGACCTCCAAGCTCCGTGCTTAATTCACTTACTCCCTGGGGTTGAAATCTATTTGTGCAAAGTGTTGATTGCTCTGACAGTATGCCAATGGAGCAAATGGAAGCAAACCACGACTGCCCGATTTGAAATTATAGCCCTGGTAATGACCAACACCAAAGGGTCAAGAGCCACGGAGACAGTTTGTTACTTTGTTTGTCACAATATTTACAACAGATGTCTTGAGACAGGAAGCGCCTGTACACATTTATAGGATTATCAAGAGCAAAGATTCTCTGTCACTACCGGGGAAAATGAAAAACAGGAAGCGAATGAACAGAGGTGGAGAGAGGCTGCGGGAGGGAGGGCTGTGACCTGCACACAGCAGGAACGACAAGATGTCTCAGCAGGGTGGACACTTTGCCTGCCAGTGGTGTGCCGGGACACCTGAGGTTTGTTTACCCTTTCTAAATGCTGATAATGACAGAGGGAGGGGGAACGGTGTGTGTCAGTTCTGGCCCAGCACTTCATTTCCTCCTGCCAAGCATTTTGTCTTCCCATGAAGTGCAGGCAGATGTAGGGAGGGGGGGCTGCACTCAAGAATATGAAAAGTGAAAGACAGCTTTGCAACAGGCTATCTTTATGAGTGCCACTCTTAATGGCATTTGTTCCCACATCTGCCAAAGTAAGTCAGCCAATACCTACTTAGACGAAAGCACCATTGAAGTCTGCAAGTTCTTTAAATCCTAATTTTTAACAGCAAGTTATTATTTGTACCAACTTAGTGATAGTAAAAGGGTTTACTGTAAAAAAAAAAAAAGCAAGATCTTTGTGAGTTTTATAATTCAAATTGGCACATTCATAAGTAGATGCTGTCCTCTATTAATGAAGCTCTTAACAGGCATACCAAAACAGCCAGCCTTTTATAGGTGTCACAAGTGTTTGTCTGTGGAGGAAAAAGACGTCTATAAACATATCCTGCTTTTCTTCAGTGACAGGAACGGAAAAGGAAGCAGAGGTGAAAAGATGTTAGAGGAAACAACATTAGCTTTGAGTAGACAAGCAAGAGAGAGCCTCGACATAAGGCTTCAACCTTTCTCGCTTGAAAAATCTTGAAATATAATGTTACAGGATTTTTAAAACTTGCTTTTGCATGTTGAAATAGGATTCACTGTGTGCACCATGAACTGATGTCATCTTAGCAGCTTGACCCACTCAACATCAACCGACAGCAAAGTAAGCATGAGAGCTTACCTATTTTTCTGTTGCAAAAAAGAAAACTATCTTCATGGTACAGTGAGCACTTTTTCTTCTTTATCTGTTATTGCCCAGAGAGATCACCTACTTATCTGATAAATTTCATTTTGGCATGGCAACTGTGTAAAACAGACCACCTGGTTCTTCTATGAGCATTTTTTACGATCATTCAGTGAAACCAAAGAGGCTTGGCAGCACAACAAAACAGGAATCGGAGAACAATGAGACCGGTCCGAGGCACATCTCCTTATCCGAGCAGATCTTGGAATTCCCACTGAGGTGTGAATCATCTTTACCCGTTCAGCTGCCTTGAATTAGGAAGCATCTCTTATCTCACTCTTGCAACTCTTGATCTATTGCCTTGTGTTGACTGGGGAGCAATTTAGCCTTCAGTTGAGCTGAATTCAAGCCATGTCTTTTATTTGGAGTTAGGGATGTTAAACTTGAAAGCCTGGCAGTCCCAGTGGGCTCCTGCTCCTCAGGATGGCAAGATAAAGCAGTCATCACAGAGGCCTCTCACTTCAAACAAAGCATGAAGTAATGGACCTTCCTAATAGGACAGGCATACTCAAACAGATATATCAGGGTAGCTAAGGTCAGCCAAGAGTGCTTGGACAGTGTAATGATGGCAAATGAAATCTATACTGCATTACTTTTAATAGTGGTACTTGCAGTAGAAGTTGTTTTATAATTTATTTTAAATTTGCTCTCTGTCATAAATCTACTTAAAGAAATGCATTCTGTTTGCATATTTACTCACTTTTTGCGATGTCCATAACATACTTCCATATATATTACCAGATTGAGGGGATTAAACTGTATAGATGACTATTAAGACACCTAGTTGACCTCCTGCATCGTCACAGTCAAATCCATCATCTTCAGTTTTGGCACAGTGCGATAACAAAGCAAGGGCAAGCAAAGATTCCTGCTATTCCTGCACGAGAGCAGTCATGTTGTTTCTGCCGTCAAACAGTATCTCCTACTCAGACAAGCTTGCTGGGGGTTTAGTCCAAATACATCACAGTTCATTTGTTAACAGCCTCTCAGAACCAAAAGACTCTGCTATTTGACCTACCTTCTGCCTACACTGGTTAACCCTTTACTGATTGTATTTGGGATTTTTCTTGAGAAAACTGATACCTGTTATTTGGTAAAACAAAAAAAATATCTCCAGCAATTGTTTTACTAGTACACACTTTGGCCCATGAGCTTGTCATTACACACTTCACCATGTTGGCACATTTCTTTTCTTCTTTGTTTAAAGACCCATATTCCCCTGGTCTGTTATCCTTAAGGAATTTTCTACATAGTTCTACTAGTGGTCAAAATCTCAACAGTGTACCTACATTTTAAACTCAGAACACAACTAAAAGCCAAAAACTGTGACTCATTCATTCCCATAATACACACGTAAACAAAATTGGATGGATGAGTAAGCCAAAAGAAAAACAAGTGTGTCACCAGAAGAAAGACTGTTTTTGCTTAAATCAGTAATGATCAGCTTTCTCTATTCCTAATGATATTACAATTTAAATGAAACTAAGATGTATATCTCAGCATCAGCTGTACTTAAACTCAAAGAACAGTTAAGTCTAAGTACAGTCGAATGGATTTGAATTACATGTTGCCCATAGCATAATATCATTTTAGGTTCACATTTATACATTCAATTAATATAGTAATATAGTGTGATAACCATTAGGATGTCATGGTTTCTAAAGTTAGCATGCCGTGTCAATGTCAGTCTATCAGATTCTGACCAAATCTGTATTTTCTCAGCTCTTCTTGTCAAGACTTCACATACAGTCTCAGCCCATGAAAGACAACAACTCATTCATTCAGTTTATGTTTCTCTACTTCACTTATATCTTGTTAGTTCGATTATACCAAAAGGCGAGGTGAAAACAGACCAGCTGACAGTTAAACTTTGAGAGAGAGATATTGAGGGGACCTTGTGCCTTGTGGTGTGGAAATAGGACACCCATCCAGTGACCCACTTCGCATGTATTATAGATTCCATTAAAATGTCAGCGCGCTCATGCTCAAGTGAAACATCTCACCACCCACATTCTCATACACTGCAGCTGCCACACTCTTCTCTCCTCCTCTTCTCAACTTCTGTCATCTTAGCTGGTGTCCTCTTCTTTTCTCTACTCTTTTCTTCTCTTCACATTCAGTTGTTTTTGTTTTCCATTTCATTTGTTTGCGCCCCACCTCATTTTTCTGTTCCTCCCTGTATCACATGTGTACCCTTGCTGTAGTACACATGCACATTTGTCATCTAAAATTAAGTATGTAAAAGGTAGCATACCTTTACAAAATGCAAAATACTTTGTGCTATTCCAATAATCACTCTGTTCTCTCCTTAATCTACATGTTTAACTGAATTTTCTCTGAGTATGTCTGCACATGAATCTACCAGACAAGGATATTGATTTGATCAAAGAGTTGGGGGGATACATGAAGATAGAGGTTCTACTTCTTGAAAAATGAAAAGATAAATAAATAAATGTAAATATAAATACATCTCATCTGTTAATATACATTAAAGGTTCCATATGTAACTCTATAGTAACAATGACAGAACAATTTCTTACAGGTTAAAGTCACTTAATCTCACATGACTATGTTTGAGTCAAAAAAAAAAGCAGGTAGTCCAGTACACTTAAAATTATTTGACTAAGTCTTCATGAACGGGTCATAATATGAAGCACAGTATAAAATGGAGTTCAACTCACTTTATGAGAACAATTTTATGTCTTTCACACAACATTCATTTAGGCACTAAACACTCTTGACAGCAACCTTGTATATTCAGTATTCCTTTAAACCTCTGTATCGGAACTGTACTGAAATTTTACATACAGCACATTTAATACTACAATAGCATAACATTAAAACACAATATTGAATTTGTTATCAGGCTTTCTAAGGTGTCTGAAAAAATGTGCAAATTGTGATAGGAGCTGGCATGTGTTGCTGCTGAAGGCTAAACAAACAAAAAACAAGCTGCTCCATTTGATCAATTGAAGTCCAGAAATATTTTCTAATTATTAAAAAACAGATGTTTCTCTTTTGGAACCTTTATCATTCTAGGCATGAATGCGTACATGTAAACGTGTTTTTACACGTAAATACAAATACAAACACTCCTCACTTCACCTGATAACATGATAAAAAACTCAGGGATGTGTGAGTGTGTCCTCCCATCAAAACAGCTTTTTTGGCTGTGAAGATTATATCTCCACTACAGGAAAGAGGCTATTACCATTTTATGCAGCAGAGTAAGTCATGACCTTAAACTTCTACCCTCTGAGCTGTTTCCTCTCATCTGATCGAAACACACACAAAGAACTGAGCCTAAGTGCACATTTGTGCTGATATGCCTGAGAACAAAAGATTCTCTGCAATTAAATTAATGGCCACCCATTTTTAGACGATTGGTGTTTTATTGGTGTTTTAGGTAATCTTAATGTAAACTTTTTTGCAAGGGTCCTTTCGCTGTTCTTCATTATTTCTTTTTGTTTATTTTTCAGTCTTCAAGCAGTTCTAGAGACTTTCCATTAACCCCTTCCCCTCCACTTATGTTGAGTTGTAAAATTGTCCCAAACTTGTAACTCACAGGAGCCCCAAAGCTGAAATCCTTATACACACAAACACACGCTAAGCCACCGACCATCGACCTCCACCGTCCTCCTCTGCAATCCAAGCCCCACCCACCTCACTCATCACATACTCTGCATACCTGCCATTTTTTAAAGGCAGAAGCTCTCTCCATAGATGTACTCGTGTGTGCTAAAGATGGATGGATGCATCAGAGATGTGGCCACAGAGAGGCAGCCTGTCTCTCACAGCTGTTCACACAGGTCTGTTTAATCTAGTGGGGAACAGGTGGGATCAGGGCTGGGCACCACAGATCCTGCCTCAGCTGCCCTGGATCGTAGGTGCCCGCCTGCCAGGGGGATTAACAGGGAGAAATGGACAGAGAGGGAGGACAGAGAAAGCTTTTTCAGTTGCACTGGGGGACCGGTGGTGCTACAGGGCTGCGTGGTGATCAGGCTGGAGTAAACATAAAATGTCCAGTGCAAACAAATCCAGTGGTTTAAGTAAAATATGTGAGCTGTTCAGCTTTACCTTTAATTCAACATGATACTTATAACGTATCAGTATAATGATAGACACAGTTTGGTCTTGTCACGTAGTCCGCATTGCTTTAAATGCTTAACACATCATGCAGAAACAACAAAATATGAGTTTAATTGTGATGCATAGCAATCCATCAGTATTGACATGTGTATGCTTATACTAGTGGTCTGTCTTATATCTGCACGAAGACAATGGGTTGAGCATCTTACATACCCTGCTGTCACAAGGAGTGTGTTGCTGCCCAGGGTGAGACCTCTTAAAAAATAAGGAGCAACCAGGGCATCAGGGCAACCCCCAGTTATGCAAACTAAAGATATTTTATAGTAACTACTCCATAGGCGCGCGCCGCGGGGGGGCGGAGGCCGGAGGAGGGAGGCGGTGGAGGGGGAGGGGGGGGGGGGGGGTGGGGGGGGGGGTGGGGGTGTGACTGGTTGCTGGCCTTATGCACGGCGCAAGGGAGTGAGGCGCGCGT
>JAQMCX010000044.1:373877-420627 GCA_029814765.1 Acanthurus leucopareius | reverse complement strand
GTGTGCTCTTCCGATCTGTCTTTCTCTCTTCTGCTTGATGTCACATCTCATCCTCCAAATACACACACACACACACACACACGCACTCTCACATACATACCCCCACATACCCCAGATTGTTGACACATGAAACATTTACGGGTATAGTCACAAACAGCATTGACATGGCAACTTACCAACCATGATAAAAAACATATCTACTTGTTATGACCATGGCAGTTATGGGGCAGTTTATCTAAATTCCAGTAGCCAATTATTGGCTTGGCCCTTTTAGTAAAATGGGCTTCTGTCTGCTGGCGCTTGGCTTGATTGATCAGACGGCTGGTGCAGATGGCGATAGAGAGATGCAGTCTGGCAGATCATGCGTCAGTGTGGCGCTATCATCATGATGTCACTAGTCAGTGTTGGTGGTGACTTTGCCAAAACATATGACTGTGGTTTCATAGACACACCATGAAATGCTCTTATTCACCAGAGTTTAGTAAAGCTTTTAGTAAAAAAGCAGGTCTTGAAATAGAGTGGGTAAATATCCACCCTATAATAATATCCACACTGTGCCCACAGCAGCTGATTTCTGCTGCAGTTGTTGTGTGCTATTTTTTGACAGCAAGCTGCAGGGAAGGTAATTAAAGTAATCAGCATTTGTGTTGAGAAGCAACAAAGCATTGAATGGGAATTCTTTGTTGATGGTACATGCTTGCTCTGCAAGACAGCTAATTTGCATATTAATTTGTAGGGTATTTTGAACTCTCTGCAATACGTCTGATGGTGAACCATTAAAGTAATTTAATTTTAAATGACAGAGCATACTACAAGATTGGTGACATTAGACACTGCCTGTAGGAAGTACTAATTCTGTATTTTTTAATTTTCAAAAAACATCACACTTTGCATATCTCTGCTGATACTGCACTTTTACAAAAAACAAAAAAATTAAAGTGGAATTAACTGTAGTTTTTTGTTCGTTTTTTGGGACACTTACTGGCAATACAACCAGCTAAAAAACAAACATTTAAAAGACTATCACCCTGCAAAGTTGCTTTGTCTAAACTGTTATCAGTTACAAATCCAGACACTGAGTAACATGGGTCTTAATTTGAGTTTTATGTCTGATTCTGCAAAGGCGGGATTGATAATTTTGTGGCCTAAAGTTGAAGGAGAAAAGTTATAAACCTCTCAATGCTTGTTCAGTTCAACTCTGAGAATTTTTTAAGAAAGTCTGAAGTATAACTGTTGTGGTATTTCTGTTCTGGGAGATAGAAAATTCTGTCAACACTATAATGCAGTCAGCACTGTCTTCTTACAGCATGGTGAAGAAGCGCGATTCTGAATTCAGATGCAGCAGAGGTGATCTCCGTAGGTTCATGAGCTACCCATTTCTAATTACACAAAGTCATTTGATTCATTATTCAAATATGAATTAGTGCAGTTTTAGTTTTTTGTCATGTCAAACTTGCTGCCAGGCATCATTGGCATTCCAACATGTGTTCCCTAAACTTGTTTTTGGAATTCCCAGTTGTTTTTATGTCCATCAAGTTGATGTAGGATGTGGAAAGAATAGAGAAGGCTGACAAATGTTCTTAAAAAGGAAGAAATATTCTCTTCAGTGAGGAATATATGAGCATTTCTAAAAATGTTTACAGAATGAGGTGCTGGTGCTCTCTGTATGACTATGACGGTGACTGTGACATAACTATAAATGTAATGGCTTAAGAGAGGGAAAAAACCTGCTGTATTTCATTGTCTGCACTATTACCTATCAAAAAAGCAGTTATCAATAGGAAAATCTATTTACTGTAATGTTCTGTGGCTTTGTGTCATGGTTTTAGGATACAGCAGCCTTCTCTATGCTATTTGTAGTGCACCTTACACTGTATGTCAGGTCATGTTAACCAGTATCAGTCAAACCAGTATCAGTAATTCACAAAACAAAATACACTGCATTTTTTGAAACTGGTTACTTTTGGTCCTTATTAATTGTTAACACCTAATTCCCTGACTCCATCTGCTCTGCCTAGGTTCCACTCATCTCGGGGATCCACGGACCACGTCGAACCCCAGCTCACCCTCTTCCTCACCACACACTCCCAGCGCCTTGGGCAGTGGCAGCTCTGATCCAGTGCTGAATGGAGGCCTGTGCTCCGCAGCTTACTGCAGCTCAGCAGGGGGTAGGTACACCCAGATAGAGAGCTACTACAGTAGCAGAGAATCAATCACCCCACAGGGGACTGAGTGAAAGCCAGAATGGGAGAGTGAGCAGATGTCATCCTGCGGTAGTTAGGAACAATGGCCAGCGCTTTATGGTCCCACCGCTGCTGCAGCTGCAGCTGATGTAGGAAAATGTTCAGCACGTGTTGTTATGTCAAAAGGCACTGTTATGTAAACGGTCCTGATGCAATGTCTCTTTTTTAGATAGTTCAAGACATACAAAACTTCCTACACACGCTTGCTTTTGAGGCCTGACAATCAGAATGGATTGCCAGTTTGTTTGCTACAGACTAGTTAAGGCTAGTAGCAAGGGAAGTAACTAACATGTAACAGGTTGACTTTGGCTACTTAACTGTCATCATGTTTCCATATTTTTAATCCTATTTCAATTTCACCACAGGGACAACCCCAAATTCACCAGTCAGCCTCCCCAAGTCACCCACGTTCCCATCAGGCCGTGGGCCTTGGTCCGATGAGTGCTCTATCTGTTACGAGAACACGGTGGACACGGTGATCTACGCCTGTGGACACATGTGTCTCTGCTACACCTGTGGCCTCAAACTCAAGAAGATGTCCAATGCCTGCTGTCCCATTTGCAGAAGGCAGATTAAAGACATAATCAAGACCTACCGGAGCACGTAAGGAGACAGATGAGAACAGAACAGCAAAATCCCAGAGTCAGGGAAAGAAATGTCTAAGTTCAGGGAAAATGAACTCTGGTACTTTCATTTAGTATTTTCATACAATTATTGATGGTGGGTTCTCTCGCATGACCTTTTCCAAAGCCGGTACTTCTTCAATTGGAAGGTTTCTTTCACTTTAGAGTTGTTGTCACAGCCCCTCTTCTTCTCTTGGCAACTGAAGTGGCGAGGGTTTCCAACAAGAACTTTATTCTTAGCTGAAGATTGTTCACTCTCTCCCAGGATTTTGAGACTTTGAAGGAGAGAAACCGAACCAATTCCAAAATTCTTTCATTTCTGGAGCCATGTAAGATTTAGGGACTATCACTCATTTGCACCAAAGCAAATGAGTCACTTTGGGGCTGAATGTCTCGTAATAGTTCTCTTAGAGGATGACTGAAGCTCTGAAGTATACCACCACACTGCAGCAGGTAATTATCTCAGTATGTCACAACTTGTGTCTGTGTGTTACTGAGCAGTGGAAAAGAGAAAGTCAGTCTGGCAGCATAATAATGAATTGACAGGTTTCTGTAATTGTCGTGGTGATAATCAGTGAGTGGTGTGCTTAGACATGCAAGGTGGTACTGAGTATATTCAGTAGGATTGTAACTCCTCTCGTACTTGTTTAATCTTATGTACCTTTATGGTAGTTTTATTGCAAACGTCGGTGGTAGCTATATTGTTGTACTAGCTAGCTGCTTGCTCTGCAATGTGGTATGTTGCACTGAAATCAGCATCATTCTGTCAGAAATGCCCCACAACAGACAGAGAGTGAAAGACCTTCATTAGTTCACACAAACAACAAACCTTTGTAAAGTAAACTCAGCAACTCTGATTCTATGAAGGGAAACAGGAAGTTGAAAACACAGTAATTTGATTTCTCCTCAGGGCCAGTTATCTCTTTTTTAGAAGATGTTAACATTTTTCCTAAACTTTACCTACAGACATGCCTGATACACTGTGAGCCCTCATGATTAATTGACAGGTCCTCTAAAACAGTTCCTCACTTAGTCAGACCCAGCTCCACGCTTCCTTATAGTGCGGTGTCTGTCCCGTTAAAGTCTTTCATTCTGCTGTGAGTGTCAGAACTTGGGGAACTTGTTTTGGCAGCACTGTTGCAGGTTGGGATATGGGCCTTAGGAAAAAAATATATACCTAAGAAAGAAATATTGTTGTATATCCTTACAACCATTCCTATTTGAAAAAAAAACAAGCAAGCCTGCATTATTGCAAGATCCAAGTCTTTATCGTAACTGATCCCTGGAGCATGTAGGTTGCTTGCTTGAGTGATGGGGACTTTGGTAATGGTACGAGACAGATAGCGGAAAAGAAGAATGGCCAATGACAGACTTATACTCAGAGCCTACTTCCTGTGAGTCAAACATTAGTTCCCATAACAACACATTAAGTCAAAGGATTGTTGCCATGGTTTCATAAGTCGCCACAGATACAACACAGCCTCCTGCCTTAACCCACAGAGGGTTCATTTGTTATACGCCGATGTATCGTATGTTCTCTGCCATTTTCCAAAACCCCTCATAATTACCAAATAATGCTAATGTGCGGCACAAAACACTCACTGAGAGGAGGAAAAAGCACAGAAATTTAGAGTTATTTTTGTAACATGATATCCATGTAAATCCATTAAATTTACAATATCCAGTTATTAAAATGTTTAATATTTTACTATTACAGGCCTTTCACCAGCAGCAAAGATCCTTTACAGAAATTAGTTCAGAGGCATAGATAGGAAATAAGCTTGTATTTTGAATATTTGTATGATTCTTATTCCCTTATTTCAAAATGTCTTGCTACACCGCCCTGAATTTTCAGCTGTAAATACACCAATTCCGCAGTAAGCCATAGCTGATTACAGGACATCATTTGAAGCTGAGAGGCTGCTTTTTGAAAATGACATTGTACTTCATTTTGTAGATAATCAACAAACGGGGCTCAAACCTCTGCTGCTATGGTGTTTGCCAGCTGTCCTTTCTTGGCAAATGCTGACAGTGATGTTTCACACATCCCTCCTCCCCCATTACAGTTTGATTTCGCTACTGCTTGAAGTGTTAATTCACATTTGAATGTTAACTTATGTATTTAGAGAGAAAATTATTTTTATTGGTGTGGTTGAATTAAAAAACAAAGAAAAAAGAAGTTTCTGTTTTCTTTTGAGATCTGTTTTAATTGATGATCATGATTCTAAGATTTGTCTTCTTGTGCATCAAAATCATTGAGAATCTAAATTTTTTCTTATAGTCAGTATATAGAGGGATGCTTGTACCTTGCCGCAATAAGAGATGCAGTGCACAATCAAAACTTCATTGCTTTGGGGTGCAAGATATAGACTTTTGGTTTTATTACAATCCCTGAATTTCAGATTTTCTTTTTTGTAGTTATCTTTCTGTGTGTATGCCCATGTTAGGGAGCCCCTTTACCTGTTCTGGTTTTATATCTCTTATTGTTACATAGTCTGAAAGCCATCATCGTATGGTAATGATAAATGTCACTTTATAAAGCTACTGATTGTAATCCTGTAAACGTAGGCCAGCGTTGCTCTGCTAGACTCGAACTTGGCATGTTTTTATTTTGCGCAGACACTCCGACCAAATGAAGAAAATCCTTTTTGTTTTTGATATTTTAATACATTATATAAATGTAATTCCCTTGGTGCAAAAACTGTATACTGTTTGGTTTTTTTCTAATTTACATCCATTAGTTCTTGGACCAGATTTATTTAGAAGCACAAACTAAAGTTCATACGAGGCTAAAACTTTGGCTGAAAACTTTTATGTTAATTTTTCTGTATACATCTCACTAAAATAGTGTAATGTCATTTTTTTTATCTTATTTTTGCATCCAGATTACACAGGCTCCTTGAATGTCACTGATCCTGTAATATACTATTTATTGTCCATCAATAATGTGTGGGCTAATTCCTTCAAACCTGCTTTTCTTATGTGTTTGCTTTCTTCTACATTGCCACTATTTGAGATTCTTTCTTGAGCTCGTAGTACATTTTGTCATGCATGAGCAATCTGTTGACTCTGCGTGAACACCAGGACCAACAGTAGACGAGCCTCAGAGTGGAACGCTGTTAGTGTTCATGTAGACTGGAACCAGTGGCTAGAAATATTGTATATGTATATGTCAAATGTTGTGACTCAGCAGCTCAAGTACTTTGCAAGCCTGTATTTTTGCTTTCTTTTTCTTTTGAAACAAGTGTTTATGAGCTCTGTACAGTGGGAGTTGAATGATTGTGGTTAATAAACTTTCCAGATGTGTTTGAGCAAAAAAAAACGGTTTGTTTCATATTTGAAATAACATTCAAAGAAGTGCTTGACAATGCAAATGCACCCTTTGTGGCCTTCCTATGAACTCAGAACATCTGACTTCTAAAATTTACTGCTTTAAATGCACAATAGTCGAGGAAAACAAAAAACAGGGCAATCAGATAAATGCCTCGGCAAAAGAAAATAAAAATGCACCTCACCAACATGCAGGTCAGTCTGCTACAATCTATAAATAAAAATCTCATCAAGAAATTCAAGACTCTACAGCAAGATTAATATTCACAAACCAGCTCATAGGTAACATACAGAAAGACAATGCAGGGCCAAAACACTCAAAATATCGCTCTCTTCTCAGAATCAAAAAAAGAAAATTAGGAGCTGATAAGGAAAGTCCTCAACATAAAAACCAAAAGATCTGCAACAATTCTACTTTTTTCTGAAATCCCTAAAGGACCTAGTCAGATCTTTCATGCACATCACTCTAAAACTTCCCTCAGAAACCTTCAACAAAATAAATAGTTAAATTCTAACAATATGAGCAGAAAGAACTTGTTAAGAAAAACAGCATAAAGTATCAAATCAACTTTGTTTTAAATATCCACCTATTCCAATTTTTGGTAACTGCATGTAAACAAGCCACGTGGATTTATGTGATTTCTCTAATCTTAAATTGTTGCCTGTCTTCTAATGGACAGTAGATCTGTAAGAGCTTTCTGAAAGAATGATTAACACACTAAAACTGCAGATTCATTATTGCACACTAACTCTCTGCAGCAGAGGTGTCAGATGAGTCACTCGTGTACTGCTCAAACTTTTCATAATGCAACACACTGAAAATAGGGATTTCTCTTCTGTATTTTATAGGATACAGTGAGTACACAAATATATATTATAAATATAGTCTACACTGAAGTTTGTGTTTGTAATATTTTGTTAGTGTAAAGATATTTCAATAAAAATACTTATTTTGACAAAGCAGTCACCACTCAAGACCTTCTTAATTTTCTGAAGCTGTTATTAAACTGTAGATGCTGTACATTTCAGCCACTCTCTTCTGTGAGGTAGTTAAAAGCCCCAGACCAAGTGACTAAGTTGACGGGTGAAGATTGTCAGCTGCCTCAGAAATGAACATCACACTCAGTTGAAAATACCACATTTTACCAAAGTAGTGTTTTTTGTGGTTCTTGTATTTCAATGTAAATGTTTCAATTTGTCTGTTCGCTCAGTCAATATACTGTATAACTGCACCAGTGACTGTGTTAACTGTAGCATGTTTGCTTCAAACATTGCTTCCACATTACATTATGTTTCATGGTCTTTCTTCTTTTCTGGCATAATATTGGTCATTCTTATGGAGTGTTAATAGTGTTTATGTGCACTTGACCTTTGGCACTGAGACTCAGTGAAACACAATGCTAAGTCATCTCGGGGCCCAGGCCCTCTGTTGTATCATACATACCTTCTGTCCCCTTCCCACAGCTGCTGGAGGGCCTCATTGTGACAGGTAGGGGATTAGGACATCAGTAGAAATACTTGCGCCCTGCTTTGAAACTTACACTGTAGATGTGCTCCTGCTAAAATGACTGCACTATAAATTTATGAAGCACATCATCCAGATGTCCTCTTAGCGCTTCCTGATAACCGTCTATCTATCTGTGTCTGCAAGAGATGACTCATGACATCTCCATATAAAAGAGCTGACTGAATAATATGAGCAATAATCTCAAGAAAATATTTCATACAAGTGTATCTAATACTTGTCTTTGTTCAGCTAAGCATTCAAAACCCTACCAGAGATCATCATCCTTCAGTGTTCACACCCAATATTATTAGTTATGCTGTATAAAAGAACTGATCATAATAGAATTTCATTTGAAGACCAAATGTCAACGTACATATGCAGAATGTAATGTGCAGGTCTATTCATATGAAAATTTCTCATTGCCCCCTGTCTGTCCTATCAACACTGATACTGTCTGAAGGAGGGGTTGAAGCATGTCTGTTTCAAGAGAGCCATCTAGTGGCAATACATTTCTATGGCCACCTGTGTGTTTACACATGAAGGGTTTCACTCTAACATGGTTACTTTAGGTACAAATTTGTGATTACTTGTTTGACAACCTATTAAAGCAGCACTAATTAATATTTTAATACTAATAGGTGAATGAGTGCGAGAAGTGTCACCTGTTGTGTCAAATCCATATAAACTAACCCTGCAGTTTCCCAGAATTCTTCAGTTTTGTGTTTTTTTAGCTAATATTTTTAATTATACAGTATACAGCTTTACTATTTTGGTTCAGCTGTTTCCAGAATAAATGCTCTGAAAAATCCATGGCATGCTACCTGCAGCATGGATAAACATTCAGCGGTTTAGAATTAGACTAGAATTTTAGAAAACCTATACTAAGCTAACTACATAGCTAAAATTAGGATGAACATTTTACTTAAATTTCTGAGAAATGAAACTCCAAATAAATGCTTATGTCACTGTGTGTGTACTAGAAGGTCTAATGTGAAACTGTTTTTTAAACATAGCCAGATCCTCTCTGCATATTGATAATATCTCAATGTCAGCATGTTAAAATATCCTATAATTTACATAATCAAACCAAATTCATCATCCAGTTCATCTCATTCTCTGTCATAAGAGTTTGAATGATAGCTTGACCAGCCAAATCCTCCAGCAAACCTGTATTTTCAATTAAGAGGTGAGGGTTTGTGGTGTATCTACAGGACAAAGGTGTGAGCATATATATTTCTTGTGACTTTGGACACAAGTGATAAATCTTTCCACACACACGTTTGGATACAGGGGAGCAGAAAATTCTCGACTCTCCTCTTTAGTGGGAAACTGGGGCTTTGAGGGCTCATTCGTCTTCATTCGTCGCTCTAAACCTCCTCACACTTTTCTCTCATAAGTCATACCTTGCTATATATATAACCAGCCACACTGTTCTGGTCCTCTACATCTAAACTAACCTAATCTGGCTTTCACAATGAGGTGAATAGAGATAAATGTCTCAATCTGTAATATTACACTCACATCCTTTCTGGCTATGTTGCAGTATTGAAGGGGGTTCGCCTCTCTTTATCTGTAGCAGCGCATTTGACTGGAAGTTTGTGACAAATCAAAAGGAGTCTGACTAAAACAACAAAGATAATACATTTAATATTGTTTCTCTTTTGGGCAATGCGAGATACAATGTAAACATGTACAAGATACAAAAAAAAAGGAACAAGACTTGTCAAAATGAAACGGTAGATAAGAAAATGCCCTGTTTTCAAAAGGAATGCACATGTGCTAAACGTCTCCAATCTGAAAGGAATTTGGACAGTATTTCCTTTTTTTGTATAACCTCCTAGAGCACTGGTGTACAGTGTGATGATGCTTTGATCAGATAAGTGTTCAGCTTTGTCACCATGTATGAATTGGTGGGGAGATGATTCATCGTTGGGTGATTCATTGACATTTACAGTGGAATAAACCTCCTCAGCTTCCTCATGGCATTTCTTTTGAAAACAAGGACTTTGCAAGAGTTAAACACAATTTGCATAACAATGGTTTTAAAAAAGAAAAGAAAATAATAGCACCTCCTTTGGTCCAACTCAGGGCCTGTAGTTGTTATTGTGTTTGTAGCGTGGTTGATGTGCTGGTAACATATTGTTTTTGTAAGAACTTACAGATCAAGAGCTTGATGGCAACGAGCTTTTGAGTGTTTTTTGGCACGTTGCTCTCCACAGCAGGGTGGCAACAAATTCTATTCTACATATGCAACATCAAAGCTAAAAAAACAGGCTGCACCTTCCCATCCATCTACTTCAGCTGAATAAAATATCAATAACTTCTGACAGCTCACCTCCATCTCCAAAATGTGGTTAAGCTACGACCAGCATCACAGGCTCCCACGCAGAGTGGCAGCCGCCACACTGTTTTTGATAAGAAAGCTGTTAGCACTTAAATATCATCCAACTGGTTAAGGTTAATTAAGACACACTGTTGTGCTAATTAGAAACAGGGATTCAAACAGAGACAAAGGAAAGTGCCACAGAGACAAAGCGGCGTGCCTCGTTCCTCGACACAGCCTCTTTTTTTTCTGGAGCTCGGAGACAGCTCCCGCTGATGCCCGCTGGCGCGTCAAACAACCGCACTTCTGTGAGGAAGTTTTCAGAATGACATAAATAATCAGCATTTCATGATTCACAGGCTTGGGATTTTTTTTCCACATCAAGTGCTTGAGAAAAAACCCTGTAGCTTCGCTTGTTCTTTTCTTTCTACTCTCACACTTAAACAAAAACTAGTTATTAATTAAAAAACGTACAAAATCATCCCCCTAAATACCTTCCACCTGCTCCCACACACATACTTCAACTTTCTAATCAAACCTACCCCTCCTTCTACTATATGACTGCCTTTATTAACTCAGACATCACTCCATTTCAGCGCTGGGTGTCCCTTTTTTGATCTGTTTGATAATGAATTAAAGCTTGTTTCATTAGAAGTGAATAAACCTTTCAAATCCTGTGCTACAGTTTGACAACATTCAATTACTTTCTCTGCAAAAGCTCAAAGGAGTAGGGCAAAAAAAGGAGACAGAAAATCCTCCATTTTTGTCTAAAACCCAAAACTTTCTCCTTACCCAGCTCGACTCCCACACCCTGAGGGCTACATAAGATCTGAGGACACTGACACTAAGAGAAGCTTAAAATCAAACGTAGGATCAGTTTTAGAAGTTATTCTATGGATGGAGACTGCGACTGAGAGCAGCTGCGGCAGTGTGAACTCATTTGTCTCCTACTGATTTGCAGTATCTCTTGAAGCAGTTTCTAAACCGTCAAGTGCTGCAATTAAAACATTGTTTGGAGTAATGAGATTTCGCAGCTCAGGTTCGGAAGCCGAGAGCTCATTAGGTCTGGGGTTATTCAGAGAAGAAGTAGTTGGATAAAATGGGCTCCCTCTTGGAAGGAATTATTTTCATAGTTTGTGGTGTGGAAACAGTGCCCACTAGCCTTTCATCTCCCTCCTATCAAAGCAGAGCTCCTCTCACCTCGCTCTCACCTTGTCTCTTAGAATCCACTATCTGATCCATCTTGTGTCTCCCTACATCCTGCTCTCGCACATCTCCTCCTTGACCTCCAAATTCACTTCACCTGAGCACACCTGCAACAATCCATCTCATCATGCAAAAACACACACATGACCCCCCCACCCCCACCCCCACCGCGCGCACGATATCTCAATCATTTCAAGAAGAAGCTGCTGGCTGTGTCGAGGAAGGGAGAGATGTAAAACGTGTTGCAAGGAAACAATGAGAACTGTGGAGCAGAGAGGAAGTAGAACTAGGAGGAAACACACTATGGCAGCAGCTATGTTTAGGATAACAGCGCTTAAAGTGCTTCACGCACAACAAGCTGTCCATTTGTTAAAATAAAAAGAGCGAGGAATAACACAGGTGCCGGCACAGCAGCTGTTTCACCCAGTTGGTTCAGGAAACTCATATATTTCCTCTGACATGACTGACTCCCCATCATCGAGTGTGTGTTGGCATATACGCATACACTCAGTTCTGCAGGCGGACAGGAAAAAAATATTATCTATTCCAATTCCATTTCCATTCTGCCGTGTGGATGCATGCAGGTTTAAGAATGTTTTGGCTGAGAAAGGCTGAACTAGTTGGCCAGACTGACAAGGAAGCCTGAAACTTAAAGGCAGTTTGACATTTTGGGGAATAAACTCAATGCCTTTCTTGCTGAGTTAGATAGGATTAATACAAACCTCATGTCTGAACGATGAATACAAAGCTTATGCCATGTGCTAGTTAGATAAGCTTAGCTTAGCTTAGCATAAAAATGGAAAATGGAAAAGGTAAGTAGGGAACTTCATGGGAGTTGACAGATATCTTCACCCTCTAACAGAGCCACGCTAGCTGTTCTCTCGGCTAAGCTAGGCTAACCATCTCCTGGCTTTTGCTCAATATTTAGAGGTCCCCTACGGACATGTTTTAAGACATATAAAAATACTCTGGTTTAAATGATGATCTGCGTCATACTTGGTTTTTCAACAAAAAAGTTCTGGTAAAAAACAACACTTTTCATGCTAAGCTAAGCTAAACTTTGCCTGGCTTTAGCTTTATATTTAAAGATACCTTTCAAACAAATAAATACACCATATCCTAACATCACGAGAGTTGTTTTGATCTTGTCATCTCTTGGCAAGAAAGTATATCAGGGTTATTTCTTAAAATGTAAGACCTTTTCTTTAAGGTGGACCTTCCCCTCAAACTATCCAATGCAAAAGGATTTATGGACACAAGCCCCTGCCTGACAAAACAGGGAACTGTGTGTATTGGCCTGAACATACAAGAAGTCTTTTGCACAATGACGTATTCACCTGTAGCACATCAATAAGGCCTGCCTGGGGCTTTGCAAAGAAAAAAATAAGGGTTTTTCTATTTTTGGCGTACATCATGGAAGTTGATGGATTGAACTGAAATGGCCAGAAGGAGCGCTCATCTCCCCACTCTCTTGTTTACCACTGAGACTCTCTCTGTTTTCCTCTTTGACCTCCGGCACCTACAGTTCCATCACCTCTGCTGTGATGATTGGTGGGTTTTGACAGAAGGTGGTTTAACAGCAGTGGGGTAATTGTCAAAAGAGGCATTCGCATAGGTGCAGAGAGGACAGACCTCAGAGGGAAAACAAAACAACGTAAAAGGAAAAGAAATAACAGCAACACAAATACAAGAAACTATAAAAATTCCATTCAGGCACAAACGTGACAGCTCAGAGCAGGGCCACTTTGGCCCCTGATGATGGGCTCATGTCTCTCCATCTGTGAAGAAGATCCCAGATGGCTGTATAATGTCAATACAGAGTGGGTCAGTGGGTTTCTGCCATGCCTTTCACAAAGGAGCAAAGGATGTTAGTTATTATAAAAGTCCATCACACCAGGATAATAATGAGATGTCACATACGACTGCTTTGGTCCAATGAGTTTTCAGATGCTTCTAGGGCCTTTCACCTTCGCTCTTTTAAACTTAAACTAATACATAAAATGTTGGTAAAAACTCATGACTGGCAGTTGGACTGGAAATATCCACTCCCCAAAGATGTAATGAGAATGTTCACGTTTTTCGAGACCAATGATATTTTTCCTCTTGCTGAAGCATGATGTGCTTCTATTGCACATTTCCTCGCAGGTATACATATTTCAGTATTTGACAAAAAGGGCGAAAAAGGGTAAGATTCGGAAAAGACAATAGTATGAATAAAGAAAAGATGCTGCACAGCTAAATGTATGTTTGACATAGAATAATTCCCTTGCTATTTCAGCCAAGTAAATTCAGATTGATCAAACAAAGTGATATGTAATAATAGTATGTGCTGAAGCAAAATTTTAACAGTGATTCGACACATTTACATAATGCCTTCGTCTGGATGGGAAGGAGACTTATGTCTGACAGAAAACTTCAACATTTAATTTTTTATTTCATTGATTCTAGATCCTGATATGATTTGTTTATTACCATTGCAAATATCTCATATTTTCAACTGAAAGATAATGTTTTTTATTTATTTACTTATTTTTTGTTGATTCAGTATCATCATCATTGCATTATCAGGTCAGTGAAGGCCAATTTATGTTACAATGATCATTTGTACAGCCACTAAGTTGTATTTTGAGCTGGGAAATAAAGTGATTGGCAAACTATTCATAATAAATATACATATAATCAGGCATTATGTAAAGCACAATAAAGATGAAGGAAGTGCCCATGATTTGCTAAAGTTGCAGCTCACAGCATAGAGAAAAAAGGATTTTTTTTAGATGTTCAAAAAAATAAATTATTGCCCAATACCAAACACATTCTACAAAAATACTTTTAGCTGCACTAAGATTTTTTTTAAAAATAAAAGAAAACATTATATTTCTATACAATTCTTGGTGAGACTCACTGACCAGCAGTGCATTTCTTGTTGCACTGAGGTAGGACAGCTGGTAAGCCTTGTGGATGGGATTTAAACTCATGCTGTAGTACCTTTGACCCTCCACAGGAGGTCTCTGTTTCTCCAATTCTACTCAAACTTTTGCATGTCACTGTGCTGTAGAGAACTCATTAGAGTTCCACCTCTTACTTGAGGTGAGTTTAAAAAAAAGAGAGAAATTTAAATAATTTAAAGAATGTATTCAATAAATAATATGCTGAGTATTTACTGCATCTTTACATTAATGCACTATAAAAACAGGTTTAAAGTGCACTAATTCACAAAACTGAACCACTTCATTCCTCATTATTGTCACTGTGTGATCACAGAGTAGCAAGTTAACAAACAATAACAAATATGGTTTTGTTAAAATAGATAACTGCAATCTAGCAGGTACTGTACTTTGTTTAATAATATGACACTGTCCAGCAGAAACATAGTGAAAAATTAGTGTTTAGCCTCATTTAGAGAGCCCAAACCTATTGTTAGAAAATGTATTTCAGCAGTCTTGAACATCAGCCTTTTGAAATTTACAGGAAAAAGTTGAATTTTAGCTCAAAATTTAAAATTCTAATGTATCACTCTATCAGGGAAAATTGTTTTTAACTTTATATTTAAAGGTGATTACTAATTTAACATTAACTAATAATTTACAATATGAAACTCCTCTATAATTTGAGAGATGAAGAAAAACACCTAAGCTTTGTAACAAGTTAATACATTATGTTGTCTCCTATTTAATTTCATTTAGCTATATATTGATGCAATTTACTTGTTTACTTCTTGATTCATAGATCTGTAATTTTGAGAAAATGTATCAAGTGCTTCCAGATACTGATAGGATTTTTTTTTATTTTAAAACCCTTGTTTTGCATTTTGTTGAATATACTAAATTACTTGTACCTTGAATAAATAGTAACAATACAAAAAACTCTTTGGTTTGATCACATTGTGGGCTAAACGCTGTGCAAATCCCTGGGTTTTAATTATTTCACCGCATTTCCAGTATTAATTCAATACATCTCCGCAACAGCGGCATTATAATTTGTCTAAGAAGAAATAATATATACAAAATCATTTGTTCCCTTGTAAACTAATTGTTTCTTTTGAGGTTATTAACTCAGATAGGAGGTGGTTTTGTTCTGGAGAGCACTGAAGTTCCAAGTTTTTCCTTTGATTTTCCAGGAAACTAACATATGAGACTAGTATTTTCAAGTTTTACAGGTTTTAATACACATTATATCACAGATAGTTAATCTGTGATTAAAAACATGCCTTTCAACATATTTTTGGGGGGCTTGAGTATCTATTAACAAAATTATACCTGTTTTACCAATCTATCAAACATAAGCACCTTGTCAGATGTTACGAGATCCGCAGGTGCTTTAACTCTCCAATTCTAGGCTCTTGGTGGAAAAAAGATGTCACAAGAAAGCAGAAATAATTCTCTAAGGACAACTTACATCAACAAAAGACAATATAACATAAACACTAAAACAAAAACAAACAAACAAACAAAAGATTTAAAATAACACTGACACCAAGATTAAAATGTTGCCTTAGTCCGCTTGATGACTTGGTAGCCTCAAACAACTAAGTTCTGTGGTGATTTGAGTTCCTCAAATCTCTGTTTTTCTCTCTTTTATCCGTGGTGGACCAGTGAAAGCACTTTATTTAGGTTTGCTTTCTTTAGCGGGGCTCTTGGTTGGTTATGAAAAAAATCATGGTGGTGTTGATAGGCCTATGGCACTCTTTAAAGATTTGGTTGATTTAATGTTTTGCCATTCAGGTTTTCAAACCTTGATTCAGGTGAACAAATACAAAAGGCACTTATCAGCCATCATAGTCAGTGAAGGGCAGGAATAAGCATAGCCATTACCCTGCTCAACTTCTGTATCATATGATGACAACCTCTTTAAGAAGTTATCATTCCCATTCATACCATGTTTTTTTTTCTCTCAAAGACACTGTCCTACTCAAATTTCCTCACTTAAGTTTGACCATTCTCATGTTTTTTTCTATCACTCCCAACCAAAATATTGAAAATCTTTAACTCCTCTTCAAATACATTTTAGTAAACCAGCACTAAAAGTGTCCTTCTTTTTTACACACAATCTTTTCATAAATGTATATATTTTCAAGGACATATTGCTTGGGGGGGGATTGTGGGTAGAATTTGTGCACCTATGTCCTTGAAGACATCAATGGAGAGTGGGGTGGTTTTATTTTTTTCGCTCTAAGTAGTTGGAGGGGACCCAGCCCTTGCGGGGAAGCAGGCTGTCCTGCACCTGGCAGTACCACCATCCATTGGGGTTTCTCTCCAAAACCTCCAGACAAGTGCCCTCAGTAAAACCCATAGTTTCCTCATCTCCACGATAGTCAGCAATGGAGACATACACATCTCTGCCAAGGTTATTGTGGATTAGCTGGTTCTTCTCTATGGGCTTGGGTCGGACTGTGGACACAGGGATGCCGTTGCGTTGGTTAACTCTGCTAAGTGCATCCTGGACATTGCTTGTGCTGAAAGAGGTCCCTGAGGATCCCAGGCTGGAGCGCTCAGCAGGCCTCGTCTGACTTTCAACAACTACATGTGGTCGCACAGTGCTGAAGGAGGCATTTCGTCGGACACCGAGAGTAGCAGATCCAGAGCCATAGTGATCACTTCTGCCAAGGGAATCATTTCGCCTCAGAGACCCTGTCATGTAGTGTGCATCCTTGGCTGGCTGTGTTGTGGTCACAAATACAGACTGAGGCCTCACTGCCACCTGGCGCACCCCGTTTCTTATCCGAACACCTCCATTAACCATCCCAGATGGCTTTGAGAAGCCACCAGGTGGTTTAGAAGGAATTGGTGGGGTGTTCCTCCTCAAGCTTTGATGTTGCTGGCTCAGACCCTGAATGTTGATATTATTAAGGGCCAAAACATGCTGTTCATTTTTCTCCAGGCTGTTAGACTTACTTCCACCACTCCCGTGTCCATCTGATTCTGACCCACCTGCATCACCCACTTGTCTGACAGGTTCCAGGTAGTACGAGGGAGCCCAGCCCTCCTCTGATCCCCAGCGGATGTACCACCAACCACTCTCCTGTTTCTCTAGGACCTCAACCTCCACCCCAGCTGGAAAGCTGATCTCGGAGTCCTGAACCTTCTTATAGGCATCCAGGGAGCGGTAGATATTGGGGCCCTCTACATCTGAATCACCACGGCTCCCTTTAGAGTAAACAGAAGAGAGATCTGAGGTACTGCGTGAACACATCGAGTCCTCTGAAGAGATAACAGAGGCTGTTTCAGAGTCGTCTCCACGAGTAGGTTTAAGGCCATGTCGAAACTGACTTGTGGGCCTCAGCTGCCGTCTCAGAGAGCTAATATCCATCCTTTCAGGACTCTGAGGCTCTGATTTATTCAAGAGTGGTTTAGGTCTGACAGAAGGCTTAGGCCTTGTAGAGGGGCTTTGGCCTATTCTTTGCTCCACATCCCGGCTGAAAGCAGAGGCTTTTTTGGGGCCTCTGCTCAGTTCATCTGATGAAGAGTGGGGGCTGCTGTCCTGTGACCTAAGGCTGATATCTATGTGTCTGCCCAGGGTCTGGCTTCTCCGGTTCATTTCTGGTGTCATGGTCTTCATGGGTCTGCCAGCTAAAGGTGAGGACCCAGAGGGTTTGCGTGGAACTGTGGAGGAATGGTAGCTCCTTGGGGAATTCGGCTCACTGGAGCCTTTGGCTGAGGTTCCTTCAATGCCACTGCTTTGCCTGAAGCCATCATTTTCATAAATACACTCCTCTTTTGCAACCTCCTCCACAGATCTGAAGGAAGATCTTCGGTGGGTGAACACAGGGGATGACTTGCAGACAGGAGGCGAGGCCTTGCAGGAAGGAGGAGAGCTGCGATACTTGTCACCGACTACACTGCTGATCTTCACATCCAGAGTGCGCTCATCCTTTAGGGAATCTGTGTCAGATTCACCTTCGCATCCTATAGCAGGCACGTCATATTCAGGTTCCTCGTACACAGGCCTGCTTGGAGGCTCTAATACTTTAGAGGCAGTGTTAGCAGAAGGGGGAGTCTCCTCAGAATCTTGTTTTTTGACAGGTGGAGCTGGGGGTGGAACTTTAGGTCGGGTCAAGGTGCTGGTCCGACGGCTGAGGTTGGGCTTTTTGCGCTTGTCAATGTAGGAGCAAGGGGCCCAGCCCTCCCTCTCTCCAATTTGCACATACCACCAGCCTCCAGGGTTCTTCTCTATCACCTAAACACCAGGACATGGGAGAAGAAAACTGTTGAGACAGGTATTTTTCTTTTTTTAGTATTTGCCAAATTTTCTAATCAGATGATCAAAGATCTCTACTAAAAGATATGCAAATACAGTCTTTCTGCATAGACATAGTAACACAATGCCTTGAACTGTTAGTTCAAAATAACTTGAAATTGAGCAAACCAAAGAAAAGTCATCTTCTTCTCTCTACCTGGGAGTTGCATATTCCGTCTACATCATCATGTTCAAACACAAATCTCAAGGTTGTATCTTGATTGCCTCAGCTTTCCTGTCTAGGCAGCATTCAGTTGACATACATATTCAATGAGCCATGAGTATCTTATCTTAGTGACAGCAATGTTGATCTGGCCTCTTACATCAGCCTTTTGTCCTCCACGGAAACTGATGCCATCAGAGATGGAGGACTGGAAATCTGCAATAGTGTAGTACTCAGCTTCCACAGCAGGGGGCTCTGGTGGCTTGGGTAACTGGAATCCCTGTACAGCAAGGAGGGAAGAGATGTGAGCAGCTGACATCATATCAACACATCATTACATCATATATTGTATCTGACTACAAATTAAAATTAGTATATTTTTATGATTAAAGACATAAAAAGGAGACATCTTCAGTTATTTACGATATGGTTTATGGCTGCTTATGATACTTACATATGATTTCATCACATGTAAATACTAATATTTAAGTGTGAATAGTGCTTGATGAAGATGATCAAAGATGTGTAAAGAATTTTACTTGTGCTGTCAACTGTTCTTTAATAGTTGCTGTGTCAACTCTAGCATTAACCTGGAAGCTAATACATAATTTTTCTTTTAATTTTTTTATCCTTATTCAGTGTATTTACACTGCTTTAAAAATCTTTCACAGTTAGAACCAGTGTTATTAGATGAGTTAGAGCATTCTCTGATACCTGCGTAATGCTTACACAATTCTGTTGAAAACCCAATTATATTAAATCGAGCCCTTTTGGGTATTGTTCGGAAAAAGTAGCTTGTTAATTTTCTTACCAAGTTAGTATCTCTTCTTGGGGGAGGTTTTTGTCTCAGATTTGGAGATCCTGAAAACAAGGGGGAAACATGTCACTGAAATATATTTACAATGTTTTTCAGCTAGATGTAACACTCAGGAACAATGGAGTTTTACTTGTGCCACATTCCTGCACATGCAAAGGCAGAAACACATACCATTTCCCAAGGTCTGAGTATCTAGCAGTCATGCAGTTTCAGAGACTGCTAACCAATGAATATAAGTTTCATAGCACACCTTTCTCATGTGTATGGGGCAGAGTGACTTCTGCATTGTCAGGCAAGGGTATCTTTATGACTTACTGCCAAAATTTAATTTTCAACATAAAACTAGACACTTCCCCTTTTGAGAATATGGCATGGACAGTCTCAAAAGTCTCAAATACAGAGCATTTCTAAAATTTAAAATTATTATTTTACATAATCAAGTTACAGACAATGCAACTAACACTGTTGTCATCTTTCTGTGAGAAATGAAGTGTCGCCTTGAAGCATTTTTTCCTCTCCACCATGACCTCTTCTTATTACACGTTTCCAGCAGTGTAATAGTTGACATCATTGTTTTGCAATGTGCAACTGTCAGAGAGATGCCAGAATCAATAAAAGTAATTGATAAACTCAGAGGCGTATGATTCTAATGGACTGGACAATTTAGAACAGGTTCTCAATCGGAAATGTTTTTTTGGTCTCTTATACTGTCTCTGATACTATAAAGTTAAGGAAGAGCTCAGGTTAAGCTGAGAGTGCACAGAACACAGACTTTTAGAGAGGAAGATGGACAAAACATTTACGTGCCAACAAAAACCTTCCTTATGTGCATAACATGTTTCATGTCCTTGATGAAAAACAAATTTAACGGCCATACATTCTTAGTATGTGAGTAAAATAGATAACCACACAATCACATGTTATATAGCCTCAAAGGTTAGTGTGACAAAGTCTAGGTTATTATATCAGACCACCACTACCATTAGATTCATTGCCAGCCATGTAGCTTACCTATAACATCAAAGCCTACACAGAAAGAAAATGACATGTCTTAATGTCTGATACAAAGACTAAAAATCCACCTCTCTTCAGCTGCCATATATGTACTGCATTAGTCACTGATACAATTGTCTCCTAACACACACGAATACTCACCAATTTCAACTCTATGTGGTGCCACTCTGGCAACAGCTGGGGACCCTGGGTCGCCTCTTCCTTTATTTTCATTTAGGGCAGCACTTGCAGCTATTCCCAGACATGGGCTGTTGGTGTCACGGCCTGCGCTTAGCCTCCTGCCTGTCTCTGCATTGATTTCAGAGCTAAAGGGCATGGGCAGGCTGATCTCACTCTTCGAAATGTGGCGTTCGGGTGTGGTGCTCCCCTCTCCGTCTGTCTGGATGTCTTTCTCGCTGACTGACTTCTTTTGCAACAGGTTGCTGATCTCCATGATATTGCCAATGATCTCTACGGGGCCTGTCAGGGTCTTCTTACGAGGGGAGAAGTCCTCTTTTACCTTTTTCAAGTAGGAGGCAGGGGCCCAGCCTTCTTTCCCTAGGTATCTGTGGATAGAATGAATAAAAACAGTATGATTTATATTATACATTGTAATATATTTTCATTTTCATCATTTATAGTAAAATATCACCAGTTTTACAAATAAAGATCAGTTTAAAGGAGCATAAGGTATGACAGACACAGACATGTGCCAGACAGAGATGGTAAAACATGGTGATGTTTTTGGTGCATTATGGGAAATGTAAGAACCAGAGGTTCTCAAGCTTGTCACATACAGAAAGTCTTTATATGTCAGCATGTGTTGCTTTGTTTTGAAAATTCTTTTTAAATCTACCTTATGTGAGTCTTCCAGCTGGAAGAGCAGTATTAAATTACCAGTGTACTCCTTAAAGATTATTTGGATAAATTATACCTGTCATGAACAAACAACTAAATTTCAACATCCTCCGGTGTATAAGTGGGTAATATTTCCCCTGGAAAGATGCTGTGTTTTGAAAAACAGACGCTATTTTAATTCTAGTGGCGCGGGGGTAGCCAAAGCCAGGTAAACAGACTTCATACTAAAATATATGCAAAGAGATGCTGCTTCTCGTCATTTCAACATTCATTGTTAAGCTAAATGAGTCATTTCAGAGTGCTTTGTGAAACATTTTCCAGACCATTTTCTGTCCATGTGATCGTTTCTGCTCCCCTGTTACATGACTCCTACTGCGACCACAAGGAAACCCCACAACAAAAAAAAGCCCCATGCTAGCACTAAGCTGTATTAAAGCGGCCCACTGAGAGCAGCATGAGGCAGACGGACATCTGAGAGATTATTTCTTTTTGAACAACACATTCTAGAATGACTTGTTGTGCATTGCAACAAGGCCTTGGAGTGAGTAAGTTGAGTCAAATCCAGTCAAGCAGATTTATTTATATGGTCCAGCAAATTTGACTCAAAAGGTCTTTCAAGTATAAAACACCCTCTGTCCTTAGTCCCTCGATTCAAATAAAGTAAAAACCCCAAACAAGTTGTTTGAACTAATACTTTGTGTTTACATTAACCCGAGACTACATTTATCTCACAAGCACACACGAACAGCTCTAACAGTGTATGTTATCAGCATGCACACTCTTTAGTGCGTGCGAGTTTAAAAAATTCTTCTCAGATGCGGTTAGGCAGCATGTGATAGCGATCTGCTGAAGAGTGGAGCTCCACTCTCTTTTACCCTCCAGGATACGTGGAAACAAACAACCGGCAGGAAATACACACTGGCTGGTTAAACAACACATGCAGAAAAACAGGCAGACACACACATACACATTAAAAAAACCCTTGGACACCTAATTTAGTTGCTACATATTAATGCTTGTGCTATGGTGGTACTGTCAGCTGAGCACTTTTGCTCATCAGTGTTTACTCACCTGATGAACCACCAGCCCTCCAGGTTCTTCTGGATGACCTCCACGGTAACCCCTTTCTCGAAGCTGACTTCATCTTTCCCTTGACTGGCGTATGGCTGTATCGTCACATATTTCTCCTCTGGAAGTCAAGAGGGGTAAGGAAAGAGAGAGACGGGAAAAGAGGGTGCAATGTTGTCATTAAACAGTCTAACATTGAGGAGCTGAACTACTGTTATAGTTTCCATCTTCCCAGAGGGCCTTATGAGGAAAAATGTGGCGAGTGTGACCTACTTAAATTGCTCCAAATGTTTCCATACACACACAAACACTCTACACTTGTCCTACACAGTGTTAACAATCGGCTCCCTCTACTGGCTGAACCTCATCCCTTCTCTCTACTTGTTTCCTATTTAAGATAGGCCTCATTCAAGCTCTTTGGACCCCGATGCAGGGTTCATCTCTCATCAGAGACAGAAATTCCTCATCTAACAGCAGGCCTACATCAGGGTCTCCCTTGAGGAGATAAGATATTTGGAGCAAGATCTCTCTTCTCAGATTTCTATCTGACCGCCACTCCTCTCTCACGCTCTGCTGGGCTTCCAAGACCCTGTAGGAAAGGAAATCCTACAATTGGCTTAGTGGGGAGCAGTAGAAGTTTAGGAGATTTATAGTCACCAAAGCAAAGATGGGAGCAAATAAGGAGACAAAAGATGGAGGCAGAGAGGTCAGACCAAGCTTCCCAGCCCGAGAGATCACCAGCAGACAGCACACTGGCTTATTTTAGCGGCTGATGAATCAGTATAGTATGCATAGAAAAACAAATTATCTACATACAAATTTAAGTTGTAGAAAAAGTGACAGAAGATGAATCCAAACATGTTCAGAGCAGATAAGAAAGACAGAGGAGAGGTAGACGTTGGCAAGCTGGAGTTAATAATCTTGTTAAAGGACATGTGTAGGGCAGGGATGATATCTCAGAGGGATGTGCTTATTTATCTCAGCGCGTACTTTCAAAAGGTGAGGTATGTCCAGGCGTGAATTCAAGTTCCTCTCCTGCCTGTCATTGCAGAGCAGCTGAGGTCAATAATGTGGAGCAGAGTGGAATGTTTGGCTCTGAACCTCAGCTCACAGAGCATGTTACGTGTGTGTGTGTGAGGTGAGTACTTGCTGATGGACAGGGGATAACAAATGGGGCAGCTTACAGAAGAATCTGGAACATCTACCTAAATGTGTGTGCGTTTATGTGTGTGTTAATGCACTGCTTGCAAAATCTTCCCCACATTGCGATTTTACAGAGTGTTTTTTTGTGTGTTTGTGTGGTTAACTGTTGTGTTAATTCCCTGAGGACCAGAATAAAAGATGAAATATTGAATTAATTACATTTATTAATCCAATCTGTGTGTGTCTTCCATGAGTTGAACACATGTCTCAGCGTTCCTCTATGTGTGTATTCCTGTGTGTGCTGGTGTCACACTGCAGAGACTGAGCAGTGAGCTGAGAGGACAGTCAGTAGGACTCCATAAATCAGATGAGGGACCCGTTGTAAACGACAAGACTCTGTGAAACAGACAACTGGTAGCAGGGCAGAGGGAGGACAGCTTCTGCAGAGCCTTGGAGTGCAAGACGCCACCCTTGCAAAGAACACAATGAGGTCGTTTCATAATCAGTAGCAAATCAACACCACCAGAATGGTCAAGACACCCTAACCTGGTTTTGTGTCAGTGCGCGGGGGAGTCATACAGAGATGTGCTGTAATTTAATTGGATTCCCAGGCTCATCCTTAATTTGTTGTCAGGATTTCATGATCACATCTCCGTCTTCCACATGAAGCATCACGGAAACGCAAACAAATCTGTGTCAGCAAATGGGCTGCAGAGTGTACGACTGCTTTCTTCCATTAGCAAATTATGTCCTGGGAGAACATAAATCCTACATGATCACTCTTTGTTTTCATCCTTTGCCAGTGCTACTAAATCAAACTGTATCTCAGGTGTCTGCTCAGAGCTGTAAAACCTCACTCACCCATTTTTTATCACTAGCTCAGCACTGCATTATCAGGCAGGGACAGTGGTCCCCCCATTCATTTAGCAAAAAATGGGGAAAGGATGACAAAAAAGTAAGAAAATAAATTGAGAAAGGTGGAATGACTAAAGTTGGGGTAAAGTTTAAGCTCCAAATTCTTATTTTCTAAGCAATGCTGTAGTTTTAAAGATAAAAAAATGCAATAAGACAAGTTTTACTCAACTCCCTTTTGGTTATCTGGTGTGCCAAGCAATTCAAAACCCCTGGTTCACATAAACATAGAGATGTTTGATCCCAGTCTAACTGAAGCACAGTTGAACTGGGTTGAGGCAGAGACAGACAGACAGTGCACAGTAATTGCACAGCATGTTGGCAGGCAGTAATACAGTCGCAAAGTAAAGAGTGGTGGTGAATGAAAAAGTTGGAAAGTCAACAAAAAGTAAGTTTGACATGACTCCAGTCAGCAGCAGCTGCAGTTTTCATTGTGAGACTATTTTGGATTGTGGAAAAACGGCTGCTGGTCCAGGAGCTGTTAGCTTGTTTGCAACGTAGCCAGTAACACTCGCTGCCATGTAAAACTCCTTAATCTTTCTGTGACCTTATGTCTGGTTTTATCACATTTCTTTCTACCACAAATCAAAGCTGTCACACAGCAGTGTTTAAAAGTCTTTATCCAAGCTAAACCAATGATGCATTACCGAATATGTTAACATGAATATACAACATATGCAAAAAAGGTTAAAAAAAGGCCTGCCTAAATTTTATACTTTTAGTCTGCAAAGCCGTCAATCTTATCAAATTTTATACTTTTTGACCATCTAAGGGCTGAATGAAAATGGTGAAAACATATCACTGCAAGCAACAGCCTCTAAGCTCAAATCCAATGCCTTTTAACTAAAAAATGTGCCAAATTACAACTGCAGAAATTCTTATACTGAATTAACAAACTGCTTGACAAACTTTAAACCTACATTCAGACAGACTAGGGCATGGCATAAAATAATGCAGCCCACATGTTAGTTTAATGTAGCAGGGGTGTCAATGCAGGAACAAATGAAGAACCAATGTTGAACTTTTGCTATAATGTGACATCATCTGGCAAAAAAACTGCACTGGCCCAAGAACAAAACACGAGAGGGAGGGCAGTGTATTTCTACCTTTAATCTTGCAATCTGTTCTTCATACCGAACTTCCTGGATCATATTTAATGCTTTGCCAGTACCTGAAACAAACCCCTCACCCACCCACACAGCCCCCTGCATTGTTTTAAAGCATGGCTGTCCGAGGTCCCAGTGCCCAGCAGCCTTGGTGCTTTCCTGGGCCAGTGGCCTGCTTTACTCAGACACACAGCTTTGCATGACAGCAACTGCTACATTTTTGTAGTCTGACAAAACTGGTAGGTTCAAGTTTTTACAAGTGTGGCTAAAAAATATCAAAGAGCCACCATAAAACAAAACAAAATGACACTGAAGTGTAAATAAAGCCAGACAAAAATTACCTTAAATAATACCTTTACCCCACAAAAGTAATAACTGAGGTGTCCAAAAAAGCAAATGTCGGTGCTAAAGAAAATAACCTCCAACAACCTGGCGACAGCTAGCCGGGTGACTCATCCATGCCATACAGAGGTTGAGGTCTGTGTGATTAAAGCCAGTCTGCAGATTGGGCTGCTGCCCCACTTTCACACTTTCCACCACTTTCTCACTGTTCTGGGAGACATATTTAGTTAGGTAACATTCCTGCAGACCTGGCTAACATCGTTCCCCTAATCTGCTTGATGTCTCATAAGCTTTGATTCCAGTCTATAAAAGATTGTTTGATGTAAGAAGCCATTTTTAAGTACACTCCTGACAAATAAGGCTGTCAATTTGAGTTCCTGTATTAGTTGTGTGGGGGAAGCCAATGAGTAATGTATTTTGTGTAATGTACTGTTTTGTCATCTAAAAGCTCACAAAACCAAACACGACTGACAATATTT
The DNA here is from genome assembly GCA_029814765.1 of Acanthurus leucopareius. Taxonomy (NCBI): domain Eukaryota; kingdom Metazoa; phylum Chordata; class Actinopteri; order Acanthuriformes; family Acanthuridae; genus Acanthurus; species Acanthurus leucopareius. The sequence goes on along the minus strand of JAQMCX010000044.1, from coordinate 394,281 downwards.
GTGTGTATCCATGTGTGCAACTTCCTTGGCATAAAGGGCCTCAGGCTGCCAACTGCATGAGAACATTTGCTGTATGTGTGTGTGTATTTTTAGATAGAGCAGGGGCCTGAGTTGTTTTTAAACCTATGTATTTTTCTCCTGTACTGTATAAGTTACTGTAAGCTCTCTGGTGTAGAAAGTGCATTGCATTCGACCTGAGTTTGCCCTGCATTCAATCTCCTCTTGTTAACCAACAGTTTGTGTGAAGTTGCCCAGCGGTTTGGGTAAATTTGGTAGCACTTGCCACTCCATCCAGGCAATATCATGATAATGAGAAACAAAGAGGTTGCACTGGTCCAGGAACAGCTTCCATATGCAAATTATGACTGCAAGGCGTCTTTTAGGAGCCCTGACTAATCCTGGAACTAGACAGGCACCTCAGTGGCAACCTGAGAAAAGGTAGAATTGGAAAACTCAAACTCTCGACTAAAGAGAAGTGTCTGCTTTACAAACTCAAGGTTCTCTTTTTAACACAGAGCAGTAATGACTAAATCAAACCGCAGGTAGCTTGCCAACTGTAAATAATAAAAGCCTTAAAGAACATTTTCATGTTTTTCTTTTTCTTAAAGATTTACAAGGAAAATGCCAAAGTCATTAACAACATTTTGAACTTTAGGGAGCTTGCTTTAATTAAGCGGCTGCACTGTTATACAATCATTTATGTTCACATGGCTCAGCAGCCGTCGAGGTTGTTTGCTTTATGCTGTGGGAGCCGAATAGCTTTAATGAACCAAATGTGTTTAATGCAGTCCAATTATTTTGTTGCTCAGTGCGAGCTAATGAGCGTCCAAGTTTGATAGAGTGTTTGAGATTTTACAGTCAGAACTGACTCATGGCCACCCAATATGCTGCTCCTGGTAGACACTCAAGGCCAGTTGTTGTTGGCTGCCTGAGGATGTGAATGAGGTTGTTTACCATTTGCCCTTAAAATATGTGAAGAGTGGGGCCATGGGTGCAGCTTAGCAGTAGTACTGTAGATGTGTTGCTTACAGTATGTGGGGAAGGTGTGCACTGCATGTGTGGATGAGGGAGTTAACACACTAGATTACTGTGTTAACTGTACTTTTTTTCTGCTATTATGTTCACATTTTCATCACAGAAATAGCATTTTACTCGTGTGTGTGGCAGAATAATCTCAATGTAAAGGTATACCTGCCATCTTTGTCTTAGCTTTTGCAGCCTTATTAGCAAAAGAAACCGAGTAAGATGCCATTACACAGGCTAATGCACTTAAGAATTATGCACTCTAGTATCATGATGTATGTATATAATCATCATATAATGTGTGGCTTTCAAGTATATCACCATATCCATGAACTGATTAGTTACCCTCCCTTTGTGAAGAGAGAGAAAGTAACATCTGCTTCAGATCTTCTGTGGGCTCACGTGCAACTTTTGAACTGATGTATGCATGTAAGTGCATGCCCATCACTGTGGGACATGTATGCATTCACTCTAAAGGTGTATTGTGTGTGAGTGCCTGCTGTCTCCATTTTCACCTCTGCTGTGCTGGCGGTTGACTATACCCCCGAGGGTCCAGCGGCGGTCCAGCCTCTTCAGATGTGCCTTGCGTCTCTTAGTGACTGAGGATGACAGGGAGCAACCAAGAAGGAAAAAAAAGCAAATGTGTACTTAGTTAGTATAAGAAGCATATATAAGCAAATCAAAATAATTAAAAAAGACGCTGGTATAAGTGAAAAACCAAGATCATTTGTCAAGGATAATGGAAGTAAAATAATTCATTACATCAGGTATGAATGGTGAGTATTGTCAGTATTCAAACAAAGGAAATGTTATGCTCCAAAACGAATATGGCAAATTTGAATCACTCTCACTGTTAATTCCTCAAGTGTATTGGGTCAACAGTAAAAATTCAAATGGAATATGAGGGATTATGTTTGGGGTCGGATCTTCCTCATTCATTTATCATGGACTGTAGCTGAACAACTGGTGTTATACTCTACCATTATTAATTGGTGGATATGTACTAAACCCTTTGATGCACATTCATTACAAGCTGCCAGAATATGGCATGTTTTTACCATGTTAGTTTTTGTGGGTGTCGGGATGTGTGTGTGCGTGTGTGTTTATTGTGTGTAAGAGCAGGGCTCCCTCAGAGGGGTTTGAGTACTTTGTTGAAACAATAGCATCAAAATCATGAAAGTGGCTGTCAGGAAAATGAAGTGTGGTTAAAGTGAAGAACTCTCTTTGAGCAACTGATAAAGCATACATTATTTATATGAACAACTGAAACCATCTTAAAATTAAGTCATTTTTGTCTACAATTAAGTTCAAATGCCCTTTAACACTGGGCTTGAACTAATGCTGTTTATAGTGCACGTCAACTTGTATCATGAGTTATTATGATTGTTGCTGGCTAATAAAGGGCAAACCAGTTAGCAATCATTGTTATATTTTCCACTGAAGATTTCCGATCAGGTGATAAACAAAAGGAAGCACAGATCATTTTGATATAAGCTGGTGATTGATGAGGTCTTCATATGTTCTGCGTCTCAGTGGGGACAACACACACTCTCTAGCTGCTGTGAGCTGATCTCTTGACCTCTTTGACTCCTTGTTAGTTCAAAGCCTGTATGATGAAGCAGCAGTCATAACACGATGACTCATTTTTCATTCTTCTTACTGCCGCCTCCAAGGCCACATGAAGAGCAAACACATTAATGTGGGAAAGATGGATGGAAACATTGCTTGTCATCTATCCATCGGTCCATGGTGGTAATTTAATTCTTTCTCTGTTGGCAGCATTCTCCATATTCTGTCCTCTCTTCACCCTCTTGTCTCTCCATCTTACCTTCTGCTTGACACCCACCCTTCTCTCTCTTTGTGTGCTACTGCTGCTTGTCATTCCCTCTCCCTTTTGATTCCTCTCTGCGTTCAGTCCCACTGAGCATCACCCTACTCCTGTTGACCTCCTAATTGAAATATCAGCTAAGGGAAGGCACAAAGGGAAATGTTATTTTGAGGTAATTTCAGCAGGGCCAGGCTGAGCCTGTCAGTTCCTCTCCAGTGGGCTGAGCTGTCAGTGGAATTAGGTTACAGACCACGCAGAGATAATGAGATGTAAGAGACGACAGGAAGCAGGAAGGGAGATCAGGAATAAGAAGTGAAGATGTGTGCAAACACAAAGACACCGGGCCTAATGGGAAAACGGGGGCTACTGACAAAGGATTGGGGGTTGGAGGGGAGTGTGTGTACTTGTGTGTAGTTGTGAGCTTACACAAAAACCCACCAAAATGTAACAAGATCTTTTCCCATAATTTTTGGCATTTTTGGACGTCAAACTTTTTCAGCAGACACAGAGTCAGGTTACTTCACTTAATTCACCTTTGAGGACCACATAGCATCCCATGAACAAACAGCATGAAAATACATATAAATAAATACATCAATCAAAAGCAGTTACATGTATCATGATGTAAGTGTAAGATATTCTAAATATGTGTTGGGAGATGGAAGTTAGTAATAATTTAAGTACCTACATACATTTGTGGACTTGCAGGCATCAAAAAGAAGATGTGTTCTCATTTGATTAACAACTGGGTTGAAGTTACAATATCTTTAAGGTGCTGTATTAAAAAGCACTTGCTGTTCTCAGACAGATACAATAAGGAAATCTGCTGCTGTTGCTCCTGTGTGTCGCTGTTCCCATATGTGATGTTACCCACTGTGACTGGCTTGTTTGAGGCAAAAAGAGGGAAAAATGGGCCTGGGAGAAAATTCTGAAAAAGCACTCATCCATACTCTATCAAATATGGCCTTTAGTTGATAAAATGTTGTCATAACTGACAGAAAAAATAGACAAGCCTAAAGAATGAGGCCCTCTTTGTTATAAAACAAAATGACCCTGTAAAAGGATGAATAAAATGTAGCTGTTTAATTCCAATTTAATATTCTACAGCAAACCAAATTAAATCCAAGTAAAATCTAAAAAAATAAATTTAAAATCTTATTAAAAATCGTATCCATGGGCAACCAATGCTTCATATCTATTAAGTTGTTCAGCTCCAAGATACAGGACTGAAAGAGATTCCACTGTTGCAGGCACTGAAAGCGTCTATTAAGTGAGTGAGAGTGTGTGTGAGAGGGAGAAAAATCCAAGAAACAAATGAGCAAATAACAGAGACTGTGACAGCTGTGCAGAGCTGTCATCATTCTAGCAGCGAGCGTTTTTGCGTGTGTGTGTGTCTCGCAGACAGTGCAAAGCTCAATGAAGCATGAAGCCTTGCCTGTCCTGGTGAAAGATAGAAAACGCTTGTTAGTTAATCCAGTGGCACTGTACAGCCTAATGAACTACTGCACTATTACTGTTCTATCTCATCAGGCACCACCCTCTACTGGACACTTTGAGTAATACTATTTTGCATATGTGTAGCTGCCCAATCAGGACATTGCTACCTGAGTGCATTACACCTATAATAAAAAAGGCAGCGTCACCACTCTGCTATCCTTTTTACTTCAGTGAAGCAAAGTTTTGCCCCTTCAGGAGACAAACATATATTTGAAGAGTAAGATAAGGGGGGCTAGGTGTTTTGGCTGCCACTGTGCTGCAGCCAAATACTTCCTTCTTGACTGAGTGTATTGATTACAACCATTAGGCAGTTGAATAATTTGACTTATGACTTTGCACTCATAGGAAGGTGTGTGATGTCTTTAACATCATTTGGCTGCTCTACGAAAATCACACACTCATTGTCAGACAGCACATATACAAATTTAAGTTCAGTGGGTGAATGTATGTATGCTTTAGGAGGAAAATATTACCTATGGAGTCCAATAGTGGGCTCCGCCTGTGCTTTTAGAACTAGGGTTACAATATGGTGACTTTGGTTTCATTACCATGTATAACTACAGATTAACTGTGTGCATGTGCGAGTTACATGCACTTCTTGGTATGCATGTGAGAACACTGGTGTGTCTGCGACCTTTTTTTATCTCTATTGGATTCCCCTGGTCTAAAAGCAGAAAGGGCCTTATGACACAGTTATGAAACACGCCATCCCAGCAGTCAGACTAAACATTAGGGAGGAAAGGGTCACAACAAAACCAAGCTCCTGCAGGAGCAGCAACCTCCCACAGGAGTTGAAAGGAATTTTTTGTGGTGCCAAAAATCCAAAAACCCTTTGGCTGCAGTCTGGTACCATTTCACCATAGGGCTGCGACTGTGGTCTTCAAGGTTCCTAATGTGTGACTGGAAGTGTGTTTGTAAGTGTGTGTATGTGCTTGTATGCTTATCACTGACTTCTGCGTGCTGCTCTTAATCTTTGATTGACATTTGAGCACAGAAAAACCACCCACCAAAACCCATTATTGAGAAGTCACGCTGTTTCACTCATAAGTCAGAATGAAGTTTATGTCTTTTCTCTGTTTTATAAATCTAATAATGTTATGTTTGTGTTTGTGTCTGCACTTACCACCCTCAGTCCTGGAAGTGCCCAAATCCAAATCGTCTCTGGTTACGTTCTGGGAGTCCAGGTATGTGGCCGGCACCCAGCCCTGCTCCTCTGCTGTGCTGACAAACCACCAGCCTAGAGAGAAAAACAGGACACAGAGATGTAACAAGACAGCAGGCACATAGTGTATTAGCACTTCCAACAATCATTAAGCCCTGAAGGGAGGCAGTGAGCATCATTCCCGTGTGGTGATTTACATCAGTGATGGGAATTACTTGTCTTTGTTGCTCATCTCTCAAATGTAGCAAAATGTAATGAGACTGTGGATGAGCCAGCATTTGCACTATCGCAAATTGAGCCTGTGTACGGTTGGTGTAACCAGTTTATGACGGGTATGTCTGTATCAGTGTGACACAAAGATTGCTTATGATGGGAGGAGGTTTCACCTCTTGGATGACCTCATTATCACTAAAACAGACATTTAAAAACAAAAAAAAGATACTAGAAAGAGTAAAAGGTAAGGGCTTAAAGCAAAACTTAGATCGACACAGGTTGAAAAAAAAAACACTTGTTGCACTGTTCACTACTGGTTATTACAAAATGCTGCAGCTGTTTTGGCAAAATCTCCATAACAAGGTAAGCAGCTCAGCGTTACCTTAAAAAACCTACAATGATACAAGACTACAGACTACAGCAGTGCCAACGACACTATGAAGTTGTACTTTAGTGTAGCTGCTTTGAGGGAGAGGCTGATATAAGCATAGCAGTAAGAATGTTAACATGATGGCTCTAAACAGGTATAAAGTTTAATGTTCACATTCTTGGTTTTATTTTTAACATGCTAAAACTTGCTGAGTAGCACTAAAGACAAAGTACAAGTGAAGCAGTTGGGAATGTCACTAGCAGTGGAATTTAGCCATAAACAAAAGCAATTTTTCATGAGTCATTCTGAGGGGAGCATGAATGCCTGTACTAAGATTCAGTGTGATTCACTCAAAACCAAACATGTTAGCTTAGCATGGGACCAATACCAAGTGATCGTAATTGTCGCTGACATACAGTATAAAAGTGATGGACAAGGAAAGTAACCATCTCTAGAGCCCTGCTGTTACCGTCATAATGCTGTGGAGAACCACACACTTCACCCAGCTGAGTCATCATAGCATGCTGATATGCTGTTAAGAGAAACTCAGTAAACAAAAAACCAGAACTCTATGCAAAGTTGTTGTTTAATGACACATTATTGCTTTGTACAACACCCAAATGACCTGTAGACTGTCTACATTTCCCCAGACTATTGTTTGTGTTCTTCTTTCTGTATCTTTTGTGTCACTACCCAAATCTTGTGTTTTCAGGGCATCTCATGAGGCTGGAAGGCTTTCCATTTACTAATGAATTAAACATTATAATATCACATCACGCTGTTGCACTGCCATTTCAGGTGAACCTTACTTGATCTTCCACGCCCTGACCAGTGTTTAAGAAGACAGATCATGCAGTGAGTAGTACTGACCAATATGAAGTTTGTGGTCACATGTCTGCTTCTCTGTTACAGCATTCACTGAGCTGACACGACACAATTACAAAAACACATGCCACTATGGGCTGTAACCACAACCACAAAAATGGAAGGGAAGCCATTCACATCAATCAAAATTTGGTGACTGCTGCATGTCATTCAATTTCAAAGACTACTACTGTCGGAGAGGCGTGATGAATGTCGCCTTCTGATAAAATCTGGACAGCCGTAAAGGTCTTCAAATGGGCAGATGAGACTCTGTTATTGTCACAGCAAGAAACCATTCCATTACACTTTTTACAATATATAAAATACAAGTGGCCATGACAGCTGACTCTCTCTGAGACAAAAATGTAATTATATATCACTCCATTTCACTTCAGATATGTTTCTATTAATAACAACACTGGCTGAGAGAAGACAATATTTGTAAAGACACTGCAGCTCCATCAGAGTAGGAGATTCAAGCGTTGGTATTTAGGGGGCACTTTTAATGATGACTGTTGATGCTCTATGTTTGGTACAAAAAAATCAAAATGTTAGTAGTGTTTCAGGGATTTAAAATTGGCAACACTCTAGTTAGGAGTGCTTAAACTGGTCTCAACTGTCCTTGTTTATGTAAGACTGAGTTTTAAATTACAGTGGATGTGAAAGAATTAGATTGGACAAGTGAGACAGAGAAGTAGAACAAAAATGGCAACAAACTTTTTTTTCTTTTTCCAAAGAGTCCAACCATTAAGTCATCACTGCAACTTGTATTTTCAGCCACATGGCTCAGCTCTCTAATGTGGTTGGAGATTTCTGGTTAATAAACCCATCACGCCCTGTTTTATTACCCGTCAAGACACCAACTCCATTAACACGTATTATGAATGATCTGGAAAGTATGCCTGTAACATCATGCTGTATTACAGGGAAAGTTACAGTAATGGTAACAAGATGAAGATGTGTTTGTACTGTACAAAGTGGTACAAGTATGAGTTGAGTACAAGTATCATCTACACACACCACAACTTCAAATTAAAGTTTAATTTTTTTTAAAAAAGTGATTTATTTTAGTTAATTGAACAGATATGCTCTAAATGAACACCCACAACTACATGGGTAGGTAAGTGCAATAATTTGCATTTATGAATACAGACTTTAACAAAAACTCTATCATTGTCCAATGGAATGGAAAAAAAGACAATGACGTGACATAAAAAAGGAACTCTTCACATTATTTAATATTTTGTTCATCTTTTTGAGAAATGATGTTAAACAACTTTAAAAAAAATTATTGCTGATAAATTTATGTTGATCACTTCATGGATTAACAGATGAATCATTTTAACAACACACAGTCAAATGTTTTAGTGAGGTGATTGAATCTAGGCATATCTTTGACCTAAAAGAAAAAAAAAGAAACAAAAGCACCATTCCCTTCCTTTTTTCTGAGTTTTAAACTGCATCCTGCTGTCTTTCTCAGTACATGTAAATTTGTCGTTTGGTCATTTGGGCCAACTTACAACTTAACAAACTAACTCTGCTCAGAAAAACATAAGCAAACATTACACGCTATGGATAACCTTGAGATGTGGTTAAAAGCTTTTGTCAAGGCTAAGTGGAAATGATGTAAAGATTTATCTTTCTTTTGGCCATAATGCTGCTTTCAAGGTACTGTATGTAATATATTTAGCATCAATTACAGACATTTTAAAAAACGTTCATGACTGTTCAAGTGCGGTACATTAAATGTGGTCAAATCTGCTTTACATCATTTGAGCAAATCTGATTTGGTGGGCCACAATGTAAGTGATTGATGAACAGTTCCCATATGGTCCAGCGGTTTGGATTCTTTGGTTCAGATCCCTGTATGGGAACAGTTTCATGTCTTTCAGTCAACATTCATCATGCCGCAACATCTTCTTGCACTTTCGTAAGACAATTTACACAAGACATTAACCCAATTCATACATAAGACAGTACTATTGTGACTATATAGGACATGTACCATAAAGAAAGACATAATGTTCTATGTCTCTTGTGTTTTTTTATATGATCTAACAATTAAACTTATGTGCATGATTTATGAAAATAAAAACTACTTTCTTTAAACTAAAACAGCACAACAGAAAGCTAAATGTTACTCTCAGAAAATTAGTGCTAAGCTTTGTTTGTATACCAGCCTGCACAAACAGCCTTAACAACATTATTTGCTGGACACATTGCGGATCAGGGATCTGTACTTACATGTGCATGTGGTCTGATATGCTCCTATATGCACAGAGCCCGAGCCACCCTTTGACAGCTTACATGTAACATGTACATAAAAACTCGTCCATGAAACACATACACAAGATTTCCTACAAAAAAAAATACTGAAAACTGTTTTTCACAAAATTTCCCCATAGCTGGTCATGTCTCACTGTCAACACAGAAGTGAATTCAACCTGCAGGCTTACGGACTCATGGGTTATGCACAGTGGGTGCAGTGTGGCTCTTATAGCCTAAATTTCCTCACAATCACACTCGCTTTCTGTGGATGCTCTGTACCTGACAACTGCTTTCATACTTCTGTTGCAGTGCAGTGGGGCTTGAGGAGAGAGCACTGTAGTTCATTTTATACCCATCAGGAAATTTAGGACTGATGATGGTTATGTTTTCAAAATGACATTGTAATGGACATGCCAACTGTTTTGCTTTGCAGATTAGATCTAATACCACAGATCCTGATTTAAGAAGTCCAGTGGTACAATGAGGGGCTGTCAAACTTGGTCATCAAGAGGACTTTCCTGGTGGGGAGCTGCCTGCTGGGTAAAAGTTAAAGAGAAGTGTGCTGGAACCTGACACTGGCAGGAACCTAAATATGATTTTCTTTGGTGGATGTTTGCATTTTAACAGAACTAGCAGCCTTGAGTGCTTCAGTGGACAGTTTATGTTTTCAATCCTGAAGATTTTAATTTATTCTTTTGTTTTGCTGCAATTTGAAAGGTCCACCCAGCAATAAAAACAGCTTGCCCATATGAAACACATTATGGCTTTTCATAGGGCTAATTTATTGCAACATTTCAAAAAGCTGAAGAAGAATTGAAGCCACCTGCACAGAGGAGAGCAGTAGTTCTGGACGAAGTCAGTCAAATGCAGGACTTCTTCCTCTCTTAAGCCCCCTTGGCATGTGTTGGAAAACAGAAGAATAAATCTTCCTGCTGATGAGAGACTGTTTGCCATCAACAGCAGCATGTGTGAGCTCCCCAGATGCTGCATATCTCAGCTTACCTTGCGATAGGAGTGTGAAGGTTTGGCAAAAGTTCAACGGTCAGATACTTTGGAAAGGAGTACAATCATACTGCAAAAACATGAAAGATGTGATTCCTTGAGTTTGTGCTGGTTGAAACTGAAAGTGCAGCACTGTCCACGATGAAGACATAGTAGAAATTACTGACTGATCCAAGCAATGATGTGGATTGCTGAATTCCAACTGTGAGGAATAAAAATCATGAATGAGTTTCTCCAAACCACTAAATAATAAAAATAAGTTCAGTTAAAGCTATACTTGAATGAAGAAAGGCAAGACTGCATGTCTCTTTAGCCAAAATGCTGATCAAAATTGACATCAGAAACAAAGATTGCTCTCAATTTTTTAACTGCTTTCAAGATCTAGTTACGTAGCCAGCAGAATCTTTGTTCATTATGAAAAACACTTTAAGTTTCCCAGGCGAACCTTCAGATGTGCTATGCAGCTCTGGAGAACTGTCATATGCAGCACTATTTTGGGAGACTCTTTTAAGAAACTTATTAGCTCTCTTGCCAAGAGTTAAATGAGAATATTAATACCACTCTCCAGCCTGTGGACTCAGAATACAGATGGGGCCATCAGACAGTTAGCTTAGCTTAGCAAAAAAACACTGGTAACAAGTTGGACATAGCCTACCTGGCTCCATCCAATAATAAAAAATTCCATCAGAGCACCTCCATAATTCAATAATAATACAACTGAACAAAAAAAGGTATGGAAATCAGTTAGCTTTAGAGGTGATGGTAGGAGGATGCTGTCGCTTGCTGTTATTCAGAGCATAATATGTATGGATTTGTTTTTTTCATTTGTAAGAATTGTTTTAAGAAAGTTGGAATATATCACTTTGCTATCACTAGGCTGACAAATGTATTTAGGTTTGTCTTTTTCACATTTACAGGCCAAAAAAACCCTCCAAAAACAGCCTCTGTAACTTATTCACACATGCAAAGCTCAAGGCTCCATCACGTGCACACATGGTAATGCAAGGCAGGGTTTTGACAGGGCCCTCTTCCCCAATAAATCCCGCAATGGAGAAAGTGGGCACAGTAAAAGCAGATAAATGAGGACCAGAAACAGTGCTGGGCCCTATGAAATGTACACATACACTTTTACTCTTGCAGAGGATAGAACAGACTGGAGACAAAGTGTAGGGGAAATAAAATGGATATGCAGATGTGGGTATATTAGGTAGAAGGAGAAAGATAGAAAGCCAGTCACTCTCTCAGCCAGTTGGCAGCATTGCAAACCTGAGCCCTGAAGTAGGCTGACCCTCTTGTGTTTAGCTAGATTACAGTTTTCACTGAAAATCTGTCCCGTAGGAGGAGATCTGGGCCAAAGATTGGCAGCCAGATGGAGAAAAATTACTCAGAGTCAATTAAAGCAAAGCAAAACTTGGCTCAACATATGTGTGGAATGATGCATCCACTGACCAGTGAAGTTAAGTGAGGGTGTGGTAGTCCGAGTTACTGTAAGGTTGAATATATGATCACTTTCAAAAACACTGACTACCAACAGTTACAGATTTGTTTTTTATCTATTATCTTTTAGGATTTGCTTCAGTTTGAAGTAGTTTGAACAACACGTCACATGCTGAAAGGCAAAAGTGATTACAGCTGTTCAGAGGATAATGTGATCACAAAGAGGGCTTTAAATGAGGATAACTGCTCTCTTTCAGACTGTCTTTCCTTTGATGAATACAATGTGCTGCACACATTGAATAGTAGAGCAAAAAAAAGGTGAAACTCCAAACATCTCATGAAATAATTGTGATTTTTTGCTTTTTAGCCACCACAAGGCCCAAGTTTTAACTTGAGTACAAAAAAAAAAAAATCTGCAGGCAGAAAGCAGACAAGCAGAAATAATTCGATTTTCTGAACAGATTCATGCTTCACAGAGGACAGATTGCTTTCAGTTATGATTTTGATAAAATATTTTACTTTTTCCTTTCACAAGAACATTACCCTGGGCTTGACAGAGCACAGTTGTGCTCAAAAGGTGATTTACCCTTTAATTCTAATATCACTTAATACTTCCTTTTAGCCATTGGACAAATTAACCTTGTTTGTTCTACTACTTGACAAAAAAAGGAAAAAATTGCTAGTATGTTGTTCATAATATTAAATCCTTTACCAACTGAAGGATATAATGAACAGCCCCCAGGAACTGATATCAATTATTTTGAGAAATTTTTCTTATTTCATGTGAGCAGGTAGTATAAGTCCTTGAGATAAAGAGGCTTCTCAAAGTTACTCTCTTGAATCCCAACATATGGATGAAGAATGAATGTAATGATAGTCTTTCATATTATGGAGTGGGGGGTTGAAGTTATGTTTAAAGAACTGCTTTAGAAAAAGGCGAAAGTCTATCACTTTTCCTATGGAACAAGACATGCAACTGACCGTGTGCATGTGCATGACATGTAACGGAAAAACAAGAGTAAGAGCCAGTTGGTGGGGTGGGTGTGTTCGGCAGCAGTGGCAGCTGTGAAAATGAGCCAGTGCAGAACAGGACAAATAAAAGGTGTTCAGATAATGAAGTGCAGACTGCAGAGCCATCTGTATATACAGCAGAAGGCAGGAGTGGACTGTTGTTTTAACAGGTTGAAATCATCATACTCTGTTTTCGGTGCCTGGGTTTTCTATATGTGTGTGTGTGCTTTGTGTGTGTATGTGTATGTGTGTGTGTATGTGTGTCTGAGTGAGTCACATCGATGAGCAAAGCAATCCCATGGCTCTGTGAGTCCTCTCCACTTCAACCTGGGCTATAATGTGGGCTGTTCGATATGTTGAGAACATGAGTGCTCATTTCCTGTTAGTTGTCAGGTCTTTTTATTGTCCAGGTGTTCAGTGAAGTGAAGCCCAACCTACTTCTTTACCTCATGATGATCCAAAAATAGAACAAGTTAAATAACTGTGTTGTTTTTTTGTTGTTTTATTGTCATTTTTATAACCGATGCTTTTGCTAGTTTGTCTGACATAACAAACCCAACTGTTCTGGAGGATTTATGAGGCACTGAACGACTAATGACTAATAACATTCAGAAAGATTATGCAGCAACACCTGCTGTCTCCTACATTTATACACACACAGTACAGATATGAATATGTAAGACAGCGGAGGGGCTGTAATTGGCATTTCTTACAGCACTGAGCTCTAATTGGAGTTTCCAGCTACACCATGTCTTGACAGGCAATAACTCTCTGCCTTCTCCCATAAAGGGAAAGTGGAGGTCAGGTTGGAGGTCATTGTGAACACAGCAGCACAGTAACTGAGCAGAGTGAGATTATCACTGGCCGTCACAGGCCAGAGTCCTGCGGGAGAGGTGAGGGGGAACGGGGGATGCATAAAGTGACACAAGATTCAAAAATTGAGAATGACAAAAAAAAATGACAAAGGTAAGAAAAAAGGGAAAACGAGTAGGTGGGAGACAGCAATTCAAAGAATGGTTTAGGGAAAGATAGAGAAAGGAGACAAAGAAGACAGAGCCAGCAGATGTTTGGTTGGGGCTTCAAAGCCATAGAATTGCATACTAATTTCCTGTCCAAGACCAACACCACACACTTTTCTTATGGTTTTCTTATGGTTCTTATGCTCATCAAACAGTTTTGACAGCGATGTCTGTTACAAACCTGATGTTCTGGGGGGGAGGCACAAGGTGGCTGTCATTCTTTTTTTCTCCTCTGAGCTTCTAATTAGAAACAGATCCCCTGGAGAGCAGCAGGCAGTGGAACGCATTGCTTCTTCACTAGCAACGTATTGAATTGCCTGCTTATCTTTCTGCAGAGTAAGCAGAAGGGGCGTTTCAAAGAATATGCCTAAAATAGCAGCACAACAACAATTGTTGCTGCTTAAAACCAGCTGTGAAATCAGCCACAGAATGAGCTCTAGCATGGACTGCACCAGCTTCACTAATGGGATTTTGCCGGAAAAAAAAAAAAGCTTTTCTGATCGAACTCCTCATCGTCTTCATTCAAATATGTCTCTATGATTCAGCAGTGGACATGCAAAAGAGGACAGACTGTTAGTGACTAGCTGAACCACATTACTATCCGAAAACAAGACTCAATTCCCAGCAATCACATCTATATACAATGTTTTTGAAACTCTATCTCAGCAGCAAAGTACAACCATGCAAACTGCTTGTGCCAAAAAAAAAAAAAAAAAAAAAAACTTATTTGGAACACATGAAGTCCACAAGTGGTGAAGATGGAGAAATCATAACAAGCATCCGGGCTTCTCGAGGCTCTGGCTCTGAAATAGAGTCCAGTGTCAAAGCCTGTGCACATTAAACAGGAGACTCGTCAAGTAAAATACATCTCCTATGAGTGTTTGTTGAAGAAACATCCTCTCACTGAACCTAAAATCTAAAGCTATGTCTACTGCACTGCAAAGATGAGCTGAAGATAAACACTTAAGTTTTTAGGACTCTAGAATACTACATTCAGCTCTCGGAATACATTTCTTTTCGGGTTTTGGGTCAATTTTGGTTGAATTTAGGAAGTTCAGTAAAGTCCAATGCTTAGTTTCTGACTGCAACAATAAAAATGTTTTGTTCTACAGCTCTGATTTGCATTTCTGTTTGACTTCTCCATAGTGACAGTCTAAGATTCCCCTCTATAATAGTCCTTTGCAACTTAGAGCTGATGGAAATCAATATTAACTCAAAATTCAATCATCCAATTTTAAATTTGGAAGTAAAGTTGAAATATTGCATTTATAAACCGTCAAAAAGCTTACGGACCAATGATAGACCAATGATTAATATTCACACAAACTGAATATTAAAACTGCAGATACCTCTGGTACCAATTTACTGGTTTCTTTGGAGGTTCAGATATTGATTTTAAAGCACTTTTTACATCCAAAGTTCTTGAACAATAGAATTTTGATCCAATAATGTGCATGACAGACACTACATTTTATAACCTTTTTATTACCTTCCATGCAGGAGTTGGTGGACATTGAGTAATACCTGGCAATCCACATTTTAAATAAACATTAAAAAATAAGCACTTTTAACAAAAGTGGGGGGAAATTATCCAGAGGACCTTCATGTTTGCTCTTTTTGAGGAGATGTTAATGCTTTCAATATAATTTTTAAATGCCAACTTACAATTTGGAATGTTAAAAACTAACTCTAAAACCAGTGGAGGTGAGTACCTCACAGTCAAAAGACCACTTTAAAACACTTCAAGTTCTCTCAAGTACTCTCTCCAAGTTAAAAATAGGAAATAAGAGAGGCCTCCTAACTCCTTTTGTGCTGTTCCTTCCTCAAAAGTCAGAGCCAATTTCAAGGTTCTGGTCTTTACTGACACTGTAAGATGAATGCATTACATTCCAGTTTGAAGCTCATGTTACCTGGTTGAAGTTTTCATAAACGCAGGGGTCTTGTTACTGAGCCAGACTTGTTTCAAGTGAAAAGGGATAGCCAGTGGTGGGGCTTTCAATAACCAGTGTTGACTAAACATCACGCTCAGTGGGGTCAAGTCAAACCCCCGTAATAATCCTCCATATGGGGAATTTGTGTGTGACAGTATGCGTTACCACCCTCCACAACAATACACACACACTCCACTAACAACATTATCATGCACATTAGAGACAACAGACTTTTCTGAAAGCATGTTAACTTTCTGCCTCGATTTGCACAACTCTCTTTGCTCTGCTCATTGAAACACTTTCTTTAAGGCCCTAGACGGTGGCTCCCTGGTCAGCTTAGAGTTGTCTCCTATGAGCCTTTGCTATCCCCAGATCATTCAAGCTCAACTGTAAGAATGAAGTGACTGAAGTAGTTAAGCGCATCTGCTGTCCAAGGGTGAACCAAGCTAACACAACTAAGCTTGGGTGTTGTGAGAATGATACTTGGCCATCTCTTGGCTCAAGAGGTACAACCCTGATTTATGCTGGCTCTGTTTTATAGCCTGGAGGCAATGCTAATGCTTGCCTCCAGCCTGCCATGTGAACAGCATCCTCTGATCCAGATCATCCTTTACGAAACCCTCAGTACACCTGGATTAAAGACATAGGCTACATTTGACAACTTAAGGCAAAGGGTATGTCAAGCTAGCTTCAATGTAAAATCTTTAAGCCTCCATCCTCAGAAGGCTTTCATGGGGAAAAACGGCATCAGTCCACATTTTAGCACTTAATCATTTTGCTAGTGCTTGAGTATCCACTTATTGTTTTAGATAAAAGTCATTTTTGCAGTTTTAAAGGAGTGGCAGAGCTTTATTTTACATTGGTTCCATAAATCAAAGTGTCATTCCTAGCTTTAGGCCACATTAGTGCATATATCTATTGTATCTTTGTTCTACTCACAATGGTACAGGTGAGTGTAGTTTTGAAACAATTAGTTGCTCATTGGATTAAGGGTGTGTTTTTTTTTCCATTTTATATTGAATGCGTTGGTTTATTGTTTGGGCTGTGGACTTCTAATAGGGCCAGTTAGTAAATGATCATGTTCAGGGCCACAATAGTGAACTTCCTTGCCCCAAATGTCAAATACAGGTTCCTGTCATTCCTTTTGAATTACTGTTTCCTAACACATGGGGGAAAATTCAAGTACCAAGGGGCAGGCAGTTAAACCTGAGCATCATTGATTGAAAACTGACTTCATCAATACTTTGATTCGGAGAAGTTTCTTAACACTTTCAAGCCGCTGCAGCATTTAAATGCTGTTCCTATGTAGCAGTTTAATGTAAAGTTTTTCCTTATCTAACTAGAGCCTGTAGTGAAAATGATCTTTGCAATGTGTGGTTCTGATACTACACTATATAATACTCTACATGTAAACATATTGTACATATGGCAGAATCTCCATTCCATGCCAAACAAAGTACTGATAAAACCTTACGAAGGACTGAGTGGGTAAAAATGAGAGCTGCCAGTCTTACCAGATCTCCTGGGCACTTGAAAGGGTGTAGAGTGAAAATGCTGCCAAACCTCTTGGCATTAATTCTCCCTAAAATACAGCATTGTGCCTCCTAAGATGAAGAGCTAAATAACTGAGAGATGTCTTCAATCTTTTCAAATTCAGTAGACAACAGAAATTAATGACATTAAGCCTACAAAAACAAAGCACTCTTTCAAAATAGAAGATGAATTTTTATCTTGTGACACAACAGGAGATGGTTCTCTTTGTGAGATGTAGAGTGAAGTCCAGACAGAAGTAAGCAAGTCTGCCTCATTTCTTCAAATCAGTTGTGACAAAATTCCCCTGAGACTTGGCAGCAAGGAGGGCCAAGATATTTGAGCAATCACTTCTCCGGCTGGCATTGTGGCTTGGGCAGTACACTAACCCAGAGGATCCTGTTTGCAGTTTAGCGTCAAGGTCCTCCTGGCAAATCTATTAGTCTCGGCTGATGAAACACGGAAAAAACAGAGGTATTTTTACCCACATATATTCTGCTTTCCGTCACTGTGGTCACAGAGTGGAAAGCTGCTTACACAATCCATTCTCTGAGATGATATCAGAGAGTGGTGAAGAAAACATCTGTATGACAACTGCTCATGAGACCATGTGTTTTACACAACAACAAGTATTTGATTGGGTAAATGTGGCAACATTAGGAAGCAAATACTAGAGAGATAATTATCATATGCTAGCTTGTAACCATGCTACCTTAAGATTTTGAACATTGTAAAGATTGTACCTGCTTGGTAGCAGAATATTAGTATTTTCAGTGTAAGCATGTTAGTAAGCTAATATTAGCTTTTAGCTCAAAGAACTGCTGTACCTAAATACAGCTCCACAGAGCTAATATATGGCATGGAGACTCTCTTTCCTTGTCTGCAAATAATTGCTTGTTCTGCATGATGCATAAGACTGACCGTAGTGGGAAAATCTAGATTTCATCAGGTACGTTGTGATTCACAAAAGCAAAAACAAAATGCTTTATAAAAAGTGCGGTTTAACCCAGATTTGCTCGTAGTGCTCCATATGACGACCCACAAGGAATAAACTTCATGCACTATCTGATGCAGATCTGTGGCTCTTAAACACAACGACTCCGACAAAACTAACCCTCTCTGTCTTCTTAACAACACACCATACAATTTAACAGGTCACATATGCAGATTTACTTTTTCCAGCTGAGACATTCCTCCTTCCAGACGCTCTATGGTTCCCATGTCCGAGGAAAACCAGAGGGAAAAACCAGAACAGTGGTTCAGACAAGGCCTCTGCTCCTCAAGTGACAATCCTGGCCTGTCCAACCCCCGCTCTGTTGGTGCGTCATAAAGCTCATTTTACCAGACAGGACAGACAACCATAACCACCCTAGCAAAGTCCAAAATCACACAACTCTCCTGTCTCACACACTGCTTATGATTCAATAAGATTTCACATTTCACTAAGAAAGAGGGTTTGTTGACACAGTTCAGTGAAACAGCTCAGTTTAAACTTGCTAGGGTAAGAGCTTCTCACAGCATCAAAACAACAACATCCTACTCTGGAGTTGAAACCTTAATTATATCAGGTCAAGCCTGCAGACCCTTGTAAACTGGCCTGAATATGCTGTGATGGAATGGGGAACAGCACATTAATGCACAATACCATCTGTGCTCAACATGTGGAGGCAAAAAAAAACAGCATTTGAAGAGAAAAACAGGTAAAATATGGATTTCAGCCTTGCTTGAAGAGACCAGAAGCTGTAGTTAAACCTTGAAAGCGGGTAGGGGGGTTGTGCGATACTGTATGAGCTCTCAGTTGTGTTTGTCTTGGCATAGCCTCTGAGTGATGTCATCATCATCATCATCATCATCATCACGGCTGTTTCCCCACTTCTTTGGCTCAGTAAATGACGACAGCACCAGAGTTTCTTGGAGTTCAGAGGGTGCTCATGTTTCTGTAAGGGCTTCAATCAGTGTTAAATGTTAAATTCACAATAGAGCTTTCAAACTGCTCTGGTGAGCAGATGCTATCAGGCCAAATATTCAGAAATGGGATCACCAGAGGAAAAAATCAGTGTGGCTAAGGAACACTAACGAAAATGAATCTAGCAAAACATTCAGCAATGTACATAACTAACCACAAAGAGTTCCTGGTCATCAAAGTTACATGACATAAAATGACACTCCCCTTAACAGTTAACAGCAATACTTGACATTTTAAAACCTCACAAAGCTAAACGGAGAGACAGAAATTAGGACACCTGCGTCCTTGGAGTAAACTTTGAGAAGACATTGATTTCCTGGAGTACAAGTTTGACCAAAAGCCACATCACAAAAGAAATCACTTCTCATGGAATTTCTTTCCTCTGTCAAAACTTTTTTAAACAATTGTCTAATTTTATGCTGACAAGGGCAAATTGGAATTCACCAAACAATGAAATGACAAGCTAGTTCAATGCTAAAACTGACTCATTAAGGCACATAATTGTTCCAAGATGTGTCAGCAAGATAACTCAAACCAAGTGAATTCACGCGTCTGATCAGTGTATAGATAAGAATGGAGAGACCAGATTGTTTGTGCCAAGCTTTCTGCTGACTTCTCTTGAGTTGTGCAAGCTGCTGGCTGTCGGTGGCTGCTTGTATGGAAAATGAGTTCCAGCTCTGGGATTTCTAAACGGACTTTCCACAAGAGGGGAGGTTAGGAGAAAAGTAATGTGCTGTATCTCCTGATGATGCAAATACTATCAGTGTTGATTTGTTCTGCATTTTTAGTCAAGTATTACTACAGTATAAAGGCTGGATTTTTCCTTAACCACACTGCATGACAGTTTTTATAGCCTGATTCCAAAACAGAGAGCAAAAAATCCAACACCTTCATTCTCACTTTTTAAAGAGGACAAAAAATACTCCTGAATTTACCAAACCTTGTTAGAAAAAGTAAGAGACTAGCCCCCAGCAACAACACCACCCCCTCCATCCACCCAACCACAGAAACACAAACACACACATATATACACAAACACACACATAGGAGGTGGTGTTTTGGTGCCAGCCAAACATCACCTCCAGGTGGTGCCAAGCCCCAGTTAGGAGATGAGGAGATGATTGGGGGCAGAGAGACTGAGAGAGAGCAGAGTAGCGGGGAGGCTGCAGTGTGTGTGTGTGTGTGTGTGTGTGTGTGTGTGTGTTGGGGCGGGAGGGGGGGGGGGGGGGGGGGTGTTATCGTGGACAAAGGTGTTAGAAAAAAATTAAAAATGAGAAAATGAA
>JAQMCX010000044.1:354354-373777 GCA_029814765.1 Acanthurus leucopareius | reverse complement strand
CCCCCCCCCCCCCCCCCCCCCCCCCCCCCCCCCCCCCCCCCCCCCCCCCCCCGTTCTCGTGGACAAAGGAGTTAGAAAAAGAGTAAAACTGAGAAAAGGAAGGAAGAGATGTGCTAAGTGAGTACTCCCCTCTGTGTATGTGAGGAGTGTGTTTATGCAACTAAAGTATACTCAGAGCAAAGAAGATACAAACAGGAAGAAACAAACCGAGTGTCAGGCAATTCTCAAATGTTTAACAAAGCCACATTTTTGAGATCCTTTTTCAGCAACATATGTGGAAAATAATGTTCTGGTGTTGATCTGAGTGTGTGGATGGTTGTCAACGTATAACAAAGACATGCATGGCACATAAACAAAGGAAGGATCCACTCACCACTTTCGCTCTTCTCAATCACGTCCACCGTCTCGCCGGCCTTGAGGCTGATCTCTGAGTTCTCTTGCCTCTCGTAGTTGGCCACGGCCACGTACTGCTCCAGCACCATGGGCTCCGAGCTGTCAATCCCTGAGGGGAAGAGACAAGCTGTCAGCCACCTGCCTGCCGTGGCACCCCGCGATCGACCGCTGCAACCAACTACACCGCTGCTGCTGTGCACCCGGTACACCGCCATCGACCAACGCGCACTCCCTGCCGCCCTGACCAATCAGAACGCAAGCAAACGACTTGGCTGCATAGTTCCAAACGTCTGGCCATATAGCTGAGACGACCCCCAGCCCGCACCGAAGGGCCGAGGAGCATTGGAAGAATCAAATCAAAAGGAGGGAAGGGGAGGAAAATGTCTGTGGGGGCTGCATCTCACCCCTACTGTGGATCCATGATCTGAACCAAACTATTCCAAAAGGAAAGAAAGAGAAGATAAAAAAAGAAGAAATAGAGGAGCTTCTAGTGGTTGGCGGGGAAGACTGGGGAGAAAACGAGTGGAAGAATGGTAAAGTTTCCCTGTGGAAAATCAACGGTGCGGTTGAGAGGAAAGGCCTCCCCTCCACTGCCTTTGGGATCCAGCCGTTGGACAGCGAGTCGGGAGGGGGGGTGAACACACCAATCATGGTAGTCGGCACTGCTGGCCTTAAATAGAAACATATGAGTGGAGTAGAGAGAAAGAGGGAAAGAGAGAGAGAGAGAGAGAGAGGGAAGGAGGCTGGGTCCATGTTTATGTGAAACAAAAGAAGAAAGCATTTCAGTTGGGGTAAGGCCACTGTGTTTTCTCCCTCTCCTTCTCTCCACGATGTTTAACCTTTTCAATGCCAGCACTGATTTCATTTACTGACTTCATGCGGTGTTTATCTGATCTGAGTCCATGCATCTTACATGTCTGCCAATGGAGAGATGACACACAGTCTCAAAGGGACTTTATCGGAGATTTTGCTTAACAAGCTGTTGTGTTTTGCTGTTAAAGTGTCTCAGTGTTATTGTTCGAGAGACATTTGTGCTGTGAAAACAAAAACATAAAAACATGAACATTTTAAAGTTTTTTATTGATAAAACGAAGCGTTTTTTAAATCAGTCCTACAATTTATTAGAACTGTGACTCCACTCCACTGACTCTGAACATGACTCAAACTCAGTGGCCAAGAGCTGATCATAACAAATCATCAGATGAATGCAACCCACTCATCCAACAAGTAAATATTTTAATGATTCGCTGATGACGTGCAAAATTGGACGTTAGAAAATGAACATATGACAGCTGCAGTTGGGTAATAAGTTATTATGAGTTGAAGTTTGGTTGAGCAATGATAGAATGGGTAGAGTTAGAGACAATATTAACAACAATGTCAAGCAGCAACTTCACCGCCCTTTAGATGAACTCTTGGCTCATCACAGACGTAAAAGGTTTAAAGGTTCCTTTAGGTTTCTTTACAGGACCAGGATCAATTGATCAAGTGACATCTCATTTATTAACTAACCCTGAGTCTGATTAGTAATAAATTGCTTTTTAGAGGAATAGTTTAACATCCCTTGGAAATACACTTGTTTGTTTTGCTTTGTATGTAAGTAAGAAAGACAGATACAGGGCTGAAACTAGGAGGCTGAAAGTTTATATGAGCATTTAGACTGAAAGAAAAGCAAAAGTGACGGTGATAAATTACAGGAAGAGATGCTGCACAGATGTACTGGACAGACAAACTGCTGCTCATTACAAAAGTACATTTTAATTTCACTTCAGGTATTACTTCCTGTCTTGAATCAAGCAAATGATTCTTATCATCAAGCTTAGAAAGAAAGACAATAATGGTAAAAGCTTACACTAACTGTTAAAGTCTGAATCAGGATGTGAACCCTGGTCTCAAGTGTCAAACATGATAATCCGTTTACATACCCATCTACCTAAGTGGCAATAAACTGTGACACTGCTTGTAAATCCTGCAGCGCAGTATTGATCAAAAGGATTTAATTCTTGAGTAAATAAGTTAATTTCTGATTTTTCACAGCATTTACCACACAAAACAATTCATAAAAAGATGGTGCACTACCAGGTTTTGTTTGAATTCAGCTGAGGCGCATACCTCATCCAGTCAGCTGTGGCCAGGAGTCTCCCTGTATCTGTGTGTTTACCTCCCCCCTTAGAGAGGAAGGGCTCAGCAAGGGGGTTTTGGACCAGAGGGTTTTTAATGTAACAACATCATCACACAGAAACTTAGATCAGGTGGCAGGGCAAAAAGTTTTAGAAAAGCTCAGCAAAATAGCATAATGACACTAAAACAAATGTCCTTCAACAAAAAATGAAATGTCCTGATTTGAATGCCTAAAGAATTACCAGGAAGCTACAGGATGATAAAAACAACTCAAGAAACAAAAATAATGGGCCCCCCTTCTTTAAAAACAAAAAGATACTGAGTCTTTATGTACAGTATTTGCATCTGGGGAATAAAATAAAGTGGCTCTCAAATCATTTCAGTTTCTTTCTCCTCCTAGTCATGGTGGATGGCGGTAAAAACACCTTTCACCAAAAGAAAAATCACCAGAGCAGACAAGACTAGGTGTAATTGTTCTTTTTATATGCTCTTTCCACCTTATCCCTCTCCAAGCTTTCTTTTCCAGTATTGAGTGTAATTATCTATTGGGTAATATGTGTGTCAGCGATAAAGCAGAA
Source organism: Acanthurus leucopareius (assembly GCA_029814765.1). NCBI lineage: Eukaryota > Metazoa > Chordata > Actinopteri > Acanthuriformes > Acanthuridae > Acanthurus > Acanthurus leucopareius. The sequence goes on along the minus strand of JAQMCX010000044.1, from coordinate 370,685 downwards.
AAAGAACAGATAAAACAAAAAATTTAGCAAGTTTCAAGGAGCTAACGGCTGCTGCATCTGCCTGTGCCACCATTCACAGCCTCTGTTATCATGTTTATATTTTTGTATTTTATCATTTTTTTATTAGTGTAAAGCACATTGAGTAAACATACTTTAACATCTGTGCTGTAAAAAAATGGCACTGCCTTTACTATACATAAAGGGGAAATGACAGGTCACACCAGCAATGAAACCACACAGAAATTGGTCTCTAGTGAGCAAAAGGTGCTGGCTAAATGCTGCAGCGACTCAACTTTTGTCAGCAACTCTCCCCATCTTTCCACTTACGACTGCATCTGAGAAGATAAATTCTTGGCTGTCAGCGCCTTTGTTACTTTGTGAAAGACCTTGAATGAAAGACCTTGAACATAAATTGTATTGTAAGAGTTAGGCTGTGCACATTAGAAGCCACTCTCCTTAAAGATCTTGAGAAGATCTCAACAGCTTCTCTAAGAAGTGAGAGGCACAGGAAAGATGGCAGGTAATGTAAATACTATATCTGGCTAGGTTATATTTTAAGGAGGATGACACAGGTTGCTCTCATGCATTTAAGCAGCCCAAAATCATAAAAAGTAGGGAGAAGCTTTTGCACAGTACTTGAAACACAATTAAGCATTTCCTTAAGTTGTTCTCAAATAAACAGGCAGCCATCAGCAAAGAATGCTTGTAACCTTCCATCCACGTGGTGAGACTGGGCATTAATTTCTGTCTGTCTTTAGCTTTCTCCCAGGAGGCAAAATAAAGAAAAGGAACATATTGTGAAAAATATAAGCAGTCTATGTGCAGGGAGCAATCAAAGTCAGCCTGAGGTAATAAGGCAGCAAAGATCCAGCTATTTAAAAGCTTTATGCTACAACCATGCCCGTTGAGAAATATCATGAATTCAAAACACCTGTTTCTGCCTTTAATATTCCAATTATTTTATTTTACAAGATGTATTGTTGAAATTAGTGGAGCGTGGTTTTCTCCAACCTCTACATACTACAGTTCTTCAAGAAATATGATCTTTTTTGTCTTTGACAATGTCTGTTCAAAGTGAGATTTGTCTTTGTTGTTCCTAACTCATACTGACACACTGATGGCTCTAATGGAAGGAAACAGCATGGATTTGTCTTTCCCCAGCAACGCCTCAATTACAGTTAAATGTCTCAGAATGTCCACCAGATGGAGAAATATGTAACTGCATTTGTGTCACAATGTGTTTACATCTGCAAGAACAAAAACGCTCTTTTCTAGAATGTTTATTTGCAAGAGGGGCAATTTTGATTCCATTTCTCACATCTTGACTCATAGTTCCTGTACACGACACTCAGAGTTGAATGAGGTCATAGCAACTCGACAGCCATGTTTTGGACAAATGTAAAGAACCAGACTTGACACCTCATTTCAGTCTAAGACGCTTCTCCACATGCAGAACACAGGTCCATGCTCTGACCCTGTGGCAGTGTGGCCAGCTATGGTGTTGGCCAACCAGGTACGCAGAGATGGATGGACAGACTTCAGATAAACACAGGCTGAATTTGAGCAGATGGGTGAAAGGAGAGGGAGAAGACAGCAGATGCAAAGCAGATGTCAAGAGAAAGCTGAAGTGCGAAAAGAAACAACCCGAAAAACCAAAAGGGATGCAGCTGGCATGTCGTGCTCACACATGCACAGAAGTGCATGCATATTCAACATTTTGACATAGACACACAAAGCTACCTGAGGCCTCTTTCCTTGGGCTGTCTGTAAAGCCGTACATCCATACTGCAGACAAAGAGGAGGAAGAAGAGAAGCAGAGAGAAATTATTCAGTTTGACAGCATGCAGAAGCAACAGTATGGTAAAGCACACCTTTATCACAGCTACCAAGCACAAAATGTAAAGAAGCAGAGATAAAATCCTGCAAATTTAGCACTGGATCCAAAGTCTTGGCACATTCATCTGGAAATGAAACTTACAAAAAGCTGTGGCCTGTGTTTTTTTAGCTCAGTGTTTACTTTCAGCTATTCTGCATGAAGTGCATTTAAGGTCAAGGAACTCTCCAGTGTCTGCTGCTGTGTATTACAAAAACCCCTTTCATTTATAATCTCTCACTCAAAGCCTCTCTCCTAACGACTGCAAGACCCTCTCTCTACATTTCCCATGATCCCCCTTTCTCCATTTCTTCATATCTTTCTCCACTTCTTCTATCCCTCAACCTGGTCCTCTTGGAATGTTTGAGATGGGCGTCAACCACCTCTAAAGCCATTCCTGACTCCCCATCCCCCCCTCTTCAAAAAACATGTCAGCCCCTAACCAGGAAATTAAACGCCATGCATCAGGAAGGACAGGGACAGAGGAGACGGTAAACAAGAGCAGGAATTATAAGCTACCTTGGTATGTATCAAAGAGGCTATAAATTTAAAGCTTAATTTGAGGTCTATCAGACCAAAACGATATTTTAGTGTCTGGCTGTAATCTTGTCCTTAAAGTGTGGCAGCTTTAGGAGTGCAGCTAGTCCAGGGACACAGACCATACACATATCAATATGAAAAAACTGTCACCAAGACCCAGGCTGGTGGGTTACTGCAAATAAGAAGGTATCTCTTCTACAACTCCTTCTATCTCCTCAACAAAATAACTGAAATGAAGATACATTTTTAATACCCAGCCCTAAGATATAATAAAAAAAAAACAGATGGTTGATGTGAAAGGATGTCTCTCAAAAAGACCTTGTAACCTGAACCTTTTTTTCACTCAAATGGAAGGTTTATAGCTTTTAACAAGAAAATTATTCTTTGTTTTGTCACTGCAGGGTCAATGAAAACATTCTGAATTCAAATAAAATTTTTATGAAAGACCAGTCATCAATCTAAAAAAAACAGGGAGGTTTCCTAATAATCAACTTATGTTCTGAGGAGGTTCAGTTTTGATACTTTATTCTGTACTTGATCCCGACTAGCACTGCCCCTGCTGCAAAGCCGACAGCTCCTCTACGTTGACTCACGTGAGATAATAAAAGCCAAATCCCCTCTTGCTATCCACCAGAGCTTCAGGAGCTTTGCTGGATTGATGTTGGCCCCAAAGGGAGGGCCATGGACTGGTCCCAGGTCAGCTAGGGTCAAACCCCGCTCACTTACGCCCTACAGTGAGTATTACTCACCCGGCTGCTCTCAGTGTAGCGCTTGACATCTGATTGATATTAGTTTTCCTCTCCAGTCTAATTCCTCGATGTTCACCCTTTCTCTAGCCATACAAATACACATACAAACACATACGGATGCTTAATTCCTTTCAGGTTTGGGTAGTGATGCCAAAAATCAGCAGAGCCAGCAGTGTTTTCTCTGTCCCTTTGTTGCTGTGGGTAATTTTCCTAGAATTCTGACCCCAAATGTCCACATTACCCTGCAATTTACAGCCTAGCGACGATGAAAAATGGCATTTTGAAGTCCTTCTTTCAAGGTTTGAACCGGAGGGGCATATTAGGGGCATATTAGCCATCTGTCTTGTTTTTCTATCAGCTTAGTAGATTGTGTTTTGCAAAAAAGTTCCGGTAATCATCCTCCAAGTCCTCCAAGCATTATCTGTTAAAAGTGTTCAGTGTAAATAAGAATCTATATGATCTTTGTGCAGCTTTAGTGATCAAATCAACTTAGTTGATGCTAAAACCTAAACAATGTACTTCCTGATTTTTTTATGTTGCCCTCAAAAGTTCTAATGTGTCACCTGTTAAATAGCAAGAAACGGTAGGGCAGAAATACTGAATTAGGTTTGTGGCCACCAGAGGGCACTGACGAGGTGATTTTACAGTCAGAAAAAAGTCTCACTTCTTCATAAAAAAAAAAACAAAAAAACAAAAAACAAATAAACAAACATAAGGAAGCTATATTAGGAGTGTCTGATTGTGTTATGTGTTTACATAAAAAATTATCCAATTTTTTAACTTTCAAATATTTGTATCAGTATCTACCACAAAAACCCATAAATATCAGACAGATGATAGTAACGTTTACAATGTTAACTGCCTTAGTTCAGTGTGCGACCATGTTATCATTTTCTAAATGCTATAAATACAAAGCAGGAACAAACATCAGTAGAAATGCCAATTTAGCATGGTCACAAGTCAATGTATGGAACAAGTTTCAACTCGATGATGGCACCAGAAAAAAAGTCAGCGGAGCATCAGCATCAGTAGGCTTCATTCTCAGGGGATTGTGAATACTGGCATAAAGCTTCATGGTAATCTATAAAGATATTTCTGGACTAGACTTGAGCACAGTCAGAACAACGGACCAATGACACTGCCTTCTCTTGAGCTACATTGCTAGCATGGCTAAAAATATTGCTCACTGATATCTTCTAGGCTCCACAACACTGAGAACATCAGCACTAGAAATGGAAAAAAAATCTGTGGATGCAGGTGTGCTAAGGGTCTGTGTGAAAAACATGAGCCAACGTGTTTTAAGATTTAGAGCATGAAAAGCAAAGCTGGAGGAGAAGATGTGAAAAAGGAAGAAGAGAGTTAAAATGGTTAAAAATGGTTAAAAAAACAGAGAAATTTTTCACTCTAACCTTTTAAAAACAATGTTTCATCTGTTTGGTGTGCACATAATAGATATTAAGCATCACTGTATTTCACTGCCCTGAAACACTGAATATTTATTGTGCACTTTTGAACAATAACCTTCAATAAGGACGTTTCCACAAATACAAATAAAAAAAAAAACAACAGGAGAAAGTGAGAGTTGAACCAAATTATCATTTAAAAAAAAAATTCCATTGGCACTACCTACACATCCATCACAGTTAGCTATAGCTGCTGCCACCACACAGCAAGACACACAGCCAGGGTCTTAAATGATAAACGCTCCTCACCTGACACCAATACAAAGGCAACCAATTACAAAATACAGCCAACCAATATTGATTCAAGGCTTGTGAAAAAGCACAGCAACTAAGAGTGACACCAATGTCAAAGCACAGGCAGAAGCTAACTAGTATTGATGCAATGTTTAGCAAGACGGGGAGAGAACAACAGAGACGAGACAATTCATCCCTGACTGTAACACAGATGTTTACGGTGACAAATGACATTTGTGTGCAGGTTGACAGGCCCTCTGCTTAAGCTTTGACACGATGCAAGCAAAATACAGCTGTTAACCCGGGAGAGTGACACCGTGCCAGTGCTTGATTCAGGTTGAGGTCAAACCCCATCACAGGTCACATCTGTTCCACAGTTAGCACTGTCACTTCTGCCTAAACTCTCCTCCTCTTGTTCTCTATGCCCACTCCTCACTCAGACTCACCTCACCCAGTAGTTTTTGCCTGTACTGCGGGTCGACCCTAAATGCCAAAGTCTGTTACTGATTCACTGACCGACTGACAAAGTCACACCATTAACTGGTCAGTCGTTGGAGTTTCTCTATTGGCTATTGCTCTTATGAAATGAGCCAAAAGGATTATGGGTGTCATACCATAACTCTATGAGTACAGGCACAACCCTCACAGGGCTCAAGATTTATAGTCTACACCCACTTATTACATAAGCCTCACCATGGTCTCACCCTGTAAATTCCCGAAAATTTGCTTTCAAAAACAGATTTCTATATTTCTTACTAGTTAAAGGAATCGGAGGGGTCCGCTGTTTTAACAAGCTACACTTATGGTAATTAACCAACGCTCTATTCATATATGCTAATGGGATAAGGGGAAACAGATTAGGTACATGCCATACTAGGTCTCCACACATAACATGCAGCCTTTTCACAAGGAATACATAGCTAATCCAGCATAATGGTGCATTACATACATTAGCACATACAGATGATACAGAAACAATACAGTGCTTGATATTCACCATGAGGGAATTGAACTATAAAACAACATAAAATCTACAGCTGTAAAAAGCAGCAGGTTATGAGCTGTAGCAGTCAGATAGAGCAGGAGAGAAAAAAGCTCTGCACCCAGAGGCAAGAGGGAGAATGCACTGCTAAAGCTCCCCAAATAACAATGACTTTGACAAAACACTCAATACAGAGTGAGTCATAGAAAAACAAGAGACACCCTGCAGATGGAAACAAATGTGAATACAGGGGGGAAGTTTCTAGATAATTAGAATACACCTAGACTCATAATGAGATTTCTTTTAAATAAAACATCTTGAGATATGAGTGGAAAATACTGTTCTTTGTCTACTGTTCCTGCAACTGTATTAACAAGACTTTAAAAGTAGCCTAACTGGTGTGATGTGGTTTTCTATTTCAACACACATAAGGAACAAATATTACTAGAACCACCACAGGAAGTTGTTGATAAACATTTTATATTCAGGAATTATAGTGCATTATAGTGCATTAGTGAGTTATGGACATTAACATTGACTGGCCACAATACAGCCCACTGACTATACGCAGTCCACATGTTTTACATGGTTCCCACCTAGTCTTGATGTTTAAAAAACCCTCCATCAGATCAGAAATAGACACGCTTCAGATACAACACAATCTCTCCTTCAGGGAATAAACTCCTATCCCTTTGTCATCTTCCATTTACAATGCCTCATGGCTGTAAAACTGGGACATACAATTCTAATTTTTCTGCCAAAATCAATATTCACTATACATACTTTATCTTCAGCAATGATATGGTAAGTTTGTCCTGACATTATTGTTGCTGCCATCAAGTTCTTAGTGTGATGTTAACTGTGTAAACTTAAAGTAGAGAAGGGTTTTATTCCTCTGGGATCTCATATGGAGGCAGGTAACGGAGGTTGTAAAGTATCATATAAATGTGTCTGTTGACAGAGGAGCTCCTGATGGTACAAATAACAGCCTGACTCTAAGATCCTAATTAGTACAGGCAGCTTAACAGATATGTACACACACAAACTACCCTGTCCCCTAAATCTACACTTGTAAAAACACCAACAGGCATAAATACACAAACCTCCTCCAAGTAAATACGACTGGCAATTCTGACATCAGTCTGAAATCGTATCTGCTGTGCCACGTAAACAAACTAGCGCCTGTCTGACATTCTCAACCCCTGTGGCCTCCACAGCCCAAACAGCACCCTCCTCCATTCCCTCTGAATGTGGCCCTCACAAGGAGCAGTGAGCTCCATCTGCACTCTGCAGAGGAGGGGAGGAGCACAGAGCTGTGACCCCTGAGACTCCCTGGACCTGATCCATATGTTAAAAAAAAAAACCCTGCCTGACATCCATGTCCCCTGCTAACTTGATATAAGCTGAATCAGTGTTTGGTTTCTGCTGGGACACATCATAAAAAGGATTATTTTTTTCAAAAATCCCATTTCTTTTTGATTTATTATGTGAAATTACTTTAGTTAGTTTAGTTTTATTTACTGCACCTTCAAAAATTTCCCCAACAATTGCCACATCGTCTTTAAAGGAATATAAAAAGATCAGAACAATTATGGCATTAGCCTTTATTATTTATCAGCTTATACAGTGACTCAACCAGGGCTGAAACAAATCCTTAGGAAACCAGATTACAAAAAAACATCAAAGTAAATTCTCAGCTTCAAAGCTTAGATAATCCACATAACAGTATGAATAATTACAACAGCAAAACATGTTTATGGCATGGAGTACTTAGGTAAAGAATATATGATTTGATGGCATGGATTCCAATGGGAGGAAGAGAGAGAAAATAATGAGGAGCGAAAGAGGAGCTAGGCCAAAAAAAAAAAAAAAACTATTGAAAGTCTAAGATTCTTTAAGACAAAAAACCAGAAAATTGTGTACAGTTATTCTGTTGCAAAACTGGCCCACCACAATTAGCACAACAGCAATGCTTCAGCATTACAGCACAAAGCGTCTTTTCCCATGTTAGTATGCATCTACTACATGCAATGGACCCGACTTAAGCTAAATACTAAACGCAGTGTTTAATGTCTGTATCCAACATCCCAATCTATGTCAGTATGATGGCTAGCTGAGATGGAGAAGAAGTGTGATAAAAACATTCAGACCTTTCTGTCCACTTGTTTCCGCTTCCTAAAAATGCCACAAATCCATTATATGCTGTCCATGTTCCCTCTTGTGTCTTGTTTTTTTCTTTTGGTAACCCTTGTCTTGTGCCTCTTGTCCATGTGCAGACTGGTTCCACCCTTTGTGATTACCTGCCCTGACCTGATGTGTTTCAGGTGTGTTGTTTGCCCCACCCATGTCTCATTAACCCTCATTAACCCACCACCACTTGGACTAAAGATTACTTTCTGTTGAATTTACTTAGTCTGTGTTCTGCATCCCTTTTTGGTTAACTCATGACGAGACCTATTTCATTTTGTCTTTTGCGAATTTACAATTTCTTTTCAACAAAGAAAAATTTCTTTTTATTTTATTACTTAATGAAGCAGTTGAATAATTAATAGCATCCTGGATTAATAAAGCCAATGGGTGGTGGCAGCCTCGAAGTCAACAACTATGCAGCTTATGAGTCCTGTGCCAAACATCTCTGTTTCTTATGAAGTGCTCTGGCACGATGTTTCCAGCAGCGAGCCTTTATTTGGAATGAGCAGAGGAACGGAAGGTAAATTAGCAACAGAAAATCGGGTGCAGAGGGCACCTTTTTTCAAGAGAATGTGACACTTCCCCTTTATTAGGAGATAATCCTTCAGTTTTTTTCTTGCAGAAATATTACAGGTGTTTTGTAAACATCCAAAGGATTGGAAAAAAAAGACATTTTAAAACACCCTCTTTTCCCAGTGACTGACTAAATGTCACTTTAGGTCATTGCAGGGTTTGCTTGTCAGTCGAGTGGCATCCAAGCAGGCAACCGATTTCAGTTTGCTGACCCAAAGAGTATAAAGGCTACCTGTTTCAAAAGCATAATTCACTACTCTAGGGGGGATGTAGAGGGAAAAAAAGATGAGCTGGGTTATCTGCAGCAGCAATCAGCTTCCAAGAAATCAAATGACTTTGAGGAATGTGGATGTAATTGAATTGGTAGTGAGCTCTGTTCAAGGCAATGACAAATCAATTCCTCACTGGAAGGGCACGCAGTTCCTGTGCTTCTGGGCCAAAAATAAACCCCTTCTTTAATTCCAAGAGTTGTTTACTGAAAAGAAGTTGCCTCTGCCTTACTCAAAACTTTTATGAATAGAGTGGCCACAGCGTATGAACTGACTCTTACATTGCTGTACATGTACTCACTACAAAATACTATCTCAAGATATTTCTATCATTACACACGACTGTTAAGCTGCTTACATATTCATACAAAGTAGCCTTTGAGGGCAACTGTAGCAAGAATATCATACCTCTATTAACCACGTGCTATTTCCTGCATTTTCTCTTCAATAATTCATAAGAGGTATAACTGATTTTTCCCTAATTTCCTCAGATTACCTTAACTGAAACACACTTTAAAGATGCATATATTAGTGACTCACATGTACCAATGCTGTTGTTAAGCAGCTATACTGTTGCTAATACCCTCTAAGAACCATACATTTGCTAAGATGGTTAATGAGTCTAAAAATCCTCGTGAAGGAAAGATCATGGAGGAATGGATGACTACTCTTAGGGCTCTTTCAGACTAAATCAGATGTAGTGAAAAACAAGTTTTCCCATTCATTTAAATATATAAGCTGTAGTTGATGAAGCAAAGTCAACTTTTTGAAGGTAAGCTACCAAACAATATGGTGGCGTGGCTAGCTGATCGGCTGATCAGACTGAATCAAACCTGCCATGTGAGAGTACAGAAACAACACTCCTGGAAACCTGCTGAAATCGCTGCTTCACTTGATTTAGTGTGAAATGGCCCCTTCAGCTGGTTGTTTGGAGGCTTATTTTGCCATTAAATTTATATCGTTAGATACCATGACAGAAGTTAAGGTTTTTTACTCTTCAGTCTACTGAATGGCATGAGCAAAATCTGAATGTGTTATAGCTTTTGTTTACCTCTTACACCCTTTGCTAACACATACCTTCAAAGGCATCTTTGTTAAAGAACAATGATATTTTCTTCTCCCACACTGACCATTGTTAATCAAAAATACTCAATATGTGTCATAAAAAAATCTAAATGGAACTTCAGCGAAATCTCAGGGCAAAAAATCGAAAAAACGACCCAAAGCCATGATGGAGAATAATGTTATCTCTTAATGTGACATATGTTATTGAACCTATTTTGACTTTTCTAGAAGCTATAAGGCAATCCAGAAACCCCACCCTCGACTGTGAGCCAGCACTGCAGCCAGAAGGAGAGGGCTTGACAGCTTTTTGAACCCACCCCAAAACACAGTCAACAGTAAGTCAGCGTCCTGCAGCGGGACATGTAAACAAACCACACACTGACATCACATGGATAACAGGTAAGAGAGAGTTTAAGAGTACTATCCCATGCAGCATAATATCCTCTGTTGCTTTTGAAGTGGTTCGTTTAAAGAGCAACAAGTTTTAAAGAGAAAGAGGGGTGAAGTTAGCTTTAGAGAAGGACAGTTAAATAAAATGGGTGGCTTACCTGATTTGCGCTTGGAGCCATAGTCCCTGAGGGAGAAGCAACACAAGAGGGACATGGTTAGTGACAGCAGATGCTGCTCTGTCTGCTCAACAGCCAAACATGCAGCCACTGCATGTGGAGTCTGACTCTCCTAAACTGCAAAAAACTGGCAGCTGCACTCACGCTAAAACACACGCATACAATCAGCTTTAGCACACCAACAAATGCATGTGTTTGAGAGAGAGAGAGAGATAGAGAGAGAGAGAGAGAAGGAGTGAAGGATGGAGAGAGAGAGGGAGGGCTGACTCTGGCCAGCTGCCTGTACTCCCTGCAACAGACACAAATTAGTCATGTGACTCCAAAGCGGCACTACCATCCTCTTCCTATACTCCTCTTCCTCCTTCCCTCCCCTCTTTGTCCTGTCAGTAAAGAAAGCGACCTCTCCCCATGTTTGGAAGACGGCGGATCAGTTTAAGATGCTTGCTTAATGGATTCTAATGGGATTATGCCACAAGGCTAAGCTATGGACGAGGAGGGTGACACAGGGTTGTGAGTGTGCTTGTGAGTGAGGTCTGCTGTTCTGAGCATGTTTGCTTCTGCCCTTGTCAATAGTGACTCCTGGGCTTCGGCAGCGAGACAATTGGGTTAAAAGAGACAGCCAAAGGGATAGATCAGGTGAAGACAGAGGATGCTATTTATAGGAACCCAGACCTGGCAATCTGTCACTCCCCGTTCCTCCCTTCCTTCCCCTTCCTTTTTTCCTTTTTTTCTCTTCTGTGCTACTCAGAATCAATTCATCCTTTCAGTTTCCCCAAGAGCTAATTAAAACCTTCATCTAACCTCAAATTTAACCACGTTAACCTGATGCAGCACAGTTGAAAATCATACACAGACACACCATTCTGTAGTGAAGAGCTGCATGCCACTAGAATCTTCTCTCCCATGTAAAGTACTCTTTTGTTTAAAAATAACCACTACATAGGTCCTAATAACAACTCGCAGACAAAGGATATAGAGACCAAAGGGTGAAGTGGTTTGTGGTTGACTGACAACAACAGTCATTTCAAGACGAGTGCCATAATGTCCACACATTTCAGGATAACAGAGCGATGTCTGTGAGGTAGGTAGGTGTATGCAGGCATACTGATGTGGATGTTAAGTCAGTGAAAATGTGTCAGCAAGCAGGCAGTGGGTTTAAATGATCATAGATACTCCCCAAAGATTTAGTATCACCTACCCAGCTGCAAGAGCATCCTTGATTGGGACAATTGACCTTGCCGGCCCTTGTGAAACAGCCCATTTCATTAATGAAGGACCTCTCATCTTGTCATGTCCGAGAAATTATACTGCAGTGCCAGGAGAGCAGAAACTGCTCAGGATGGCGTAGCTTGCAGTCAAGGTAGTGCCCTATCACTGCAGGAGGTTAATGAAAACCTCCTCTCTGCTCTTGCTGCGACCGCACTCAAGCTAATAAAGAGACACTGACATGTACTCTGGGCGTGCAGAGATACACAAGTGCTTTACAAGAAGACAGAAGAACCAGAACCCCTGCATGAACAAAAGTCATGTCTCAAGATAGAGTTAAATACAAATTAGATACAACAGCTCTGGATTCTTTCCTGTCACTATGATTGCTGCAGCTCTGTCTTTCTCTATCCCTTCATCCATTCCTCTGTGATCCGATGTATCTGCCTCTTTGTGACTGGTCCGGCAGATGAATAAATCCTTTATACTGACCTCTCCACCAAGACCACTGTGTGCTAGCAACCAGAATATGCTTCATTGTCACCAAAGTGGGACACAAAGAGTTCAGGACTCGGCCCCTCGCCTCATCCCATTCGTCTCGAGTTATGCTGACCTCAAATACACAGTGAATGGATGAAATTCAAATCAATGGCCAACTATTTTCGATAAGTTTTACTGGAAAGTGTCAGTGGAAAGTATGCTGTGGACAGGCCGAGCCTCAGAGTTGGCAGGATATTTGCCCGGCTGTGCGTCCTTTACACACTAGACTTGCAGCAGTGGCATTAAAGATGCTGATATCTTCTGCTCTGGCACAATGGAATGTTTTATGTTTCCATGGAATGTTAAATACCATGTTCAGATTTCCATTTGCTCAGCCACTTCTCCTACTCATTCTCAGTCGCTTAAAAGCTAAAAACAGATGGTCAAAAATGAGGTAAGCTGAAATCTAAAATTAGCTACTACCTTCAGTCTTATTCCTAAGTTTTTACTATCAAATATTTTTCTTTGATATAACATATATTACACAATCATAATAGTGCTCAAAACACCAAAATAGGATAAAATAATATTACAAACTGATTCATATTAGGTATTACAAAATTTGCACTTCATGAATAAATAAAAAAGGAAAAAAACAGAACAATAATATAAATGCTAAATATAAAAAAGGGAAAGAGGAGGAGGTTGAGCTAGATTGTATTCATGTAAAGGAACTCAGGCTCAGATTAGGACTGAAATGGTTGCTATACATTATAATCAAAGGTTTCAACTGTGTGTAGCAAAGAATGGCAACTGTCACACATGGAAACCTTTTTTTAATCTATATGAAATGAAATAAAGAAACAAATTTTAATCTAATGAATCCTTGAATTTGATCATTATGCTCAAAAAATCCACCCTCCTTTAAATATAGTTAAGTAGCCCAAAATATTTCACATTTTGAGTGTTACATGTACTCTGTGTGTTCCCGATTGCAACATGTATGACACATTGTGCAGCAGTGCATATCTATCAATGTCAAGGACTCCCTTAAAACTTGTTATTTCACAGTCCCAGTTCTGCCGCAGTACAAAACCATTCATTGCACCCTCAAGGTAATATTTTGCAACTCAATTAGGAATTTAAATAATGGGAAATGCCAAGCACAAGGTGGTAGGTGAACGGACTGTGTGGGCATCTCTCTACAAACATTCTGTTTTTTTCATGCATGTGCAGCAGCACAATGTGCAAAAGGGCTGGATGAAGGTGAGGTTAGATCAGTTCATGTGGTGATTAATAAACACTCTCTCGGCCAAACACGTCCCTGGTCTCGTATCTGATAACGGCATCTTAGCAAACTGAAAGCTTTACCTTATTAAATAATACTAAATACTACTTTACACTGAGCTTGTAGCATTCATTTATCATTTTTCTCCTGATCCACAGGTGTAGAACTCAACAAGAAAGCAGGGATTCGGACCTCAAGCAACAGTCCTTACATCAACTAGATGAATCAGGAGCTTGCACTATTTATCTTTATATATAACCAGTTACCTGCCCCTGCTATACCAATGAATAGACAGGAGGACAAAAAATGATAAAACAAACATTCTATTTATTTTCATTCTATCAACTATTTACTTAGATTTATTTTTTTAAGTGGAACAGAAATGCAAGATGTTTATGTACAGCAGTTAATAAAAGTACAAGTGACCCAATGTGTAAACAGAAAGCTCATCTACATCAGTCAAGCTGCAGATGTAGATTTAATGCATGTTAGATGTCTACTAGGTTAACTAAACTAGCCAACAGTACATGATCTATGAGTACGACAGTGCAGTAGGTGTAAGTGTAGGACCTGGAAATTGTTGGTTGTAACTTCTCAAGGAGGTGAGAACAGGGGCCAATCAGTGAGTTTTGTTTGGTGAAAAACAGCAGCAGCATGAAAAGTACTTTGCTGTAGCAAACTCCCTGGGAGCCTGTAATGCTATTCATGCTGTGCATGGTTTGAAAGGCAAACACAACCTTGAAGTTCTATAAACAAGTTCAAATCAAGAGAGAGGCAAGGGTGGAAGCAGCTATTTTATTTCTTTTGTCCAACTGTAGATGTCTATACAAATCATTAACCTTTCAGATAAAGACCTAAACTGATGCTGTGCTGCGTTTGATTCTCTGAGGTTAATTGTTCCTTGATATATGATCAGACGCAATCACAGAAAATACAGCTGTTAAAGCCCTTTGTTAATCCTGACTGCTGTTTGGATCAATAGCATGTGCTTTTACTGTTGTCATGGAGAGTGGGTCAAAGCAGAGGTTAGCTTGTATCACGTGTGGGTGGTTGTTAGCATGAAACATTCCCAAAGGGCTTTGGAACAACATGCCTGCATGATATCCAAGCATTAGCCCGTTAAAACAGCTCAGGAGGCAAATATTAGTCAACACATAAGCACATCAGCTACACTAACTACTTGCAGCTAATTACAAAAGCAACTAATTAGCACCTAGTTTTAAACAGGTGTAGACATTATGTCTGTTACATAGTAAAAAAGAGAGACTGATGTTTTGCTTGTTAGCCAAACAGGTAACATTAACATTACATTACAAAATGCCAGTGGGAATGCAGCTGGCTATTTTTGGCTTTATTTTTGGGGTATGGTTATAGAGGCATCTGCAATGCATTAGGGCACAAAAGAGGGCCGAGGGAGGACAAAGCTTAGAGCTAGGCAGGGAGGATGAGAAGGGAGAGAAGAAACCCGGGGTCCCCGGCTCTATCCAGTGACCCGAGTCCTCGAGACTGAAATCAAAGTCTTCCCTTGAGGGCTGAGCAACCAGCTCTGGCTGCCAGCTCTTTTCCTACGTCTCCTAAAGGTATGGAGAGGAGGAAACAAGGGGTGAAAGGCGATGTGAAGAGTAAATACTGCAGTGGTGCAGAAAAGAGTGTTTTATGTGGCTAGGTGGAATCTCAAGGCTATTTTCTGAAGCCAGTGGAGAAACAGTACACTGGTCCTGGTGCCAGTTTATTTTTTTAAGCAGAGGACTTCACTGATTTTCAGTTTTTAAGGTATCAAGGGTCACGTGATTTGCTTTTGTTGAAGTAAGGAGAGTTCATGCTTACATCAGTACCATACAAATGAGCTGAAGATCAGTTTAACTAATATAAACCCTTTTTTCTGCAATGATTAAACTAACATTCATAAAAAAAAAATCTTTTCTGTGTGATATATATTAAGTTAGGTTAAATTTAGTTTTGCAGTGACACATATTATATGTACAGATGTGGATGGTGACAAATGCAGTTAAAATGTATGCTATTTTGCCACCAGCACTGATTAAAGCCGGGGTTGGCAATTTTATCTAGTATACACTAGTTGTTATATTGGTTGAAATGGTCTGGAAATGCCGACCAATCATTGCCTCGTAGTCCACTTGGAAGTATCCAATCAAATGCTTCCTTGTCTCCCTGCTCATACTCAACCCAACCATGCACCAGCTTTGCGCTAAGAGTGCTTTGCCGCTGCTGCTATCACCGCTGCCGGGAATATGTTTTTGCAAGTTTACTGGAGAGTGGAAGAGCAAACAAAGCAAAAATTACCACTGCCATGGTACTTTGTGACATCCTGTAACTCTGTTGTGAAGCAGTTGCAATACGGCAGAGCTTGTGCATGTGGAGGCGGGGGGACATGTCTTTGAATGGACCTCAAAGGGGGAGGGGCTTAGACGGAGTCCTGAGGTGATGCTATTTTCCAATTTTTTTTTCAAACAATATCTTTATTTTCAAACATAATAAAATATACGTATAACACCTGGGACTCAAACTCCTGCCCCAAACCATGTAAAACCCATGTCTATCCAACCACGATCAAGACAGAGCAACAAAGCAACATAAATAAGTAAATAAAATCGCTTAAAAAAAACCCAAAACATCTATATATATATATTATACAATAAAAATAAAAATAGTAAAATGAAAACTTAAATGTACAATAAAGTAATAATACAAATACTGCCTAGGTAAATAAAAAAAAAAGGGGGGAATAAGTACAAAACCAACCGTACACCACTCATACTCACAAATGTGCATTGCACATAAGTTAGATAGAGGTCATTCAGGACCAAAACGTAAATATTTGCCTGAAGTGAA
>JAQMCX010000044.1:342270-354254 GCA_029814765.1 Acanthurus leucopareius | reverse complement strand
TGCACTTTTTAAGAGATTGCACTTTCAATTTCGTTGTACTTGTACAATGACAATAAAGACCATTCTATTCTATTCTATTCTATTCTATTCTATTCTATTCTATTCTATTCTATTCTATTCTAACTCATTAAGATCTGACTCACCTTGAAGCGATTCATGTTTTATCCAATCCCCCATACTGATCTGCAAAGAGAAGAAAAATAACTTCAGATCATGGGTCGACACAGATGACAGCTTCAGGAAAAGTTACTCCCTCTCATTTACAATGTGCTTTGTTCTTTTGCAACTCACTGACACAAATTACAGAAGAAATTTAAGAAATTACCACTAATTCATATAAGAAACTCAGCCAAGTCAGCATGATCTGAAATGCGTAAGAAAATATGACATAAAAGAAAATGTTTTCCATGTCTTGACAGAAACATGACATGTTTTGTGCAATTATTGCACATGTTAGTGCATTTAATAAAGCTCGACTGTCTGAGAATATTTCATATAACATCATATAGGAAATTAGTGGTCGAATGCTTTTTTAAACTTGTTTCTGTGATTTTTTCAGTCCTACAAAGATAATAATTTATTCTTTTAGCTCCGTAAATCCTGGTTGCATTAACACTTAAACTGGAATTAATCTTTGTGACTAAAAAGGGTTTAGATTAAGTAATGCTGAGTAATGATAAACAGAACATCTAAAGGTATTTCTGGGAACTCGAGGTTGAATTTAACTTTCGTTTTCTTTATTCACGTTTCACTTTCATTTACAGTTTACGCTGTATAGTTTATGCTGTAATTGTACAAAATATGTAGGAATTATTTGTAATTTCAGATCTTACGATTCAGACGTTTCCGTCTAGTTTACAACAGAAGAGGTTTATTTTAAACCGAGAAGTTTAAGGGATGTTTAGCTCTCTTCCGCGTTCTTTCAATTCGATTACATAATTCAAAAACTTGAAGTCTAAGTCTCGTAAAGAAAAAAAAAACAGATTTTGCCCACAACATTGTTAAATTTCATATTCTTTGGTAAGAACACTAGACAATCCTTGCAATATGAGTTTACCTTTAGAGCTGAAAGTCTTTCCGAGTGTTAAAATGCTGCTTCTCGCCGTTCAGACGCTCGAAGGCCTTTGAGTCGGAATCCCAAGTTCAAGGAGCTGATGAGGTTTTTTACACCGAGACAACGTCAGTAGGTGATTGTGATCATATTACGCTGTCATTGCATCATCTTCCGCAGATTTCAGACTAGGATTTTTACCCCCCTACGCTTTACTGAGTAGCAAAAATAAATATGACAAAAAAAAGTGCAACACTTTTTACTTTACTTTTACTCTTTTACTTCCTATAGGAAAGTTAAAGAGTAAGTACTTCCCTATAGGAAGTAAAAGTCAGTCTTTTACTTCCTGTAGGGAAGTAAAAGATTGACTTTGCAAGACTAAAGGACTGACTGACACATTTTTCATAGATATCAAACTTGCATGCAAAACACGAGGGAGCAGATTTCCTGCTACTTAAGCAAAGACAACCTCTCAGCATTATGATTAAAAGCTTGGAGTCTTGACATTGATCACTAAGTCAGAACAGATGTGAATGAGCATTGCGAGGTAGGGCCATGTGGTGTGGGGGTCAGGCGGGTCAGCTCAGTGGTCAGCTGTCTCCACAAGTGTTAGTCAAGATATTTAAAGTGGCTGTTCATACAATTCAATGCTTTGATTGAATAGTGGATACAATAATTCAATTTCTAAAGACAGACAAAAGAACAAGATCTTGACCTTGCCATTTAATTCCATCGTATGATTCCATTCCTCTTGCATGGTACTTTTTTAATTTCTAAGATTTGCTTGGAAAAGTTGGAAAATATGAATTCACATAGAATTTCATGGGGAAAAAAGGAATCCAAAAAAAATCTAACAGCATTAATTATGATCAAAATAATAACATATATTCCTTTTAAATCTTTCTTTCCTGTAAGGTTTCAGTTGGCCCTTGATGCTTAAACCTATCATACTTCCTGCAAGTCTATTAGAATTATTACTCTTGAATTTATCTGCAGACAATAACAACCTCTGACTACATTATTTATTTAAACTGTAATTAGCTTAAAATTGCAAACGAAAAATAACAACAGGTCTATGAAGGAAATGGATTTACTCATTAGGAGTATATGAGTGGGTTGGCAGATAAAGGGCTAATCAATGTGTTTACAAGTATTAGCATAATGACAGCAAGTTAATGACTCTCAATGGCCCCCTGCTATGCTAGCCTTCAGGACCAGTAAATAAACACTTCCCAAGATTATCGTCTTAGCCTCTCTCTCTCATCCCTGAACTCTACACCCTATTTCATCACAAAAGTGTCTCCAAATCCAGTCTTCAGCCCCAACCCCCCTCTTTAGTCCTACCTAATTTAAGCCCCTCAAGGGCCCCAAATTACCCTCAGCCAGGCCCTGTCTTTTAGCCCTCTCAACTATGACAAGACTAAAGTCCACTGTGGGCATTAACACTCCAGATGGAGTTCAACGAATCGATCAACTTCAAAATTCTCCTGTACACAAAAGGGCTGAAACACTTCTTGTACACACAGACACATGGAGGTGGTGCACATATAAAATAATGGGCAGCTAAGAAATTTTTCAAGCAAGTAAACACATAAAAAAATTTTGTATTGCATTGGGGGCCTGCAGAAGTGGACCTGTGTATTTGACAGAACTTATTACCACTGCTGTTCAGTTACCTGGTTAAGAACTGATTTAAAAAAATCTGCAAGGATATTAACAGTTTATAACATTTATTTTTCATGGATAAGTGGTGCTTTGTCAGAACACTGGTATAATTGGATCTCACTGTGTAATTATTTTAATATTTTGAGTTAATAAAGGCCATTTTAACACAGTGTGGAGTACAAACAATGCAATACAAGCAATGAAATGCAATGCAATGCATTAGTGCCACATGAAAGTAATGTGGTGTAAAAATTAAATGCCTGCCAAAAACACTGAAGGTACAATATTTTTTAGAGAATTCTAGCATAAATACTATATTGGGTATACTAACATTTCAACCAAAGATGGGTGCTTTAAAGAGGATCTTGTCAGGCAAATTTTGCTCTTTGCACTTTGCCTACATTCTTAAATTCAAGACAAACGTTGCGATAAACCCTCTTTGATTGTCACCACGAAGTAATAACTCTTAAGTTACAATATGTAATTACTGTTTCATTTAAAACTTTCCAGTGTCAAGTCAATAAGTTATTTAACATACAGAGCAGGTCTCAACCCCGCTATAATTTGTACACAGGACTCTGTCTAGACCCTAAACCACAGAAACGTACTTTTCTATGTGATGTTCCCCTATATAAGCAAAATTAAAGAGAGACTACATATCAGTCGCTGAACAGTGACTATAGGTGGGTATTCTGGTATACAAGTAAATGCTGAAATGTAGCATCCAGTAACACTAAATCACACACACACACAATACCGACAGTTAGACAGAAATATTAAGAGTTGGCTAACATTACCTAACACTGGCCACCATGAGCCACCAGTATTAGCAGACCAGTAAGACTGTAGCAACAAAATCCCCCAGTTTATCTAATCAAGTGCATTTTTTTCTTTATGAACTGAACTTTTCATTTGCAAGGAGAAGAGAGAATTTTTTTCCTAATTTCCTCATTTAATTTTTTCCTAGTTTCCTTTTGAGTATAAGCTCCCTGTCAATATCAGTGAGAGAACGGAAATTACTCATACCCCCATACTCCACCCACACTCAGTAACACAAGCACATTATCACCCACTTATTCCTCATTAGCCCAAAAACACCAAATCACCCCATCAACTCTGCTTCTTAGGCAATGCCCTGTTGTGAGCAAAAAGCTGACCAATCACACAAAGTCATGACTTATCTCTTATAATCTGATAATCTGGCAGCATCTCTCTCCTCAAGGCACAAGCCAAGGTCAAACCCTATTGTTATTCATGAAGAGGGCTGTGAGGGGGCATGATGAATGATAACATGTGATGATAACATCACCAGTGTCTCACACTTCAGTAGCCTTCGGGGTGCTGTGGTCAATATTTTCATCATGGTTGAAATGCGGCATGCGCATATTAATAGAGAAACATGTCAACTTTATAGTCAACATAGGAGAGATAATGCCATTCAGGCCAATAGTGAAATGATTGCCATATCAGGTGTCTGGGTGGACAAAACAAAATACAGCCATATCCTACGCAAATTGATTGAAAAAAAAAAAGAATGGGGGAAACATACTAAGAAAGAAAAAGAAACACTTATCACTCACAGTACAGTAGGAAGAATGTGGTAGGGTGTCTAGGAAGCTTTTGGAAGTCTAGATTCAGTGGAAATTCAATGTGAATACATCTCACACAGGAAGAGCAGGGAGCCAAAATGGACATAAATTCAGAGAGAGAGACAGAAAAAGGCTTAGAGAACTGCTTGAGAAGCTGGTCAGACAGTGGATACATCTATAGAGGAAGGGTAGCTCTGTAAGTGGACAAGACGTTGACCCTATGGCTGACCTGGATACAGCAGTCAGAGGTGCAGAGAACTCCATTTGTAGCTGGTTGTATTGTGAAGTACGCCATCATGTGGATAGCTACTGCAGGGCAGAAAAACAGATTGAGTAGCTTGATGGAAAGCTGTGATTGTTACTTTGCTGTAGTTTGATATTAATTCTTGCGCTGGTGCAGTGGGATCCAATTTTTTCAGGCTTGTGACCCTTTTAAAGGATAGATTCACATTTTGTAAAGTTTATCCTTGAACAACAGTCACGTGTCCATTAGTACATATTGGTTTTCTAAAATTCCCCTTCCGTCCATATTGGCTGTGAAAAAGATCCCTTCCTTACATGAGACTAACGAAAGTGATGGGGGTAAATATTCAATGGTTTTAAGAACTTTACTTACTATCAATACTTTCATTACTATCAGTTAGTTGTACAAGACAAAACTAAGCTTAATATTTAAAAAATGTTAAGAGTACTGCAGTCTCGTTAGGATTACTCAGTGTGTTGAGTAGAAGGTGGGTTTCCATCCGAAGGTATAAAGAATTATGACTAAATTTTTAAAAAAAATTGAAAAAAAATGCAACAACTGCATGTTCTGATCCAATAAGCTTATGCAATATGCAACATCTCTAGTTGGTAAACTATTATTGAAAACACAATGGTAATGTGAGAAGGTTCACATCTAATCCATGTGAGAAGACATTTTGATTAGCAGACCCTGGTTTTTCTTCTTTCTTTTACTTACTCTCTCAGAGTGGAAATACCTGATCAGTTATGTGAGTTGTTTTTGAGTTTATTAATATGCATTTGTTGGAACAAGCCCACTAAATACACTCACTGAGCTGCAGCGACAGAACAGTGACATGTTTTGGAAGAGGTATGAAGAATTTAAACTACATTAGTTCCAAATAAACTAAGACTAAAAAATGTCCTAAAAAGACTCAGATTATCTGAACATTTTCTTAAGTGATACACCAGTAATCATCTTTTTATCCCATGGAGTCCTTGTGTGACTAGTGTATGGCCCTAGACCCACATGTTGGAAACCACAGCCTGAGAGTTTACGGCAACAAAAAGATGCTGTTCTGACTTACACAGAGTTTTCCATTTGAGTGTTAAAGTGTCAAAAATGTCTACAACTGTAAATCTGTTTTGACACACAAAATGTCAAAAAGCTGTTAAGATAAAGTCTGTCTTTTGATATGAGGCTTTTGCACCACAGGAGAGAAATACTGCAGTTTTTATTCTGCAGGACATTTCAACGCATCAAAAAGCAAAACAAGTACACCGCAGATCCAGCTGAAGGTCCATTCAAAATACATTAAACATCAAGGGCGTTCAGCTTCAAAAAAAAATGCCAGTGATTGCACAAGAGTGACATCAGCATGGAGTCTCACTTCCCACTGAGCTACAGTACTCAGCTCCACAGACAGGGGTCGGTATCTCTCAAACACAGGCCGAGGGGAAACTGCAGGGTGGTGGGATCTGCTCAGGCTCTCTGTGCTTTCTTAGTCTTGATTGATTGGATTGATTCCTGTGCTGAACAGCAGAGCACGTGGCTCCTTTCCCTAATAAGATCACCGTCAGAAAATTCAATCTTACATAGTGGAGAAGGAGAGGTGCAGGCTATTGTCAAAGCATGACTCCTTTAGGAAGATTTCATGTGAGGGGGTATAAAAATAAGCCATTTGATTTGGTCATAAAAATGGTGCTGAGGTCCAAATTAATACCTTGCTTTAACCTCTATGCCAATACATGGCCTAATATATTGATAATTTTAAGTCTTTTGTAGCATGTCAATAATATCTGGAGGTTGGTTCATGCACCATTGACCTTGCACTCCTCTGCTCCTGACCCTCATCTCCCAAGGGATCCCCTCATCCTCTTCATCTCCTTCCTCTTTTTCCAGGAAGTGAAGCAGTGTACACATTTCATCACCCTGGTAGCTACAGCTCTATTCATCACACTCATGTACAGTCTGGCCTTCCCAAAGCTATTACTGTAGCAGGCTAAACCCCTCCTTGACAACACCCTATGAGTAAGTGTGTGAGGAAGAGAGCACAAGTGAGTCAGACACCGCATCCCATGGGTGGGTGGGTGAGTAAGTGCATCCATGTAAGATGGTGGCGAGAGAAAAAAAAATACAGCCGAGTTTGTAGAACACAGACAGACAGACGGAAGGCGAGCTGAGTAACCTGACAACAACAAACATGCTGCATACAACAAGCAAGGCCAATTTAATCCCTGAAGAAAAGCTCCAAACTCTTCTCCCGCCTCTTGTATCTCTCTGGGCACGAACCCAAACAATTTGAAATTTAATTGTTTGAAGTGTAGGACTGGGCCATTTGAGATCAATATATGCTCACAGATGAGAGCACATACATGAACACACACAAAAGACCTCCCACAGGCCACACGCTCGGCTGGCCACTCTTCGCCACTCTGACACGCTTAAAGTGTTTAACCCCACTGATGCCGGTGCTGCTCTCCAGTGAGTGCTATTGATCCTAATAGCAATGGGAACGGTGCAGCTTATCCATTAAGGTTGAGTGAGTCTGTCGCCTGTCTCCTGCTCGCAGCAGACAAAGTGGAGTGGACAGATGAATGGGAGGAGAGAGAGGAAAGTGGGAGACTAAAAAAAGGGGGAGAAAGGAAGGTGTGTTTTACATTCCTGAACAATGGAAAGAAGATGATGATTCCTAATGGGAAAGAGGAGGGAGAAAAATTGAGAGAGACAGTTGACAGGCAGATGCCTGATGTATAAAGCAGCGTTCAAGAGCAGAACATCACAATTAAAATAAGGCAACAGGCATTTTATACTGACTTAAAAATTTTAACTAGTTAATTAAATATTTCGCCAAAGTAAGTTTAGACGGATTGTCTTGATGGATAGTTCTTGACCTGCTTTGGTGTCCATCGTTTCTAAAGATCCTAGGTCCAAGGAAACAGAGTTCTAGACTTCAAAGATTTCCAGGTTTAGGAGCCACATTCTAAAAAGCACAATCTCCTTTAGCTTTATGCCTGGAGTGAGTAACAACCAACAAACCCTGATTGGAGGACCTTAGAGACCTGCTGGGGACTAAGAGCTGTAAATCTCTAACATAGACAGGTGCCTGACCATGCAGAGCTCTGTAAGTCATCGCAAGAACCTTGAATTAAATTCTGAATTTGATGGGAGGCCAGTGAAGAGAAGATTTGTGTCTCATAAAGCCTTTGCTGACATGACCAGAAGCTTTGTAGCAGCATTCTGGCCCAGGCGTTAGCAGCTCAGAGGTGTTTTGCTAGAAAAAGGTAAACATAAAAGTAGAATAATCAGGATGGGACCAAATTAAAAAAGTTAATTATTCAGCTAGAAAAAAAATGGGACTAAATCAAAAAATTTAATAATTTGGTTAGTAGTGACTGACTGATAGTGACACCTATTTCACAAAACAAAACTGAGGCCAAAATTCAACCCTAACATTACACAAAAATCTGCAAAAACAACCATTAACTACATTAGGGGTTTCACAGAGCAGTGAACTAATCAACTGGTCAACCACCAAAACAACTAGTCAACACTGTGCATTTGAAGGGCTAATATTCAACTATAGTTTTGGGACAGAGTAATAATAAGGAAATTGCAAGAAAAGATTCCCGCTATTCCTGCAAGACAGAAGTGATGTTGTAACTGCAGTCAAATGGGATCTCAAGAACAGACAAGCCTAAAATAACTAAAAGTACACATAAAATGGTCATAATGTTGGAAAACACAGGCTGGGGGTGTGACAACAAAGCAACGAGGGGTCAGCAGTGTCTCAATAAGTCAGCCAGAGTAGTGCTACATTTATGCCAGGAGTAAATTTAGCAATAGTTCTTTGCTAGAAGAAAGCTCAGTAGTGTGGATTTAGCCTGAGAAACTCTTACTAGAGAGGCAGGTAGAAGCACTGCAAGAGCCAGAATCTATTAATTAGGATACTGTGGTCTACAATGTTGAGACATTATTTGAGACTCTCAGAAGAGCTGTGTTTTAAGTATGGAGGCAACCGCTTTTTCTGGTTTCCTCTAAGCAGCTTAATTGGTTTACACAAAGAAAAATAATGGTTTTCATATTCTGTTACATGTTCACATCTCAGGAAAACCTAATCAAGTCACCATAAGTTCATTACTTTCACATGGAGTTTTGAAAATAGGCACAGTAGACAGTACAACTTTCTTGTTTGTTCCAGGTGAATGAGAATTTGATGTAATCAATCTGCTTCGTTATTGGCACTACCTTGCAAATTATGTCAACTCATCAAAACTGTGCCCCATTATGCAGGGAAAGAGGAAAATTTAGAAGGTAAAAAATGCACACTTAATTTTTCAGAATATTCAGAGACTATGAGAACTTCTGGACACTGAACACTTCTGCAGTGTGCAAAGGGAAGCAGAGCATTAAGCACTTGAATAAAACATGCTACCAAAGGTCTTTATATCAACTGTTTTTGATGTTGAGTACATGTTTAGGCATACAGACTACTGATGGGATTGTGATTTCTCATTTACTTTTGCTCCAGTTTACCTTAACAAACAGAGAGGAGCAAGCTTTTTCTTTTTTAGAAATGTGCAAATTATGAAGGTTAGCAGGCATCTGGTTTTTAGCCAATGCTCACCATTACTTTTATTGGGTAATAAACATGTTATAGCAGCTGTGCGATTTGTGTAACGGTCACACTGTGTCACATCAGTGTCAGGAGTCAGCATCGCCCAGTTCAAGTTTCATATTTTAAATCAATAACAACTTGATATGCATTAGGTAGCTAGAAAGAACTATGGTGTGTAAATGTAAGTGGGCTGTTTTAGTATTTTTATGTATATATATAATATATATATATATATATATTGTGATCTTTGATTTTGAGTTATTTTAAAATTCAGATGTGGATTAGACATTAAATATTGAGGTTGTTTCTGAACTCTGATAATGATAAAATGGATTATAAAATGCCATGAAAATCCAAACCTAATAAGGATTGCTCCAGCAGTCAATCAATATTGAATAACTCGAAACAAATTAGAAAAACACAATTCAGGGTTTCCTACAACACGCCAAGTTCTGCATAAAGTCACACACCTTGAAAAAACAAGGAGTACACAGGCAAGCAAGATCACCAGGCTGTAACAGATGTGCTGGACACATGAGCCATGATGGATTAACATTATTCTTCAGCAGTCCATCCTTCTACAACGCTCAGGACGTTTACAAACCCACACACTACTAGAACACACTCTAAAATCACGACTTTAAATCAACAGCCAATCTCATTCCTGAACACATTCCCTGATGATTCATTTTCATCTAGCAGATGCGTTATGAGTAGGGATTGGAAGGAACCCATCTAATTTAGCCCTGACACAATTAAAGTCCTCTGGTTCATGACGTCTTACTGATCATTAACTGAGCATTTTTTTTTTTTTTTTTTTTTTTGAACAGTGAGCAGGCAGAGAGTGTCTTCTTCTTTCATTAAGACAGAGTAAAAGCCTGCAGGGACACAGAGAAGCTTCAATCTCAGCTTGTTCTTTACATGTAACTGTTCATGAAAATGAACTACATCTTAGCTAACCACAATGACTCAGAAGAACAATGTAAAATTATGATGTGTTTGTGTGACCCCATATAGTTGCCTATTTAACAGCTCTTTTTAAGAATCCAGATTCCATAGACAATCTCACAGTGGGATCATTGCAGTGAAGTGAAAATGTGATAATGAAACAACAGATTGTTCCATTCAGGCTATATGAGGATGCTGAGTGTTGGGATGTTAAACCTTCTGACATTCAGCACCTTCCTACTGTACTTATTTGGTCATCCTCCATGTTTTTTGTTCCTCGTCTCCTGCTTCTCTTAACATGCCAAATGTTTATATTGTCTATAATATTAAAAACGGAGAAAATCATAGGTTGCATATTTTGTGTAATTCTCCTTCTTTAAATCCTACCACAAGCTATGAGCGGTTCAGCTTCGAGTGTGACGTGTCTCTTGGCCACATTTTAATGCAGTTCCATTAACAGTATTCTGAAGACGTTTTTGCTCTAATGCAGTATTTGACATATCCTTCTTATTCAGCTTTAGCTTGTAACTGTCAGTCTTTGGCGTATCTCATTATTTTTCAGACTGTTCCTCCGGATACTTTTAATGTGTTATCTTTTAATTGATGTATTTTCCAATTTAGGCACAGCTTATTTGGTCTCTTTGGAGTTCTGTAATATGTCTCATGCTACTGTGAAAACTCATATCACTTTGCTGACTGCCACAGCTGTCACTATTTTACATTTGACCTAATACAACTAATTTTTAAAGTAGTAAATCTGATTGAAGTGCTGGAAGAGTTGAACTCTTACAAATATTTAGTGGTACCATGATGTTACTAAATACAAAAGAAAAAGTCTCTGAATCTTTAAATGTTTCAGATTGTTAACTCACATGTATTATACTCCTGTTTTAGTATGACAGCATTAAGTAGAAAACAGAGTCTTGATGGTGTAGCATTCTTTGCACTGCTTATTGCCAAATATCTGATAGTGCTCCTCTGACATGTGGAGTTCCTTAGGGGCTTGTTCTTGGACCTCTCTATTTCCCACATCTACATGCTTCCTTCAGGGCAGTTTGTCAATGGCTCTCTTAACCATCAGGAACCCTGTAGGCCATGAGGTGAACTTCTTTGATCATCATTGTGAGCACAGTAAACTTCTATATGTGTGCAGCATCAGTGTAAACATGTCTTTAATGTGAGTGGATAAAAATCGAAAATCTAAAATTAGTCTGTGCACCACTTTGTGTATCACAGATGGTAAATAGGTTTTGTGTGGTGTGTACACACATGTATGGATTTATCTTCCACAGCTCCAGACAAGGTTGATGCCATTTCTACATGCCTCAAAATACACTTGCATATAAAAGATGGGGATAGATAAAGGACAGAAAAGAGAGAATGATGCCTATAGAGAGAAAGAAAGAAAGAGAGGATTGAAAGAGATTAATAGCTTAAGTTAAATGAGAGGCTGACAGAGAGAGAGTAAAAAGAGGATGAGAATTAAGGCAAGATGGAAAGCCATATGAATAGCAGGGAAATAAAAGCTGTTGTTCAAAGAATGATTACGTTGGTGTTTTGGCATTGGTAACCTTGTGCCCCTGTGGCATCAGTTAAACATATTTGAATTTCCGTAATCAAGTCAGATGCAAAGAATTACAGAAGGAAGGAAGATGTAGGGAGATGAGTTATTACAATGTGCTGAAAAAACCCTAGGAGGCAGAGGTCACTAAATCCTGCTTCACTTCTTTCCTCTCATTCAAGAGAAAAAGGTGAGGACAAAACTCTAAACTACAGATTAAAAGCAGAAGACAGGACATGGTAAGAGAGGAGAGGAGAGGAGAGGAGAGGAGAGGAGAGGAGAGGAGAGGAGAGGAGAGGAGAGGAGAGGAGAATATAATACTAAGAAAA
>JAQMCX010000044.1:325111-342170 GCA_029814765.1 Acanthurus leucopareius | reverse complement strand
TCTAATGTTTATCAGTACATTACAGAAAATAATGAACTTTATCACAATATGCTAATTTTTTGAGAAGGACCTGTATAATACTAAGAAAAGTAATTAAAACACAAAAAAGACATAACCTGGTTCTAGCAACTTGGTTGCAGTGCCTTGGGTGCAGCTGTCTCAGTGCATACAGGAACACATTAGAAATGAATACTGCCATACTGGCATTTGAGGTTTGGAGAGGAGAGTGTGTTCTCTAATTAAAAACTACCCAAAGGGGCAACCTCCTGCTATGAAACGAGTCATTCTTCTCCTCCTACTCTCACATCCATCAACTCTGTGTACCCCCCCTTCCCTGCTGCCTGGCCTGGTAGGAGGTATTAACAAACTGGGAGATTTGGGAAAAGACTAGAAAGTAGCAAGAGACAGAGAGGTAATGAGCTTAGCCACAGTAAGATCATGCTGTATTTCTGAGGCAACATGATAAAATGACATGCAAAAGATGCTGGAACTCATGAAATGTTACACAGGTGTGTCATGTGTGCTGCTTGTAACATCTGAGCTACTGTGACTTAAATGATAAAACGACAAAGTGACAAACATCATGTTTGCGTGTTGTGCATGTAATTTCAGCAAGCATGTTTACATACTGTATGCATATCTGTGCGTCTGTGTGTGCATTCGACTGTGTCTGTATGCACTAATCCAGGTGGAAAGCAAATGGAAACAAGCCAGTATTACTGTGGTGGCCTTTCACTTGTAAAATTGTGCAATAATGTGATAATTTATGTAAAGAATCAGATTTTTTGCTGATATTGTTCAATGTGATTGTTTAATCTGCTACATATACAGGATATACAGTCATGCAGTTGAAACTATGGTTGTCTTTCAACATCTAAAATAGCTTTAACTATGCAACCAAATTTAGCCCAGTATTACATTGACAAAGAGAAGTCTTCTCATCTGCAGTTCACCATGATGGGCTGATAATGCTGTAAGGTGATCATAAGATGACCTGACAGACAGTAAAACCTACAAAATGTTTCAGTAAGTCTTTGTCTAATGAAAATGCAAAAACACAGTTTAAGCACTGTCATGTGCATGCCAACCAACAGACAGCGATATAACACCAATCCCATAGCCGTTATTGATCAATCAGATGCTCAAAAAAAAGAAAGCTACTTCCAGCAGGCTATCTGCACTAAGGATGTGACTAGTTCTCATCCAAAACCTGCCATGTTGATGACAGAGACTGTGTTGTAGGAGTGTTGGGTTATGTATTGACCTCAGAGTCAGTTCAACTGTACCACCACAGCACTGACAGTGGGTTACAATGTGGAACCACAAATCAGATGGTGTATTAGTCTATGCATACAGTATGTGAACATGTGTTTGGCATTTCTTTGTGCATGTACATGGACGGTACAGAATGTGATACTTACTCCACTGGAGGGTTAATGTCCTCAGCTTTTGTCTCGAAGAAGCGCAGCACCTCCTCACTCTGAGAAATCTGAGGGGGAAGTCGCACCAGCGCCTAAGGAGAAAGAAAGAGAGAGAGCGGAGGAATTTAAGAGACTAAAGCCTACAACCAAAAATAGTCAAGTTTTTAACGGTTAGTCTTTAAAAGCTCCAATCAGATACATTTGTGTACGGTCAGAATATGACTGGACCAATCAGCATCTTTTGAGGAGAAAGAGGTGGTAGCAAATTTGAGCTTGTTTTGAAAAAAACTACATTGCTCTGTGTCACTAAAGGGAAATGTACCATCCTTTCCCACTGCTCTCTCCTTTTATGTTCATTCATAAAGCCACACTGCAGTCAAACAGAGGATCATATGTCTGTCTAACCATTTATATTTAATAATCTGTCCAGCTCCTACCAGAGGTATAGCTCATGTACAATGCCAAGGGGCTGGACTGGGCAAAGATATGCAATGACATCTGTCCAGTGCAGGCTTTCATTTAAATCCACACAGTTTGAGCTCCCTTCATATTTCATTCATTGGATCCTTTATGATTGAAAGAGCCTTGTGGTTGTAATTGAAGAGGCCATATCTCTCTGTGCACCCACAACTGGCTGGACATCCCATAATCTCTGGAGAGCAGATCCTTTGAGAACACTGGGAAATTACTCTGCCTCTCTGTTGTTTGCCTCATAAACAGGATGTAGGACATAAACAGTGCGGCACACTTCAGCGCTGGGCAAAGAAACAGGCTCACTACAGCAAGTGTAAACAACAGAGCGCTTCAGGTTATTTGGGTTTAAGGAGGCCTTTGACGGTGCTGAGCAAAGGATCGGGTTAATTTCAGACGCTATAATTGCATTTTGTTTTTTAAACTTCTTTTGATCCCAACTGTGGTTAGCCTTTTCTAATGCAAGCCAGCAAACTTGATCCAATGCAACCTCTCTGTAGCTTTGTGCCAAGAGGAAGGAAGGAAGGAAGTGGGAAGGGAATGACGGAGGAAAGGATCTGAATCCTGGATGAATAAAAAAAACTTAATAACAGAGAGAGAACAGGAAGTGATAAGGCCAGTCTTTCTTGATTTAGAGAATGACCAAAGGCTTTCAAGTTTGTTTGCTTTTTTTTTCTTTTGGGATATTGACACTAATTTTGGTAGAAAACCTTTTCACCTAAGTGTCTCAAATGAGGGGGTAAGGCCACTGGTGAGAAGGAAAAAGGAGGAGCTCAAAGTCTGTTTCATGCAGTTCAGTGACTGAGAAGTTTGTTGCACAACTAGGTCGCCTCGCTTCTCAGACTGTGGCACACATGAAAATAAACAACCCTTCAACTGTAGCAGCAAAAGATCATAACATTTCCCCAACAAGCGGAGTCCTTCTTAGTCTCAGAAACTCAAGCATCAGAGCACATTACAGACTTTTAAGATGTCTCAGAATAGCTCAGATACACAGCTCTTCACTTTAAGGACTTTCTGTAAAATCATGTCTCATGTCCCATGTATATAGCATGTGAAAGGACAGTATAGGGTGTGACCTTTGACCCTCACAGGCTGTTGGACAATCCCCAGAGTCAGCTGAAGTCAGAAAAGAAACACAGTCAGCTGGGAACTGAAGAAAGCTGACAGAAAAGCTTCTTTACCCTGCAGTAGTCGTCAATGAATCGCAGCCGCTTCATGGCCACATCTCGCACATGACTCCTCCGGAACAGGATTTTGCCTAGAGGGGAGAGAAAGGAGAAAGGGAACACAAAATATCAAAATGAGGAAGCAGGAAAAAAGTGAAGGAAAACAGAGAAAAAGAGTAGAGTCAGGTGGAAAGGAAAGAGAAGAGATGAGACATAAATAACAGAAAAAATGCACACAGTCCTCTCAAAATATAACAACTTTAAGTTGGCTTTGTGGTGCTGACTACTTTGTGTAATACTCTGAATGTCCAGGAGATGTCAGTAATGCTAAGTTGTGATCCTTTGAAACAATTTCAGCCCCACACTTAAGACCCCAGCTGTCCCCCAACAGATTCAGTGACCTCTGCCTGTCACGTGACTTTTTCAAATAATAAATAGGATTTATACACATGGGTCACGCATAATAAACCCCCGCTCAGCTCATTCATGGAGGAACACCAACAAAGACCTCGACCTGAAAATCAAAATACATGCTCTATATGATGTTCCACAAGTGTAGAATGATGAAAGTTTCTCTCATAATCAGATCATTTGGAGGTACCGATTAAAGGGCCTGTACTTATGCAATGTAATAATGAAATTTTACATGTTCACCTAGTTAGTGATTTAAATCAATGCCAGAAAATAGTCCGGGGCTTTCAGACAAGTACAAGTCTTCCTAAAATGAAATGTGCTCATCTGACTGTTAATGTTATTAATGTTACTGGTTAATGACCTGACAAAACTGTCAAATGAATCAATAATTACAGTGATCAATCCTTTAGTCCATAAAATGTCAGACAGTAGTGAAGACAGCCGATCATGACTTAATGACAGCCATGGTGTCTCATTAAAACTCCTTGTTGTCTTCAACCAACAGTCCAAATCAAAAGATAAATACAATCATGGAAGACAGAGAGAATGGAAATTATTCATTCTTTTTTTAAGTATTTTTTAAGCATTGTTGCTTTAAAAATGGTTAATTTATTTTCGAATAGCTTTCTGCCATTAAAAGTAAAATAAAAATTATTTTACACAATTGCTTGAGCTTTATTAATACCTAAGTTTTGTCACCAACACCAAAATAATAGATTTTTTTTCTTTTTCTCTTAAGGTAGAATACTGAAATAAATGTAAAAACAAGACGCTTTATTTTCTTCAACTTTCTAATCAAAAGCTATGTAAACAAGACTCTGGACCTGCTGCTTCGCACACATTTCAACAAAAGTACCAAGGTTCAGTAGCCCACCCCAACGTAAAATAAGAAAAAATTATGTTGTTTTGTGTTCGTTAACATGTGCAAAGCAACTTTTTTGTGATCAGCTAATCTTTCTTCAAATTACTGCCCTGCCATAAGTGTCACACATTGAGGGCAGAGGAGTTCATTCTGTAACAAACAACCTCAAACAAACTCAAACAGTCAATAATGTTTGTATCTGGGGCCACTTGTTTCATAAATAAGAGGTAGGTGTATGTTTGGTTGGTTTCCAAATTGGTTTTGTTTGTGAGTGTGTGTGTGTGTGTGTGTGTAAGCAAGAGAGAAAAACACTCTGAGGAGGAGGAAGAGGAGGAGAAGGGCTGGAGGGGAGATGGAGTGTACAGTAGATGCTGGAACCATGTGTTTGCCACAGGGCTTAAACAGAGCATTTAGTAAGATAAACTGCACTAAAGAGACAGGAGCATTTCACTCCCTGAGCACAAATTAATCTTTACAAATCTACATGACAAACATACAGGTGTGGACACAGACAAACACACACACTCACACACAAGACATCAGTGTGATTAGTAGAATCCCTGTCTGTCCTGCTGCCCCGGACACTGAACTACCACAAACACCCCCATCGATCACTGCCACACTGTGCTGTAGGTCTTCATGAGTCTGAATGTCAGCTATGACTTACAGCAAGAGAGATAAGCGCATGCTGCATCACTCCGTTCAATATCAAGACACACATATTGCACATCCATGTAATCAAATGATCAATGCATGCGTTACAATAACCTCGGATGGAGACGCACAAAATTTAAATTGATTATAAATGTCTCAAAATAAAAATCACACAGACATACAAGCATGCAAACACAGCTTAGATTTGAAAGTCACCAATAGTGCCTTGTCAGCAGTAACACTGTAACACACATTTATACATACATAGACACACATGCAGGACAGGCAGGCATCAGTAACCTGCTCATATTGACGCTGCGCTAGTGCCAGCCATACATTATTAATACAAAGGCCTGTTCAGATAACTGGAGCTCTGGCACAGGCGATTACCTGGGAGAAATGGAATGATCCTCTTCTTTGGGTCTTTCTGCCCTCCCTCAATTGGGAACTTGTCGAGTATCTGCATCTAAGAAAGAAAGAGAAGAAGAAAACAGGTTCAGCATTATGATTTTTTAAAGATCAGGGCTTTGGGAAATGTTCTTATCTGCCTTCTTAAGATAATTGTAAATATGTGAGTTTTAGAGATGCTGACAGGTGTTTTTATTTAACTTTGAACAGAACAAGAGTAGCTATTTTTCTCTGTGTCAAGTTTTTTTATGCAAAGCTAATTTAAATGGCTTTATATAAAAATGGTATAAATGTCTGAAGCATATTTTTCTTAAAATGTTCATTGATTTTGTGACACATTGAAGTAAAAGAAAACAACACATTGTTGATTTACAAGCAGGCATCCTACAGTTTGCCGGTGTTTACTATCTACAGGTAGCTTAGCCTCCAACACACCAACCTTTAAACTCTGACAGACCTCTGAGAGTCAGTAACCTGTGGCAAACAAGCATTATTAATACATACAAATACAAACAAGACAATTTAGCTCTTCCTTTTATTTGGTAGAGAACAGCCACTCCTATTATGTGGCGAACTTGTGCAAATATGTTCTAGACCAATCCGTTCACTGAATGGGATCATTTATTGCTGAATGTACATGCACATCAAATTACAAATTATATTATTTGTAATTGTATACAGGCTCCTGGGACAATAAGAGATTCTATAGGTTAGATCCTTTTCCTTCAAGGCTGATGCGCAGCATATTTTTTGGTTAACACCCTTTATACGCTCTTAATCTCAAATCCACATGAGTGTATCACACATATTTTAAAATCAAAGCCTGTCAACACTCCTGTGGTCTCAAGGGCGCAGAGCAGCCATGGCACAGTAAGCTGCAGGGTTCACAGGAGTTAAGCGAGCTCCCATTTATTCATAAAGCATGGCGACACGAACATAGTTAAAGAGAAGTGCTGACACCGGAGCTGAAGGTGCAAGTAGAAAGAAAAGGAATGAGGGAGAACGGAGGAAAAGAGAGAGACACAGAGGGAACAGGAGATGCAGCAGAGGTCAGGGGGTGGGGATGAGTGTCCCAGGCCTATTGAATTTACACAGTTTCACCCATAAAAATAAATAATTTAAGGAAGAGATTAAAGAAAAAGGGTATGCTAAGCACAGGAGAGATGCACAGGGCTGGCAGACCTACTGTACCACACTGCAGCAGACTATATCCTACAGTAATCG
Source organism: Acanthurus leucopareius (assembly GCA_029814765.1). Classification (NCBI taxonomy): domain Eukaryota; kingdom Metazoa; phylum Chordata; class Actinopteri; order Acanthuriformes; family Acanthuridae; genus Acanthurus; species Acanthurus leucopareius. The sequence continues at coordinate 335,547 of JAQMCX010000044.1, read as the reverse complement.
GACATGGAGAGGATATGAAGAAAACCATGTGTGTGTTTATGTGTTTCTTTGTATGTACGAAGACACATTAGTTATCTGATGGCCAAACGATGCGAAAGACTCTTGAGAACTATGTGAGCTTTAAGTCATCTCATCTGGAGACATGTAAACACACACAGACAGACAAACACAGGTCCACACGCACACGCACACAAACACACTCACATCACTAGTGCCCCTTCCTAGAGAAGATATGACGCTCTTCCTTTTCCAGATCCAAATCCAGTTCCTCTGTCCATCTGTTCATATACATACCACTTTCCATTCAACTTAAAGCTACCACTGGCGATGATTTTCAGTATAAGTTAATAGAGATTTCATAATTAAATGACAATTCATTCTAAAAAATATTTAAAAATGGCAAGAATGCTTAGAACAATTTCCCAGAGCTCAAAGTGACTTCTTAAAACTGCTTCTTTTGTCAAACAAACAGTCCAAAACCCAAAGACTCTTCATTTACACTTCCTCATTCACTTAAAGCAGCAAGCACTTGGAGCTTGCAACTATTTTATGTTTTTTTTAACTAATTAATTATCAAAAAAGTTGGCAACTTGGTTTTTTTTCTCAATTAAGTAGTTGATTAATCGATTAACCAGTGTAGATCTAGAACTCCTGTTTGATACCTGAGCAGGTTTAACTTGGCTGAAGACTAAGTAGACACCACAAGAGACAAAGAGTTACTGCTACACAGTTCATAATCCAGATTCATTGTCTGTGTCCAGGCCCTCCTAACAAAAAACTGCTCCTAGGATTTTTTTTTTTTTAAGCTATGGCATTTCTGCATTCATACTATAACTTCTGCTGCTGCGACAGCACTAACCCTGCAGAGGCCCAGTTGTTTGGACCCCACCACAAAATGCTGGATGAGACAAAAAAAAAAAAAATCCTGCTGAATTTACAACCAGCTCAAAAAAACAGAGGGACGGATGGATGATGGACCAGCAACTGAACATTTTGCAGAAAGGAAACTTAAAGTACGACTGCACCCTTTTTTTCCGCTTTCTTAACAAAAATAAATGATGAGGGGGAATGTGAGGTGTTGGAAAAGTCAAAGCCAAAGAGTGTGTGGTTTTAAGCACTGACAGTGTATGTGTGTGTGCACTCAAGTGTGCACAGAAACAAGAATTGAGAAAAGACAGAAGCACCTTTAAGGCCAGACATGTCAGATCTCGGTCCATATCATCCTCAGTAAGCTGACATTTTTATCTGATTTCTTTGTTACAGAGTTAAACAGATAAAATGTGCAGAATATCAAACTCCTAATTCGACTTCTGAGATGACCAGTCTAACCAGAACTGGCCCACTTGAATCAAGGTGAAGTCATTATTCAAAATGGTCCTCATTTGCTTGAAGCTCGCCCTATAATACACAGTTTCCTGTCAATGCAGACAGATTCCTGGCAAGAGGACGCAGACACACATTCTACCAGGAATTGTGGGATCGCAGACAGAGGATGGTGAGAACAGGTGGGATGGCAGAGATCAGGTGACACAATGCCTCTTTTACATGCTTGCATACATGCTGCACACTGTACGGGAAACACTCCTCAACTTGCATTATGACAAACACATGATCATTAGTCTAGGTGTTGAGATTTTATTCCAAGGATGTCGAAGGAGAAAGAAAAGAAATAAAATAAATAATAAATAAATTTTAAAAAAACACTCATGCCAAACCATTGCTCCACTTCCCAGACTTCACTTCACTGTCTCCTTGGTAACCAGCACAGAGAGAGTGTGAAGAAGAGTTGTGAAGGGATGTGATTGGATAATGCTGCACAGCTATGGACCACTGGTGTAAATGTTGGGAGTCAGGTACAAAAAAAAGGCAAGAGGATGAGGTTCTTTTATCTCTTGACAGAGTGAGTATGGATTACTATGACGTAATGTCCAATTTACACTGTTACTGCAAAGCCCTTACACTTTACAGCCTCAGGGACATCAGGATTTTGTTGTTGATTAGCTTGAACACTTTGTGCAAGCAGATTCAAAGGCAGATTCAAGGCTCTCAATAAGAGCATTGTATTAAAGCAAAGGGGCCCTACAATTACTCACAAAAGGCAATAAACTGCTCTTATTGTTTGCAGAACTCACTCCATAACATGACAGTTGAGGTATTTTTAGATTTGATCAGTTAGTGTTTGGCTGTTAGATTATTTTGACACATAGTAGTCATTATTCTGATTCTACTCCACGGTTTGTGGTAAAGGTCTTTACAGTTAAGCCTCTTCATCTTGGTTCCAAAAACAATGATTATTATGTATCACTTAATCAAAGCTGACAGCGAGGCTTCTAACATCTTTCAAGGTATTGGTCATATTGACAAAAACCTGATACCTCACACAAAGAGATTTTATCTGACTCAGTAAGACTGAATATGGGGTTGGCCTCGCTTTGTTAGAACCTCAAGTCTTGGGCATGGCTGCACCAAACCTAATTATTTTCAATTACAACTCATTCATCTGTGGAGTTTTTTTTTTGTTTCATTGATGAGAGTCAGGAAACAGAGAGGAAATGCCCAGAGCATATCCCACGACCTGAGGAGACATCATAAAATGCCTGTTGTGCCCAACCAAGGTTCAAAGATTCCAACGGCATTGAATTGGAATTGATATAAAACAGAAAAGAAGTCATTTTTTTACATTTGAGAAGCTGACAGAGAATGTTAAAGAATGTTGCTTTATCTCAATTTCAATTACAGAAGCTTGAAACATGTAGAAAAAGAGGAGCAACAGCAGCAGGATTAGTGTTGAACTGTGCTCAGAATGAGACTATCAGCAGCTCCTTCTTCATATCATGCACATGGGCTAAGAATAGAACCTCCATATAAGGAACTGTGAGGGTCAGTTGGCATAAACTTGGGGGATGTCACACTTTTATATTGCAGTGGGTTGATGCCTCACTTCCTGTTGTTGGTCATGTGACTGTGAGTGTGTACCATGGGCTTTCCAATAGTGGAACAGAAATATAAACACACAAAGCCTAGCTCTGGAAGAACTCATGACCAGCAAGGCAAGGCAGCCATGTGATCTTCACGCCATTTTCATGGTAACGTGGTGATGGTGAGCAAGGCCACAGGCTCAGAAGTCCTGTTCTCACTAGCATCAGGGCATGGCATGATAAGGTCAATGCTCTTGTATCTGCAAGCAAGCATGCAGTAATGGTAAAACATATCCTGTCTCCATGATGTAAACATGTTGTGTCCTGTCACTTTTACTCCATGGATCCATTAAATTCCCCCTCTGGTTCTCTGACCTCTTTTAATCCCTGGGGAGGAGGAGGAACACAAGGTCAGGAGGGAAATTTAGCACAAATCTCTGACAAGCAAAAATGGCATTTACAGACCGACTTTTACTTTCTTTGTATCTCTTAGTGGAGCTGAAATCCTAAAGACAGAAGGATAGAAACTAATGGAGCACAAGTCTCAACATGCATTAGTGCCTGGCAGTATTCAGTTTCAGAGAGACAGATGTCTGAGATCAGCTCAGGGGGGGAAGGGGTTCCTTTCCAACCACAATCACTCACAGTTGTGCCTCTAAATATAAGCTGGCACCCTGGCACCAGATCTAGACGCTGCCCCCAGTTGGCACATTATATTTGGATGGAACATGGTATCCTGCATGCTTCTATGCAGTGAATGCATGTGAGGGAGTGGAAGTGGGGTAAATTTGAGGTCTGTTCCTGGATGTGTCAACACTATGGGGTGTTTTCCCCTCATGCGGTGGTTTAGGCTTCCCTTGTTTCACTAAAAGACAACAGGTGCAGCGATGTGGGAAATGTTTGTCTACAGTCATGCATTTGTCACTCTCAAAATCTCAAGGCTCCAGGGCGTGCTGTGGCTTATGAGACCTAACTCCAGGGACAGGCTTTCACTGGGAAACACCCTCTCTTAAAGAAATGAGATCTCATTTTCCTCTGAAGCTGAACCACAATTCCAGCTTATCTTAAAATATCACATACAGCATCTGTAGCCATATGAGTGATGAGAATTCATAGTAATAAAAAGCAAGTCCTTTCAATACTGTCAAGATTTGTTTGATTTATTTTTTCTTTTGATGTACAAGATAATCCTTTTCTCTATCTGTGGTCATCACTTTTGTTTTGTACTGCCACCTTTAGGTCAAGGACAAAAATAACAGAGTAAGGTGCTGATACTAATTCAATTTTATTCAAGCACGGACATGGACATAAATTAAAGACTTGTTAGCCAGTTTGCTAATTGTGTCAATTGTGCAAGCAGTGTGCTGAAGTAAAACATAGCCTGCTGGAGGTTAACTTTGGCAGAAAATGCAGAGCTTTGAAATCACTGCAATAATCAATATGCCTCCTTGAATCCAACTCTTTAGTACAGCACAGGTAGTGTTGTTGATGTTAAGACAACTAGATGCTTTCCTCATGTGCATGTCCATTAAAATTCCAAAGACATAAAACAGCACAAGCTGTGAGAAAACCTTGAAGACAGAATAGGTCCAGGGCTATTTATATTTATTTATATTTAGTTTATAATGATTTGCATTTCTGAAGGGAAAAGAGCCAGTTGAGAGCCAGAACGATTCACTTTATCCAACGAGCTTTGCCCTCCATTTGTACCAAAAGTTTTTAACCTCCTCTCATATTTAATTGAAGCACTAGCTTAATGTTCTAGTGGCATTTTCAGGCTATATACCACCTCAACTGCCTGGCTGAGTTCTGCTGGGGCAAACCGAAAAACAGCTTCACTTTCCAGAGCAAGCCGCAACCTCAATCTAAAGAAAAGAGCAGTGTCAACTTACACAGGGACTGCTTTAGTTTTGGTTAAGTAAGTAGGCCAGTCAACTTACAGTTCACTACAGGCGAGGCAGAGAGGAAGGGCTCTCACCTGTGCCAGGGTCCAGCACTAACAGAGTAGCATAGGACCTAATTTAGCCACACTGATGGTCTCTAGAGTTTCCATGCTGACAGCCAGGACAAACCTTGGGCAGTGTGGCCAAACCAGAGTCTCTCCTAGAAGGGGTGAATCAGATGGCAATGCCTTCCATGTATGTGTGTGTGTGTGTGTGTGTGTGTGTGTGTGTGTGTGTTTGATTTGATGCTGAGTGCACTGCAGCCCAACTTAAGAGGGCGTGGAAGGGAAATGAGACGTGAGGTTTGGAATATAACCATGAGTGGGCTGAGTGAAGTAAAGAAAGAATGAAAGAGAAAGACGAAAGAACACTGGAAACAAAACGGGAAAACCAGAAAGAAAAAAAAAACATGTGAACTGGCAAATTTGTTTTTTCCTTGTCATGTCAAGTTTTTACATGATCAGAAAAAATTGACAAGGTGAAAGAGTCTTTCACTGATCCAATAAAATTCTCAGAAGAAGGGTTGTAATAGACAGTTTGAGCTTCAAGCTACTTTCATTACACTGACATTTGATTGTCTTAACATTGGATTGTATAGGCTTATTGTAAGTATCCCAGGGTTTTGAGTGTTGTGTGGGTTGCGTGGAGGTGCTGACAGACACAGAGCAGACAGCTGCCTATGATGATGGCACCTGAGTGAGTCAGAGGCTAACTGTTTGTTCAATACAAGGATGTAAAAAAACATACATTTGGTACATCCTGCAGTTTACTTACATTGTCATTAAATGCTAATTTTTAGTAAAACTCAGGAATGTAAAAAAAAAAAAAGCGACACTGGCTAAAGATGTGATTTTAGATGCATGTATCTTTGTGTTTCACAATTTAAGTGTGATATTTTAATTAATTTTGCATCTGTTTGTATATATTATCGTCGGCTGATTTGGAATTTTTTGGATTTCTATATTAGCACAATTATAATTTGACAGGAATCAACCTGTAGAGTCAAGTTTGTGAACTGCTAATAGTGCTTTGGTCATTAAAAAGGGTTTTAATTCGAAGATACTATTTTTTTGAAGCTACTTCTGTTCCTATGGATAAAATCCAATGTGACAAAGAAGGAGAGGCCAGATATGCATCACACATACATCTGCGCACAAGCAAACATATTCTCTATACATGCACAAACACTAATTATTCAGTACATGCATGCAAAACAGGCTAACATAAGAAATTACATAACAGAAACCTCAGTTGCCTGTAGCTCTGTAAGCTCATGCACTTGACCCTGGAAACTTGCAGGTTGTTCCAGATTAGCCAGGGAAAACTGGCTCAGTAGGAACCAGAGGGGCTGTTGGTGGAAGACAGGGAAGGGTTTCTGAGAAGAGACAGAGACAGATGGATGAGAGGAGAGAGATATGCAAGCACAGAGGGGGAGAGATAGGGTGAGATATTGTAGGAATGAGATATGAATGTGAAAAAGTGTGAGAGGTGTTGGGGAAGACGTGAGGAGTCAGGCATGTCAAGAGAGTCAAAGACAAAAAAGCAACAAAACAGATGGGGGCAACAGAACAAGAGGAGATAGATACCCTCTCACTTTAAATTCTTGTGGGAACACTCATCTCTAATTTCTGTGTGTCTCTTTGTTGGTTTCGTTTGCTCTCTTTTTCAACCTGACTAGTTGGCATTAAAAGCCTGTGTCCCACAAGGCCTGTCCAGCCTGCTGTTTACCCAAACACTGTTCATTAACCCACAGATACAGAAGCGAATCAGGGCTGAAATGGTATTGGCCAATGCCAGCGAGACTGTAGATAAGCAGATGTGATCTATGAATTCTGCTCTATCAGCAATAAACCTGCAGGGATTTTTGTTTTAACATGTTTGGAATGCCAAATGGTTTGGGCTCAGCCCATCAAGAGAGCACGGACAGTGTCAAACAGGTGAATGAATATAGTGAATTATACCTGTTCACCCTCCCATCTGAATATGGTCAGTTCTGGCCCCCAAAAAAATGGAAACAGTCATAAAGCCAAACTTGAGACTTTAAAAAGCTAGTCCACGACAAAATGGGCGACTTTCACTGTAGCGCTATCCACTATTTATTATAGACTATATAACTTTTTTTTCTATTTATTAAGTTCTGTTATATAACAGAAAAAAATGACACAAGGACACATAAAATACTTACAATCCTTATTTTCTTTGACATGTTCCTTCACATCTGAGGATGAGAAATAACTTAAAAGAATGTGAGACTGTACAGTATGAATTAAATTCAAACTACACAGTCTCACATTCCTTTTTATCACATGTCCCTGATAGCATCTCTCCTTCAATCATTCAACAGTGCAAGCTGCTCTGTGCAACATTAGCAAGGCATACAAAAAAACACATCCCTGCCCTCTGTGAATGAGACACACAGCAAGAGTATGAAATAAATACTGTGTGATTTATCAAATGGTGAACAAAAGCAGTGGAGGTATTGCTACAAATGAAAAGAAAAAGAAAAATCCTTGAGCAGGCTCTGTGTCCAGGCCTCAGTGTGAGGGAGAGCAGTCAAAGATGACTCAGAGCACAAAGCACTTAAAAGTCTTCATCGACTGTCCTCAACATCCCATCCAGGTGTAGGAGACCTTGAGCTAAACAGAAACAGGAGGGCAGACCAGCCGAGCACAGAGAAGAGAGGGAAAGAAAACAAGACATGGATGGATTGACAGAAAGCAAAAGTGGCAGAGTGGCAGAGTGTCAGACAGTGGGGAAATACGCATAAACTTTATCTCTTCAATATTCTGCACGTAATTTAATATGGTAATAGAAACCATGGCTAAGGTCTGGAAAAGGTCATAAACAGGAGGAGACAGAGATGAATGTAAGAGCAAAAAGCATACAAGAATGGACAACCAAAAAAGTTTAAAAAATATTTTTTTTGAGAGTTCTGACAAAATAAAAGCCTTTAAAATGGAGAGTAGCTGAGAGACATTTCTACATGAACTTCTGTCCTCTGCCCTCATATCCATGCATGCAGACGCTGCCAGTTACAGGGAGGGCCTCTTCACCTCAACACAAAGAACAAAAACCAAGAGAGGAACAAAACCTCCCTTTTCTCCACACACTTGAAGAGGCCAACCTAAACACGCCATAGAAACATATGGGATCAGTGTAGCAGAGGCCTTAGCGTCTAACTTGAGAGCGATCATTCTATTGATTTACTGCAGTGCAGTGCGGCTTTTCTAAATGTTGACTGCTTGTTATACCTAAAAACTGAAGCCAAGTCCAATTTTTCTCTCAGCAAATATTGTTCTGAATAGAGGGTATGAGATCTGTTATGTGGCAAAATAGCAGAAAATTCGTAATGCTATAAATATACATCTGATCGACATCTTTTCCATGTGATTCAAAGGTACCTAGCTTGTAAAATGTGTTGCCAAAAGTTGTAATCTAGTGATACTCTGAGCACATGCCTTTGCTTGGTGCAATATTTCATTAAAACAAGTCCTAAACTTTAGGCATGAACCAGGCTAAGTGGAATTAACCATTTGTGTAAGCCAATAGTTGTGCATTTGCATGTCTAGCTGACATCAAGCAACATCAGCGTTCATTGTAGCCACATTTCTAACCATCTGACAAAACCAACTTCACTTTTCACTCAAGTTTTCTCTTCACTGAGTCTTGAGGTAAATATTTGGTTGTTGGCTGCTAAATGCTATAGGCTTTGTGCTTCTTGCAAGTTGCTAGTTTTGTCCATAAAAGAAGAGTTTTCAGGTAAAAAAACAAAGATTGCACAAAAAGGCTAAAAGTCTCCTTAGAGCTAAAGGGAACTGAGGGTACATGCACCTTAGGTGCTTTTAGTTAATAAAGTTTATTTTAAGCTTTTTAATGAAAAATTGTTTTCAAATTATCTCTCTCTTTTCTTGTGTATATTATCTTACCATAAACCTAAGTTTCTTTTGTCAATACCTTCTATATCCTTCGGTATGTCTGTGTGCCTGTCTGTTACTGATTCCCTGAATGTGTCCCAATCACCTCACAGTCACACTGCTAAGTGTTTCGAGCCGCGGAAATGTCCTACAAACACCTGAACTGTGCTCATTCATTCTAAATTTAGCCCACTCTCCTGATCCCTTCGCAATGGCTGTGGGAAACACTGCATACTTTTCCCCCCTCTGCTCACAGTCCTGCGAGGACCCAGCCTCGGCCGTCCTGTCAAGTGCCCAATTGTAACTCACATGAACAGGTCCTTTGTTTAGAGTGTAGGTGTCCTTTCTCTGCCTCTCATCAGGAACTAAAAAGTCTGTTTTTTACATTCTTCTCTTTCTTGCACACACATATATAAAAAAGAACAGCCCTTTATCCTGGACTTAAAATAATGGGCTACCTCATTCAGTTGAGTTACAGTATGAGCACAGAACACCTCAAGGACAAAGAGGCTGAGCTAGTGGCCTGGCTATTCAGCAATTTATCCTCCAGGCATACCGATAATGCCTTGTGGTCTAGACATATGTTTCCATCAAACAGCCCACTTAGAGGTTAGAGATTCCCAATTCAGTGACCTTACTTTTTAGCGCTTTGACCAAAGCTACTGTATAATTTTCTGCACTAAAGATAACATGCTGTTTGCAAAAAGGTTGCTGCTAGCATCCTTAAAGTTATTTCCAAAAGGACTGAATATCAGCCTTGAGACTGACTTTATGAGCAAACCAGACTGATATCGTCTGTTGGTTCTCCAAAGGTAACCCAACCACTAGAAAGGGAAGTCAAAGATACTTCACATTAAAATCTCCTTAAACTACATATTCAGTTGCCACAGGGAGGCTCATACGAGGGCACACTTGGAAAAGGAAAAAGAAGGTTTGTGTGTGCGTGTGTAGACAGAATACAAACCAAAGGTCCTCGTAGAAAGCGTGAGTCAGTGCATGTCCTTTCAGATGGTGAGCCATGCCGCAGCTTTAAATATACCAACTTTGGCCAAGAACACCCAAGGCACAATCCCCCACTCCTCAGAGATTCATGAAACATGCTTATGAAGGGCTTCTTTGTAACAAGTGACTTGAAGAAACTAACAATATCTTTTGATTCTTTCATCTGCATCATCATTGTCGTCAGCATTAACAGTGTGAATCTTAATCATCCACAGCAGTAGCATTGCTGTCATCCTCATTACCATAATCGCTTTCATATCTTTCATCATAGTCCTCCGTGTCATTATCAACATCACAATCATCATCCAAGTCTAACTCCTTATTGTTTCATTTCCTCTCTGGCTGCTTGGAAAGGGGGACCTGTTCTTCTCCCTGTGCCGGTTTCCTCCCTTCTGAAGAGTAACATGGGCTGGCCTACCTCTGACACAAGGACACACTGTTTGACTCATTAGTCAGGTCTCGCTGAGACAGAACCACATCAGTGCACCACAGAGCAGCCAGGAAAAGCCAGTCACATCCAGGCAAGGGAGATGAGTTGTCCTTGAGTGGACAAATAGAAAAAAAAATGGATGGGTGAGAGCCAAACATTGACTGTATAAAACACTGGACAAACCCTCCGTGACGTCACCCATTGGTTTCTGCCGGAGCAAAAGTGAAGC
>JAQMCX010000044.1:314759-325011 GCA_029814765.1 Acanthurus leucopareius | reverse complement strand
GTCATTATTATTATTATTAAAAATAAAAATATTATTTTTAATGAAAACACATTTTCTTTAATTGATACTGCTTTCTTTAATATCTGTCATTATTATTATTATTATTAATAATAATAATAATAATAATAATAATAATAATAATAATAATAATCGTTGTTGCTGCTGCTTCTTTTTTGATTTTGCTATAAAGCAGTTTCAATAAAAAATGTTTCAAGTGTTTAAACAAAGTTGAGCTGAGTTAACAAAGCTGCCAACTCATCTGTAACGGTGATTGCTTTTGCACTGATATCAACACTGCATGGGCATATCCACATTATCAATGACAAAGTAGAAAGCATTATACAGGCAGGACAAAAAGAGTACAAAGAAGTTGTACTCTGTGCACATAATCGTACTGGACAAAAACTCTGCAGCATTTTCTGTCTACGTCAAGCAGCAGCATGAGAGCATCAACACACCCTCTCACTTGCTGTAATTCATGTTACATAAGGTGGCCGTTAGGGCAAGTTTAGGTCAAATGATTCAGACATTAAGCAAGGGGTTTGAGCAAGCAGTATTCACATGGTCAGCATGCTCATAATTTAAGGCTAGCATGTTTGCAAAGTGTCCATGTCTTAAATGTGTCAAAGTGACAGCATATAAATAAAACCTGAGAGTGGTCAGAAAAATTATTAATTGTAAACATTTTGAACATGGATTCTGCTGCTAGGCAACATTTGTGTCCTACTGTCTCCAAAGCACTTTTACTGAAAAACAAAACAAAAAAAAAAACCATAATTACAAACATGTAGTTTGACCACAGGACTTCCCTGTCTACAAGGGTCTTGTCCTCTCATCATTACTTTTTGGGCCAGCTCGTAGTTATGCAGCTTTGAAGGCCTAGACTCTATGGGGACTTTCCATGTTACTCTGAGCTCCTCTGCCCCCCTATTCCTTTCCATTATATACATTTATTTCATGCATGTAACTGATTTGCCATCCCTCTGACTTGCCAACCAAAGAATGTGCCCTAGAAACATGTTTTCCAAAATGTTGACTGGTGTTCAGTCAGTTATCAATTGACTGATTTAACTTCTAAAATGTGGTTTTATTCACAAGTCTTCAGGGGTTCCCACACTCTAAAAAAAGTGCTTTGGGGAAACAGCCTACTAGTCTGTTTCTTGTTAAGGGCTTAGTTGGGTAATGCTTACAGTGTTGAGGTACTTACATGTGTCACAGCATTACTGGGATACTTCAATACACAAATCAGCACCCACAATATTGTGGGGGTGTAAACATAGTCATAGTTCTTTTTCTCATGCTCTGTAGCTGTGTTTGTTAGTCAGCTCCATCAGTGTCCCTTAAACTGTTGTTTTCCTTCCTGCTGTCCTGCCAGCTCTTTGTTTTGTGACTTCTTTTTCTTTGTGACTTGCATGCCGTAACTCAAACTAAAGGTACTTCTGGGATAGTGATATAACATTTGACACAAGAAGCATTTTACTTTCGATTTGTCAACAAATTGTCAAAAATTGTGCTACTTCATGTCTTTCACGCTGGGAGACAAAAATGACACCATGAAGACATTGTTTTTATAGGAATGACAACCTACCTTTCTCGTTTGCATGTGCCCACAAGAACATGCCCAACTAGTTACTGGGGTAAGGTGTGTACATGCCAGAATATTCCAGTGTACAATACATGTGTAATCCAGATAGCTTATTCAGATTGCTTATTCACATGTTATGGTGGTGGTTGAAACAATTTGGGGATTTTTTTTTTTTTTTTGTCTTTGCTGCTGATCAGTCTTACCTGGCCCAGGACATGCCTCTCTCCTCGGCCTGGCTCTCTGGGAGGTGATCTCCTGCGAAGCTGTATACCTGCAGCCTGTAGGAGCGCTGGTGACCCCAGCGGTTTTTCTTTTTGCTGGCAATGTGGAGGTAGCGAGGAGTCTTGGTGTCATAACGTAGAGCAGCCTCCTGCAGTGGTGTCACAGTAGCCATTAGTCCCTCAAAACTCAAAAGTTATGTTGTTCACTGCAGCACTTGTGGAATAAGAAAATTTTCATTTTTATTAGACAAGCAGTATGTAGCAGAGGCATAGAGACAAGACAGACAACATGAACAGCCAGAGATAATGAGAATAGTGCCACACTGAATTAATCATGTGTGCAGTAATTATGTGTGTAACAGCTACCTAAAGTTAGGCTAACACCAGGGGTGTAGCGCTTTTTTATTAGCACTGGAGCGCACCTACAATGCACATGCATGTATGAATGTGCAAAGGTAACATGTGGCTCCTCTCAGAGGTTGTGCAACCACTGTTCCTGCTGTGACAAGTTTGCATAACATTAATCAACTGTAACACACAATCAAATGCTTTATGAATAGTATAAAAATGCTCAGTCTTATATTCCCGATCCTAGTTGGCTAGCTAGCAGTAAGAGTCAACCACATCCATATCATCTGTCTTGCATGACATATGCTTTAGTGATGATCGGAACTTAAAGCAATCAAAAGAGTTTATGTGAATTTCAACCTGATTATGCAAACTGCAAATATTCTCTTTCACTTGGAGGAAAAATAGTCCTCAGAGCGCTGCTCAGGTGCGCTCCAGCAGCATACACCCATGCTGTCAATCAAACTTGATGATCCTCTTCTAAGCTTCATGTTTACGCATGCAAAAGCCCCCAGCTTGGCAATTAAATATATTTGTCAGTGTTGTAATTTGATGGCGCCCTTACTCCCTGTATTGTGGTGGGCTGATGTGTTACACTCATTGACTGTGTAAAACACTGGACAAACCCTCCGTGACGTCACCCATTGGTTTCTGCCGGAGCAAAAGTGAAACCTTGGAAATCTCGTCCTGGGCGCCGCCATTTGCCTGCACCTGACTCTGTCAAGAGCCCGCCTAAACTACGAAAAACCAAATATGGGAAAAGAGGTGGGGCTAAGGCTGGGTCCAAGGATGGACACCACACCCACTAAGCTAACAGCCCCCAGCTAGCTGTCAACACGCTGTCGATCAATGAGGCCACGCCCTAATCTATGCAGAAATTGCCGAATTTTAAACTTAAATTTAAAATAAACAAATGAGTTAGAAAAAAATTCACCCCCCTCAGAGTTTTCATGAGATGATAGAGAAGCTGTAGACAAAAAAACGTTTTTTGAACCAGGTTGTAAATATGTTTATTTATGCTCTAAAGTTGGCCATTTTAGCATGGCTCCAATGGGAATTTGCTCCCTTTTGCAAGTTTTTGTACTTCCTGGTTGGCTTCAATGCGGAAGTGGGGAGTTTGCCCCTTGGAGCCAAAGCATAGTGCTGGGCGGTATGACCAAAAATGTAGATCACCTTTTTTTTTCCAAAATTATATTGGTTTCATGGTATATATGACGGTATTTTCTTCTTTTATGCACGACTGGCCCAGTCGTGCATGAAACGTCCTGCTACGCTTGCAAAACATAGTGGCAAACGTAAGTAGCAGCAAACATATGTACGCCGCTACATTTTGCAAGCAGCAAAGGTAACGCCGCGGGACCCGCAACGCTACCTTTGCCACTTGCTGTTCCCAACGCTATGTACGCTACACACACACCGGTATTGGGGTATCTGAAAAATTTATATCATTAAAAAAAAAAAACGGTATTCGATATGAACTGGTATACCGCCCAGCCCTACCAAAGCATGCCATGTTCTGAGTATCTAGCTGAAAGTGTATGTGCTGATGTGGCAGGTATGTGCAGGAACAAGCCTCTGTCTGTCTATGCCTGCTTTTTTATTTTTTCTTCCCTGGAGAATGTCAATTGTTCAGGCAAAACTGCCAAAGGCTAAGGGAAAAAAATCAAACTTCTATTTCAGCAGGACAGCTTTAACTCCTCAAACAATCATTAAATAAAGTACTAATGGAAAACACTATTGCAAAGGAGGGCAAAGGATGAGAGAGAGAAAGGTGCTACTTTCTGCCCAAAGAAGTGGACCATGTGAGATCAAGCCTACTCTTAACAGAACAAAAGTGCACAGAAAAAATGGCTCTCCACAGGGCAATTCTGTATTAATTTATTCATTTTATTAGCCACAAATGACTTCTTTTTTTCACAGAGGGCCACTAAATAGCACTAATATGACTTCCATTGTATTCTACATAACACATTCTCCACGTTGTTGGCTTCACACTGCCAAAAGCACTTTGGAACTGAGGGTCATGTCACTGTATCCTTTCAAATCCATCTTTTTTAAGGAGGTGTTGGCAGAAGGCCTGCATATGTAAAACTTTACAGGTAATACAGAATGAGACAAACAAACACTGAATAGTTAGTGCCACATCTGGTACATCAAACAGCTCCTCATTTGTGTGTTGTAGATCCTAGCATGCAAGTTTTACACGCAAGTTTAATTGGCCGTATATTCTATGCAGAGCATAAAGATTTGGTTTTCAGTACAAAGTCAACCAACGCAACATATGTGGCCCATCTCATTTCTGATGCACAGAACCAGGGCCAGCATGTTTCCAGGAAGACAGTCTGTTCTGGTTTTTACTAGCAAACAGTCTTGAAATACTGAGCAGTCTTTTGCAAAACCTTTGGTTAAGGCGCTCTCCAGCAGCTTTAGAGAGGCCATCCATGTTTCTCTCCTTTAGGGTTAGCAGGGCCGCTGAGAGCAGCAGGCTCCCTGCAACAGATAAATGTTTGGACAGGAGAGGCTCCAGGTTACTCTGAAAACAATGAGATCAAACAGGACCATCAAAGGCATCTAGCACGATCAAAGACTGACAGGGAGAACTTTACTTTCGGTCCATATACCAGTAGAGATAGAGGATTACTGAGTATTAGAAAGCTGGTCTGCCAGTACTGCCAGTGGTAGTTTTATTTATGAGTGTCACAGTGCAAATAGAAACATCAAAGAACCAGGCAAAGTAAGACGAGAGCAGAGAATTGCTGGTGGAAATGTATTGTTGTGTGCTTTGAGAAGGACATGTAGTAAAACCACAAAATTAAAAGCGTGGATTGTTTTTTGGCTTTTTTTTTTTTTCTTTTTTTTTTTTTTACAATAGAGCTCCCTTAATAAGGCTGGGCCAACTCTGACAAACTTTAGCTATGTGAGAGCTGCTTTTTTCAACAACTCAATAAAGCAACCCAGGTGAGTGACCTTTGCCCCATGGTATCTGACAAAACTAACAAAATCAATCTTGACTAGGGGTGATTTTGGGCCAAGCCATCCATGAACCTTTAAGGTTCATAAGTTTTCTCCCAGGCAATTTTGGGCACCATGCTTGAGTACAAAAGGAAGACATACATCCACTTCCCTCACCGATGTTTTTGACTTCGCCAGAGCGGAGGCATACCTTGCTTGTTTTTCTGTGTTTATTATTCTATCTCTGTCTTTATTTCACATTGGGAGTAATCAGTTGCAGAGGGGGGTCTGTTTTCCACCTCACACTACCTCACTGGTTATCAATGGGACCTTTCAGAGAGGAACTTTCCTCCACTGATTCAAAAATCATTTCCTGCTAGACTAGCACACTGGTCCCATTGAGATGAGCCCCCTCTGACTTTCTCACCACAGACCCCTCATATTTACCAGTGACCCATAGACCTCTGGTCGAGTGTACATATGGTATCAGCTTGCAGCAAGCTGAGGGTACAAGGAGCGTAAATGCACACAAACATTCCCCCAGTCAGGAATAGTCAATCTGAGAGACACAGGACAAGGTTTTCACTGCAACTTCTGATCCGTTCCAAAATAAATCCAAAGAGAAAACTTGACTGTTTAAACATGAGAGTGAAGCATCCAAGTCAGAAAAACAGAAAGAGACCTTCTCCACACAGAACTATTTTCAAAGAACCCACCAATCAGAGCAGCCTGCACTGGAGAATCTACCAGTGATCCACTATAAAGCATAGTACATTAAATTGACTTCCCTGTGGATTTCTTGCTTGTTCTATAAAAAAGGCCTGTCAGCTCCCTGACGTTTTGAGGGTAAGGCAGAAATGAGAGGGAGGAAGAAGAGGGGAGAAAGAAGGCGCTTTGGAGGCAGAGAGAGGGCAGAGAGAGATGCCATATAGTGCTCATCTCTATGAGGCTAAGGGATACAAACCACGTCTCCCCTGCTCCCCGACCAATTACTAACACACACATTGATTCATTGAGGCGACAAGGTATGGAGAACACAGGCATAGACACAGCGGCAGTGAACAGTCACAAGGCTTACATATTAATCTATAAAAAATAGTGCTGAAAGTTCACAGGGCTGACATGTTCAACACACATTAGGGGAAATGAAATTAGGGATTTCAATAAAAACGCTGCTGACATGGTGGATGCAGAAGTGTATATGAGTGATGTAAAGTTACCTGTAGGTCAAAGAACTTGCTGTATCTTCTGTAGATGATGTGGGAGGTGTTGTCAGAGTAGGTGACATTGATGAGATATACCTGCAAAAAGAAGATGGGCAAAGTTAAAACTAGGTCCACTCTGTTTCTTCCATTTTAACATGCTAATTTTTTATCCAACAGCTATTGCAAAACCCATAGTCCAACTACAAAGACAGAAGCTTCAAGAAGGAATTGATGCAACTTGGGAATGTTTTGCAATTTTTTATTAACAAGTGACACAAAAAATCAATCACACCGTTGATAATTTTCTGTCAATAATAGTTATCTGTTACTCTGCTAATCTTTTCAGTAGTCCAAGAAACAGATCATGTCAAAAAACTGATAGTAATTGCATAAGTGTATGCTTGCAGTAACAATAAACCTGCAGATAAACATGCTCAAACAGGAAAAGGCCAATTCTCCCAACAAGACCCTTCAGTGACACACACTCGTAAATCTGTCAGTGTTTGATACTTCAGGGTGGATGGTGACATCATGCCTCCTTTGTCAGCACACTGACCTGCCGGCCTTTACCCTTGGCAAAAGCATTGCTGCAGCCCTGAGAGGCCTGATAAGATTGAGATAGAATCCATTTACCTGTCAAGAGGGAGTAAGTGATGCCGCCATCATCTCTAATCTAATGAAACACAGATAACCAAGGTAACAGATCCAGAGGCCAGGAATTTTTCATCAGAGATGTCAGAAGCAGGAGGGATCTTTCGAGTGCTGATATAGACATGCTCAAAAAATGGCTCTGAATGTGAAATTACTCAAGTGGATGAGCTGATACATAACATTAGACTACAAGCTTCTGAAGAGGAAATAACACAGAATTACCATTTTTGGGGGGATACAACTCCAAAATCTAATGCAAAAACAACTTTTTAAAGCTTATTATGATCTTATACTTCTTTCCTCTCAAGGACGTAAATATGTGGGACAAAATCTTAAAAGCCCCTCTCGATATAATGTAATGGGTAAAATGTCAACACAACCACAGAAAGTTGTAGCTACTGCCTTCCAAAACAGTCCATTTAAGTATTTTCTTACTAGAAGGCTTTTGTTCTTATCAGCAGAACAACATTCAAATACAGCCTTCAATGACAAACTTGCCTTTTTTTCCACTGTTTATGCCAGATCACACTAACCTATAGGCAACAAAAAGTATTCCTGGTATTTCCGTGTGTTGTATAGCCACTAAGCACTTCAAAGCTGTAAACATCTGGCATGTACTCAATGTACAGCTCAAATGGCCATTATGAAGTTGTTTGAAATAAAACAAGATGTTGTAACCCTGCCAAAGCGTTTTGGCTAAGTTGCCCAGACACAGCGCAACAGAAATCCACTTAGCATCAAGTCACTGTGAACACAAGAAAGACTGACTTTGCCCAATGTATAGCATTCAGATTAAATAAAGGCAACATGTATCCCTGGTGAGCCATTCTTGCCCCTTATTCCAGCAGGCTAAATCTTTCTGACTGATCTTATGCTGTCACCTCAACCCTCTGTACCTGCCAAGAGCCTCCAGAGCAGGGCTGAGATGAATGAGTTTGAGTGAAAGACCCTGAGGTTGGCATATGAAGGGCAGCAGCTTGAAACAAAAGAGGTTCCACAACAAAGCCGAGGGTTAAAAGGCCTTGCTGCTGCTGGAAGTGGCTCAGCTGCTGCTGGCAAAGAGCCATGGCAGTATGTTCACTCCGATGCAAACACAGCTACTGGCATCCAGAAGCTGTGACTGTCACACTACACTGACAAAGTTGTTCTTAGCACTGTAGGGTGTCACCACAGTGATTAGTTCTGGCATTTATTGCTATGAAAATGTGCTCCCCAGGGTTTTGCCGACTTACAAAATCAAAAAAGGCAAAAAATGGCTTAAGAAGCTGCAGTCAGCTATATTTCCAAGTGTCTTTGTGACTTTTGTTGCATTTAAAGGGATTCATGTGTTTAGTTATTTTTATTGATCTTGAACAAAGTATCTCAAAATGATAAAAGACAACAAAAAAAAATCAAAAGGCACACATGAAAATATGTTAACTAGTGGCTGAGATGTGGTCATTTTACATGGTGCCTCTTAGATTTTTAAGCTTTACTTAAAGGTAACATTTGATTGTACTGGCAAAAATACTAAAAATATGTTGATGCTACTAGTTTGTACCAGTAAACACTTATAGAGACTTATCAAAATGACAAGTTATGTCTCAAAGTGAATGGAGGGACAGCCCTAGGGTCAGTGTTTATTTGTGTATGAGATAGCAATGTCTATGTGACACTGAGTGTACCTAGAGGATGGATCCAAATGACTTTGTTAAGATTTGTCTAACACCAACAGCTGGTAAATGCTATAGCTTATTCAGCAAATAATGGATGGTCAGGAAATTTTGTAAATTGGCGGTTCACATTTGATGCATCCATGCCTTTTCCTCTGACACCAAAATGAGGTTGACATGTGTGGTTCTGAGTGAAATGTCTCAGCAAAAAACGGGACAGACTGCTTTGAAATTTTGATACAGACATTCATTTTCTCAACAGAATGAATTGCAAGCACTTGTTTTCCCTTAATGTTTCATTTGATGCCAACCTCATCTGGTACTTTTTATTTTTCCAAAACATTTTTGCAAAACTAATGACTTTCCATTTGACTTTTTTGTTTTGAGTGCTAATTTGCAAATATTAGCATTGCTAGAGCACTGAACTAAGATAATTAACATTTTAAACATATAAGCTAACATGTCTGCTCTTAAAGCTTGGGGCACTTTGATTTCTGAACATCAGCAGATAATATATTGTGCCACTTCTTTATTTTTATCTGTCTATCTATTTTATTTGATGTAAAAGTAAGATTGGGTATTAAAGGCAAATCCTGTCATCTGCCTTTTTTGGGGGGGAGAAAATGCTGTATTCATGCTATGATTTGATTGTCATGAGATCTGAGATTGATTAACATCCTGTGACAGATCTTTCATCCTCAAACTGGAGAGAGAGCAGAAAGCCTTTTGTTTGAGTTGACCTGAGCAGACGGCAATGCAATTTTTTCTGTCTTAGGAATGTAGTTGACACTACTTTTTCTGAAACAGAGACAGCAATATCTTATCAATCTTATCTAGTAGTGGATGGCTGCCATTAAATGTATAATTCTGAACACTTGTTTGCTCATTTTTGGCTTCTTTTAGGGGGAATGCAATTTCTTGTCATATACTAGCCACACATATGCATATACAGACACAGCTGCAATTAACCTGGTGGAGTTATTTGTCTGACTGCGATGTTTACATACACATCATTCAGAAATCTCAGTTCAGAAACTCCCTCAACACTATGCTGGAGTATCGTTCACCCACAATGCCTCTGGCCCACTTAATTCGACTCAGAGGCAAATCCGTGCTGAGCTGAGGTATAAGATAGGAGACAGGCTGGAAGATGTGGACTCAGTAAAAAGACCCAAATCCCAGAAGCAGATGGGTATGTGGTGACGACCGCAGTGGAAAACACAACCAACAACCATCCCTGGCCTGTCCATGCCCAAAATATCAAGCTTAAACCTAATGCCCTCCTCCAAGCCTCCTAAATAGACTATTCACTCAACTCAGCCAGTAAATCATAACAGTCTGGGCTGGCGTCTCTCCAGATAAATAAAGAAACATCCAGCAGAAAACATCTTATGATTTGCCTGTAATGAAATCTGATTATTTCATACACACTCATGCAACAAGCCAAATAAGCTGACATAGGCTGACTCAGAGCACCAGTACATCAAGTCGTGAGTGTTAATACAGCCTTTTAAGTCTTCTTATTTTGCATTTATAACCCCTACATAAACATATAATAAATGATTATAATTAGTGGTGGGACTCGATTAAAATTTTTAATCGCGTTAATTATAGGGTCTGTAATTAATTAATCGAAAT
>JAQMCX010000044.1:279729-314737 GCA_029814765.1 Acanthurus leucopareius | reverse complement strand
AAATCTTTATCGCGTTAAAATCTTTATAATTAATTGATCGAAATTAACGCGTTAAAGTCCCGGCCCTAATATAAATACATTCACAAACAATTACATCCACTCACATCAATATTATAGTTGGTATAAACCAACTATAATATTGTCCATTTGTCAAATGTTAATATACTTCTTCTAAGTTCTAAATAGGGTGGATTTAAGTGTTGCTAACAAAAAATTACTCACTCAAATGTCATTTAATAAATAATCTCTCTGCCAAATATTTAACTTCACAATTAAAGAGGGAATGAAGATGAGGGATTAACACAACAGCAATAGATATATATTCAGATATTTGCAAGCATAACAGCAACATTAACAACAAGTCTTCAATTTATCTTGCATGTTCTTATGGGGCTTTTAGAACCACAGAAATCAAGATAAAAAGTCAAATATTATCTTGTGATTGCTGCAAGACATTGTTTCACAGCAGGCTTGTCTGTTCCAATAAGGCACTGTTACAAATCCAAAATGAGGACTGATATTTGGGCGAGGAGGCAACATAACAGCTCACATGGAGAAGCATGATCTGTTCAATCACTTGATTTCTAACACTCAGCAGTTAATAACCACTCCTTCATTTGGAAACAGGAAGGTGTTGGAATGGGGGAATTAGGAAACAATGAGTAGGCTGTGCCATAATTCACTAGGGATGACTGTAAAGGACCTAGCATGAGTAAATTCACCCAGATGTACAACAGTTTCAGTGCATAGCTGATACTGGTTACAAAGCAATTCTTTTCAAGAATCTCATCTTGATCACAGATCAGGCAAGTTTTCTTCAGATTCCACAGCAGTCACATGTCAATACTGCAAAAATGGGTTCATAAAGGGAAAACACAAACAAGTGGAAAAAAACAACAATTCAAAGAAGGCTTTTGGGGCTTGAATGTCCCAGATAGCAAGAAAAGACCTTGTACGTCTATTATTCCCAAGGAGGAAGTGGGACTTGAAAACAAAAGTTTTATTCATGCTCGGAAGCAAAGAAAAGAACATGAATTCTTAAAACAGAACAAATTGGACCTCTGGTTATTCCATCATGTTTTCTGAAACAGCTATGAATATTCATGTCAAGTTTACAGCTTGTTTTGTTTTCCCGCTTTGACTTTTCTAAAGGGATTATGTCTCTAATAACATAAAGAGTAACATAATTCAGTGACCAACGGATGTAGTTCAGAAGGTAGATAAATAGAGAAAACAACTTACAGTTTCGGAGGAAAGCCATGACCAGGTCTCACAGTTCTCAAGTGAAGAAGGCAAAAGAGTGAAGTGCTTGGTGGGGCAGAGAATGTGGGCCTAGCCACTAAATGCAGCGAACCCCGCCTAAACTGCTATTTTTAAAGTAACTTATAAAACATACACGCATCATACTTTCAGACCATGAAAGCGCGAATGAACGGACTACAAAAAAGTCAGGTTGGAAAAATTCTTTCCTCATGTAGACATGACTGGCCTAAAAACAGCATATTCACTTCACACTAATACAGTAAGTTATTCTTTCAGTTTAGCTAGAGAGGTTAGCAAATAACAATTAAGGCCTGACATATTCTTCTAAGCTGATTATTTGCAAAACCAACAAAAATGTCACAAGAGTGAAATAAACTGTAGAACTGCTCCAGTCATGAGCTTTGGCAGGGGGTCTTTAGAAAACCCCAAAAGACAGAGTCTTTGTATCCACTGCCAAAAGAGTGCCCTTTATTAACCACACACCAGGCCAATGTCTCAAGTGTGGTCACTTCCACTTTAAAAAGCTCTAATCACACCTTTGATGCTTTTGAGGTGGGCACAGAAAGTGTAAATTAGGGGTGCTAAGGCAAACTGTTTATTCAGCAGGTACATCCTGTTAACATTTTGATGTTTTGAGAAAGGCAACACCAAAACAATTACCCTGATTATGTATTAGTGATGTCATCAGGGCGATCTTGATTGGGATTTAAAAGACTAAAGATTTATAACATTAAGCTTAAGTTAAAAACTTGTAGTTCAGACCAATCAGCATTCTAACCTGCAAGGTGCTTTGTCTGAGGTTCAGGTGTGATGACTACGAGGGTTCCTTTTAAAACAGCAATAGTAGCACTACAAGATTTTAGCTTGGATGCTACTCTTCTCTTAATTAAAAGATGTGTTTGTCTCTCCAGGCTAACTTCAGCAGTTTAATTTGCCAGTTGGCACTGCCAATAGCCCTATCCTACTTTGTTAAATGCTTCGTTGATCTGATAGGTTAAACTTCATCAGACTTTAATGGACAGACAAATTGTGCAATACCCTTTTTTATATATATGTTAAAGAGCCTCCCCATGTCCAAGCAGTTTCTGAGGACTACTTCTAAGATGGTTCTGTGTAAAAAAAAAAATCTGATCTGACAGGTCAGGTTTCTTCAATTCCACAGATTTTGATCAGTCTTTTGTAACTTTATCTACAGCACCCCAATCTTGTATAAAGGCGATACTGAATCAATGGGGTACTCCTTTAAGTATAAATGTTTTTGTTGCCATATTTGTGTGATCTAAATGATACTGTACTTTTGGGTCTATATATTATAAAGCAAATTAAATCATTAAATCATCCTTAAGCGTTGTGGTAAAGAAAAAATGTCTTGTCATGCTAATCAAACCAGTCTGATTCTAATAACTTTTTAGCCAATTTCCCTGACTATCTAGTCATCCCATGAAGAGAGCTGCAAGCAAGACAACTCAATCTCTTTCCTCTCCGTCTGTCTCTCCTCTTACTCCTCTGTCTCATAGTCTTTCTTCCTCTCACACAAAAGCATACATCAAACCATACTAAAATAGCTGACAACACACCCAGTGATGTTAAGGACGATCAATTCAGGTTATTTTCACAGGAAAACAAAACCAGAGCCGGCACAGTTGAGGCATACATGATGCCCACACATGCTCTGTCTCTCCACAGAGCATCACAATTTCTGAATGACGCAGAGAGAAGTCAAGCTGTTGTAACAAACGCCAGGGAGCTGGAGGCTATGTTCAAACACAACAACATGTGCTTTTACCCTAAGAGCAGAAAGAGAGTAGGAGACTTCTTGCAATTAGAGCAGAGCTGTTGACGTACATTTAGACATCTGTAGCAGAAAAATTAAACGTTCAAGAATTACAAACAACATCTGGTATTGAAAACATGAAAACAACCCCCAACATGCATGCAAAGTCCCAGTAATAACAGTGTGAGGACGACAACATCCGCTGCTTATGTCAGCCACTCTCGTCAGTGTATGCCACACAGACACACACGCATGTCAGTGTTAGAGTCAGAGTTTGGGCTCTGCAAACTGAGCATCAAGAACATTCACTATGCTAACAGACGTCAGCAAAGCTCCTCCTCTCTTTCACACACACACACACACACATACTCACACACTTACACACACACCCACACACACACACACACACAAACACATACATATACATTCTTTGAGCACTTCTAGCTAGTCCTCAAATTCTCCCAAACAATGTCCAATCTAAAAGAAAAGCCTCACTCATAACATTCCCCACCCTGCACCTCTCAGCAAGGGGTGGGCATCTGAAAACAGGGACGCTCTTCACTGAGATCACTCTGTGTTTGATAGGCCAATAAATATTTGAGTGAGGAACAGCTCTCTGAAGAGATGTTTTATGGTGCCAAATAACAACACCGTCTTCCAGTCTGGGCCTTTGCGCAGCACAGGAGTCTCTAGAAAATGAAATGTTATGGGACTGGGACTTGTAGGGGAAACAGAAGCTTAAAGTAAACATGGCCTAGCCCTACCTTTTGCTCTCTTTTATCACCTCCTCCAGCAAACACATACACACAAATCACTCATAGGAGGAGAAAGAGTGTGTGTATGTGTAGGACCCATGTTTGCTACTCAGCGGTCCAGCTTTCTCTATGGTCCAACAAGCACTTCCCTTTGACAAAGCCCAGAGTCTCATTCCCCCTCCTCTCACAAGATAAGCATTTCCAGCTGGTTTCACAAACATTACAAATGAGATTCAATGGGTGCCACAGATTGTGTTGTTCTCTCCTTTTTGCTCTTTCTGCCTCCCTCCCTCTTTCCCTCTTTTTCTTCTCACAGTGACTAGCCTTGTCTCATGAGACAGGGAAGCTAGGGAAACTAGGCCACAGACTGGCCCACTGAGACAGAGGAGTCTAAAACAGAGTACAGCTCAGTTTAGCTCTGAATAGCTCTTATTACACTTTAACTGTACATATAGTAACATGGCTACTACTCCACAAGCCTACCTATAAATTTGGACTGATTTGGGAGCTCATGTTACACAACTAAGCTACTCTTTGGAAGCAATAACTGCATAAAACAAGTTGCATTAAAAACAATACTGTATTTAAACAGCAGACCACTGATGCCCTGTCTCTAAGCTCTGGAGAATTCTACCTGCGAGTGTATTTTTTCACATTAGCCCGCTAAGCACAGTTATTTGTTTTAAGTGTGTTGTTTTAAATAGTTTGATATCATGGTGAGAGTGAGATAAGAGAATGACAGAGTGATGCCTCTTTTAAGCTTAGAGCTAGAGGTATGCTAACTAGCATAAAAATTGGGAGGTGGGGGCAGATAACTCGCCTGGCTCTGTCCAAATTCAAAGTTGTAAATCATTGCTATACATTTTTGCATTATGAACATATTAAACCAACAACATATTTGTCAGTAAGTTACAGAAATGCTAACAGGCAATTTTTTCAGACATTGAACTGAACCAGGTTGTTTGCCCCTGCTTCCATTTTTAATGCTGAGTAAGTACCTATAAACATCAACCTTATATTACTGTCAGCAAATAAGTGAATAATTGAATTCTTCAAAACGTCAAAGTATATCATTGACAAATATACAAAATTATGTTGTTTTGTTTTGGCATGATAGGATAAAAAAACTGAATTTATACTGTGTTTGTGGTGCCAGCAGAAACAAGTCATTACAATTAAAGCAACTGAGCACCTATATGTCACTCTAACATTGACAGTGTCCTTGTTGTTTGGGACATCTACTAAACATAGTTTTAGCCATTTTTATGTGGACTCTCTTTGGTAAAAAGATGATAAAAATGGTTCCATTCTGCAGATAATCAGTGTTAACCAAAATGGTTTCTGCAAAGAGCTATAAGTCTACTACTTGTATTATTACTGTTTATTGCATTAATTGGCAAAGGCGTTGTTCTAAAGTCACTTAGAACTTTACTCCAGGCATTCAAGATAATTGTTGTGAGCACTAGAAACAAAAGTCCATTTACTACTATTTTTCTACATTTGAGGCAAAACCCATGTTAACAAAAAATCTAAAAACCTTGAAAAATGAAAGCAAGAACAGAAATATTTCATTTTCATTTTGAATTCAGATGAACTTAGCACTGTAAGTTACATCAGAAATGTCAGGTGACCACCACCATACTTGTATTTTCATTATTGAGGACATGCTTCTAAGTTTTCTTCATACATTTGACATCCTAAGCTGAGTTCTTAGTGACCCACAATGAAACCAGATCTTAGGCTGAGTTTTTTCTTTATACCAAGTTAAGAGACACACATTCTTGCCAGGCACATGTACCACTGTCTACTGATATTTGAGGATCTCTATCATGACTGAATAAACAAATATTTACTAAGACTCTTTCTGCTCTTCAAAGACAAAAGCTCACATCTAAATAGGTTTTCTCCTTAAACTTTTATGCTGGGCCATCTTCAAGGTTGAATCACTGATGACACAGGCAAGGTAGACATGTCTCACAAAGCCAAAGCTAATGCAAGAACTTCAACATAAAATTATTACACAATAGTTTGATGTGATATGAATGCACACATTTGTTTGGTAATGTGTAGGTTTAAAGCACAATATTAACTGAAGTGCCTTAAGGCACGTTTTGCATCATTACCTAATCTTGAAGCCATTATTATTTCAGTTGATATCATTCTTAAATGGAGCATGAATTGTGTTTAATCATGTAAACACAAACTAATTTGCACACAGCAAACCTGAGGGTAGGTAGAACTTCAGGATGGGAGCACTGGTTGGTTTCAAGAGCTCTGGGCAAAATACACCTAAACTGCCATGCAGAGTCTGCTGCATAAACTGTACTTGATAGGTACAATGCACGTAACAACAGTGTACAAACACAGTACACAGAATGGGAGCAAGGGGGACTGGAGTTGTCAGTAGGGGCCTACAGCTCCATTTCTTCCCCAGGGCCCTGCACAGCATTGCCTCAGCAGTCTCAGGAAGTTGTTTCAATATCACTGGGGTCAATGAATGAATGAAAAAAAATAAAGACTTTTACTTGTACAGTACACTGTTCAGTTTGCAAAAACTATAAAAATCACATCATGTTTACATATCTTATAAAGCATATACAGTATGTCTTATAAAGGAGCACATATGGCTAGAGCAATGTGAAAGTCATCCTTTTAAAAGGAAAATAAGAGCGCTAATTGTGCCCACATATTATTAGGCCCAGGGGTCTGCAGGACTGTAACTGTATATGAGCAAGTCGTTCATTATGACTTGTTTATGAGTTTAAAATAGGATCTAAATTGGGGCCATGAAGTTATGAGCTCAAACACAGACTCTCACTTAAAGGACAAGAGTGGTATTGATGAGGAAGGCCACAGGATGGAAGGTAAGGATCAGGGAGGTAATAATAATCACTGGAGCCTGTCATGAGGTTTGTTTTGAAAATACAGTGACCTACATTCTTACAAAATGATTGATGATGCAAGAGTCGATCAAACAGAGTAGTTTTTGAAAAGTTACCAGATAAAGTTTGACAATCTTCAAACAACAGTACAGCTAAATAGTCCTTGTGGTGAGATTATTTTGTCAGCTGCTTAAGACTGAACTTTCAGTCTCAAAATTAAAACCTACATTTAAAGGAGTCCTTGTATTCCTGATTAAAAATATGAACATTTTTACATCTACCATTTTATTGCAGTAGACAAAATATCTGCCAATGGAGATAATGTGATATGATCAAAAGCTCCCAAACAAATGAATGGACCCTATGGGTAAGATTATTTGGTCCATTGATTACCATATAATTTACCTATTTTTGTGACAAAATCCTTTTTTCATCCAGTCATTTCGCAGACAGTTTTGTCTTGATTTTGGAAAGAAGACACAACAAAAATGCAGGGACATTTTTTGAAAATAACAACAGTTTACACATTTACAATAGCATCTTCATTGATAGTATGCACTTTTACTTCTCAATAAATGTGATGTTAAAAACAAACACTGATGCTTAATATTGGTCTGGTGTCCATTTAGCTGTGAAAGTTCTGCTTCCACCTCACAAGTCAGTGAAAAATACAGGTTTGCTAACACTATCTGAACTTGATCACCTAGTGAGAATAATAAAAACATTTCACTTTAATTTATTTACAAAAACTGTAACAGCATATATTCCTTATGCAAGAACTAGCAGAAAGTCAGACAGTCATTATAATCCAGGCATGTTGAAGACATTTACCTGTCTCTTCAGGTAAGAATGCTCATGGAGCCCAGATTGCATTTTTGACAATTCACACCTAAGACAGCTCACGTGTGATGATACATTCATTGTGTCTGTTGAAATTCAGTGGGGGTTGGCTGGTAAGTGTTTGAACTTGTTAATCATTAATAAGCAGGTATCTTACTGAAAAACAGTCTGACAATGAGCTTAGCTTAGCTCTGGTTTTCACAAAGCAGCTAGGCTACATTAAGTGGACTAAATGCGGCGTTTATGTATCATGTTGTGCCTGCGAATAGGCCAGAGAAAGACGCAGCTGACACATTTGAATGGGACAAGGTGGGAATAAGGTGACATGGATGAAGATGAGGCAAGCAGGCAACTCACGTAGTGTTTAGACGGGTTGCGCCTCTTCTCCACGTCCACGACTTTCACGTCCAGCACAGTCCGAAACTGCATCTTGACCCTGCAAAGGCTATGCATAAAAGCGTCAGGCGGGCAGCTGCTGCGGCTCCAGATAAGCTATCTTCTATCACGGGAGGGAAATCACAGCATTCATCGCTGTGTCATTTAACAATTCAGCTGTCCATTAAGAGATCAGCTCGCTCGCGGCCAATTTTTGCTGCTCGCACTTGCCTCCGCTGACGCAACGATCATCAATCTGATTTAAAACTTATCAATAGTCCATTTAAGCCTGCGCTGCTCGCCCTCGGTGAAATACACACGGCCGAAGATCCAGGCAGGGAGCGATTTTCACGTTGCCTACAGCCGCTGAGGCTGGCCAGCGGCGGGCGGAGCACTGATGAAGTCGGTCACCTTAAAAATAGAAAAAAAAAAGTGAGGCGAGTTCCTTTGTGTCTGCCACGATGCCTTCAGAAATGGGCATCAGCATGCCTGGAGATTCACAGAGACTAGCTCAGTGCAAGGGAGCCGGCAAATCCAGCGCCAAACGGCTCCTGCGTTACAGCAGGCGCAGTAAATTTAGGGAATGGAGTGGGATGGGCTTCACGCACGTCCTCAGGGCTACTTGGAATAAAGCACTCAAGAAAAAAAAAAACATTTGACTGTCTTCCTCGAGAAAGAAGCGTGCTTTTGCGTAACATAATCATGAAGCTGCGGTAAATATACAGTATCATTTCAATCACTCATTCGTCTGCCTTCGGGGATCCATAACTTTTCCCATCCGCTTGGGAGAATATTAAGCAACATATGAGAAATACCTAATAAGATATCTGGTCCAGTGTCATCTTTCACAGACTGCATGTTATTAATTAAAATGTTTTAATCCCGTGATGTACAATTAGGGGGCAGCGGAACAGGACAACCAGTTTGTTGATACTATCCAGTTTCTGATCTACGAGCAGCTTTCTGGCCGGAGACACGAGCAACTGGAACGATACAGCTGTTTCACCGGCCACCAATCAGCAGCAGCCTGCTCTGTATGAAGGAGCCAATTAACGACCAAACACTGCCCCCCTGTGCACACAGCTACTGAGACAACGCGGCTAAGAAGCCCATTTATAGGGAGACTTATTCTGGGGGGTTTTTTCATTTTTTTCCCATTTAGTTTATGATATAAAACAGCTAAGATGTATTAAGACCCTGGATAGGACTATTACTGAAACCAGACCGTACTATCTTTAATATCGTTTTTGAAAACCTTCTTTTATTTTATTAACTCTACTATAACATGAGCCCAAGGCTGAAACTCCAGCTGGGCATCTGCCCCAGGGTCCCAGAACTCCAGGGGGCCCTGAAAGCTTCACACTTAATTTGTGTCAACTTTTGTAGTGATGGAATTGAATATGCATATGGGAATATGCAAGGCCTACTAGCTAGGCAAAGTGGGTGACTTCTTTCTCTGGGGCCCCAGGTTCACTGCCTGGCAATTCATATGTGCCTATTTGATTAACTGTTTTTGGAAAAAGAAGAATAATTATAAGGTGAATGGGATTTGGCATATAATACATAAGTAATAATAAGGGAATTCCAGCACTTTAGAGGAAAAAATTATATATGAAGCATATTTTTTATATTGCTACTTTGTGACATATTTTCTGTGGAACTGTCATTAAAAAAACCTAATATACAGTTAAAGTAAAGAAAAGCCCTACATTAGATATATAGTAAGGAACCCAGCAGCTTATTTTTGCCACAGGGTCCCCAACAGGTTAAATCAGCAATGGATCAGCTTTATCTTAGTTGTCTGGTCTTTGATATATTATATATTTATTTATGGTGCATTTATTTTAAAAAAAACCTCTACTTTTCCAAACATTTATCATTGCAAAGTGAACTGGCATTTCTTTCCAAATTTACCTTAACTTTAACCAACATGTAGCAGTAATTTAAAAATACAACACAAATGGAGTTCAACTAGTTTTGGCAATATTGCCACATTAGACAATAGTTATGATGAACAATGGAATAAAAAAGGCATGATTGACTTAAACATATCAGTCACTTATATTCTGGAGCAATACGCCATACTTCACATGGTATACACAGTAATAATGGGTTCATGAGTTAAGGTGCTGAAGTTAAAACACAGTGTAATGGTTATCGCTTGTGCTGACGATGTCACTGTTGCACTCCAGTGATTTGAGAACAAGCTCCAGGGCTGTCTTGCTAATGTTGAGGCTGTAGCGCTGCCTGACTGCAGACAGAATGTGCAGAATGTGGCAACCCTTCTCCGCATCTACACACACAGGAGGAAACAGCAACAAGGTATAAGTCAACACCCAGGCATGTGACGTGGAAATTTTAAAAAGGCACTTTAGTTTTTTGTTTTTGTTTTTTTTTTTTTAATTAAAAAAGGCACTTTAGAGGAGGGATTCATAAACTCTAATTTTTTAAGATACCTTCGTAAGTTATTTTGCATTTCTCTAGGGCTTATTTTTTGCAAACATTTAACAGAACAGCAAGAGTCATATTTAAAAAGTATGACAAAAAACTTTTGTACTGAAAAAAATAGATTGATTGGCAGGTAACATACAAAAGTGTAATTGTGCTAATTTGATCTTTGACAAGCAGGTAAAAAAAAAAAAATTCAATCTTACTTACTTCAACTGAAAGATAATTACTTCCATAACTCAACACACTGCCACAACAGAGAGTCTGTCACTGAGTCAAACTAAAACAACTCTGATATCACTGAAGAGCAGGAAATACGGCTACTTACACCTCTCCCTCTTTGAATCTTCCCTAATGATGTCTTTGACAGCTATGAATAGATCTTTGTCATGTTCAGTGACCTGGTGAGGGACAGCATCAAACAAACACATATGCATAATTAGACTTGACAATAATAACCTACTGGAATTCATTAAATATTCTGTTTTTATTCTTACATGATAGACTTCATCCTGTGATATGACCTTGCGGTACACCACACCCTCATCCTGTAATATTTGCAGAGCCTCCTTCAGAAGCTTGTGTAGCTGCTGGCAGGCAGATGGACCCGCCACAGGTTCCTTAACAGCAACACAGAATAATTATAATACAAAAGCACTGGATTTACTACTGTTTTGTTGCCTTTTTATGCAATTTTAAAAGAAACCAAATTAGTGCCAAACAGCTACATTTATTTAGCCCTTTTATTCAAGACACTTTTCAGTTTGCCTCTCTTTCACCCAATCTTTCACGCAATCATACACGCACTCACACATCAATAGCAGCTAGCTAACATGATGAACTTTAAGAGCTACTAAAGCTTCAGAGTCCCATTCAAGGACACTTCAAGATGTCTATAAGGAGAACCCTGTGATCATGTGATGCCCAATAAGTGCAAGTTGTATTGTCTGCATCAAAACAACCACCAACAATAACAGCTCTAAAGAATGCAAGTTTGCTTACATGCTACAAAGTAAAATCCTGGCTGCATTTCTTTATTCCATTCCACACATAAGAAGGATACTTCAAATGAGGTCTGACATTTGATTTTTGTTTCATCCCACCACCATATATCTTCAAAAGGAAGTTGTCCCCATACTATTATACTGGCATACCTGGTCTGCTGATGTTGTTTGAGGCTGGCTGGAGATCAGAGGCTGCAGGAGGTGCTGAACATCATAGGGTCTGAACTTGGTCACAGATTTCTGCTTTAAGAAATCCCTAATGACATGAGTTGCCTTGCTGAGGGAACTGGTGGCTGAGTCACTGAAAGACAGACAAAGAATCTAGCCATAAAACAATTTATGCCAATGCAAACTTATCTTTAGAAATACTTGTAAAATTGATGAATATTTTGTAACAACTACTACCAACCGTGCATATTGTACTGCATGCACAGTTGGTGGTACAACTAGCTAGTACTACTATTACGACAAACAGCAAAACTATAAAGGATGACATTTTACTACTGTTTCATGCGTAAGACCACAAAAACTCTGGCTGTCTTAACACGTCATTGCTAACCTGATATTCCTGAATGAGTTGCCCTTTTGTTCCTCTGTTTTTTTAAACTGAAAGTTGTGTTCATGTTTGCTACTTTCTTTTCTAGGAAGGGTAAGTATTTTGTTGGCGGCTGTTACATCTTTCATTTCAATATGTTAAGAGATCAGAACGGCAGTCTAGTGATTTTGGGTCTCGCTTTTTTTTTTTTTCATGTGACATGTGAAGTTATCAGCAAAAGAAAAAAAAAAGGGAAAATTATTGGTTGATAGTCACATGGACATGATACCAGAAATATTACCCCTTTCAGTACAATTTCAAAGTCCACATCTGTAGAATATGCAACAGACATCTCACTCTCTCTCTGCTTATCCTGATGAACCCACTAAATATTCACGTAACAGGAGTTGATGAAATCATTAATTAGCATTTTCTTTGTCCAGTTTTCTGGATGCTGTTAAAATCTGCAATATAGTGGATAAAACGCTGGCTAGTGTTGTAATGTATTATGATGGTACTTTAAGGGATGAGTATTTGTACCCCATTACACTAGGCTGCAGCTGAAAAGGTTTGTCATAGCACTGTCTGTAAAGCTGAGGAACCTCCATCATCCAAGCTATCTGGACCGCCATCACTGGGTCGTTCACTTTATCTGAGAAAACACACAGACACATACACTCATGATGAATGGGCAGAGGATACAGATGGAGTGTACTCTCAAATAAAAATGTGCTGCGTGTTCTCGTATATGGATGTGTGAGCAAGAGAGATATGTGTTGGCCATCATAAAATGAGGCTGCATTGCTGGGATAAAGAATGTTCTTGTTGGGCACTTCTGTGTGGGTGTGTAAGTACAGGATTGTGTGAGTTAATGCATGTTCTTGTTTAGCTTCAGTAGTTCTAATTAGGCATCAGTTAATGCTGCTATTCTTGGACATTTGTTGTGTTAGTGATATATATGTATAGAGATGTAGCTGATAGGTAGATGGCACTGTGGCATGCAGAGGGCAGCCCTTGGCACTCACAGTAGGTGTAGGCCATGATTTCCCTCTGTTGCCTTGACGTCTTCACCGGTCCTCTGACTCGGATCAACTCTCCAATTTCCAGACGACAGCGGCTCTGCTGGGCCTGCTTCAGTTTTTCTAGCTCAGCGACTGGGTTGAAGCCTCCCTTAGTCCCAACACTGAATTTTGCCCCTGCTTGAGATGTAAAATACAGGATTTAATGATGAATTTGAGGCACTTTTGAAAACATGTAAAATTAGCGATAAAGATAGTAGACTAACTGTAAGCTACCTGGCCAGTAAAAAACAGCAGTGAGACAGTTAGCAACTAGCTGGGGACCAGAGTAAGCAAATCATCTGGACAGTTAAGAGGAGAGTGAATGGTGGTCTTAAAATGACTCAATTAATGCAGCTTTATTGAATACAAAGATGAGGGTAAATAAAAGAGGCAATACCAGATGGAATAAATGAAACTCACATTTGGTAGAATCCACATCCTCTTTCAATTGGTAATTTTTCCAGCACAGGCAGTTTACAACACCAGTACCATCATCTACTGTGAACACAAGGAAATATACTCAAAATCAGACAAAGAATTTTTTTCCCTGTGAAAAGAAAGTCAACCCCATGTTATTTTTAGGCCTATTTACAAAAGGGGCAGTGCTTAATTTTTAAATCACGAGTTCACAGAGCACAGAGAGGGCACTGTTCCAGCAGGTCAGGGAGAGAAAAAAGTGACAGAACTATCAAAAAATCCACAGTGCCTGAGCAAGACCTGGGTACTTTTGATTAGAACCCAACAAAACTTAAGTATGTAATCAAAAAGTATTATCTATATACATTAATGATAGCATTCACAACATTCACTTAAAATCTGCAAGGGCACATGTGTGAACAGCTGTTTAAATTTGCAAACCTCTCCCTCCCTCTCTCCTTCATTGTCCCTCTACCTTCTTCCCATTTTCTGTTGTTTCTTCCCTTCTGTCCGTAGATGGCTTCAACAAAGGGAAAATTGATTTAGAGCCAGAATATCCTTTATACAACCATAAAAAGCAAGCCAGCCAAGAAACTAAATTACCTGTCATGTCTTTCTGTCTGTTTATCAGTCTCATTCATTCCATTTCAGTACTATGGACAGTGTCGCACCTACTCACACACACCTCCTGATTTATCTTTATTCAATGGTCTGACAAGTAATCCTTAAGTAACTTCAGATATAGAAGTGGCAGAACAAAAAATATAGTGAAGTGCCAGATCCCATCAAATAGGTAACCTGGGAGGTCCTAGAGACTGCTCCAACATGCCCTGGCACAAATTAAGTTCTGAACAGGGGTATGTCTCTGTGCTTATGCTTTTTTTTTATCATGTAAACAAAATCTGGGACATTAAAGACTTTCTCAAAGCTTTTCCCATAACATGCAACAATAACACTGTGCTGTTGACACTGCCATTGTGGGTCCCAAAGTGACTCAAAACCAACATTCAAATAAGAATATTGTTACATTGCAGTATTTAATTCATTTTTCTTCTCAATACATAATTTATATAGCCTACAGGCTCACTTACACACATATTTATTAGTATATACAGAAATATCAGCAGAGACCGATTTTTTTGTTCCACACAGGGTCACAGCAAGATTACCTCCATAACAGAAGAAGTCATCTCTTTCTCTCTTGTGAACCACAATCCCAAGTACATCAACTTTGGAGATTGGGTGTAAATTATAAAAGTAAATTCCTGTAAGAGAGGGGTGGATACATAAAAAGTGCACCAATTATTACTGTCAGCATTAGGCATTAGATCTTCCACGGACAAGTTAAACCTTAAAGGCTTTTAAGTTGTTAAAGGCCACAGAGTGGTTGACTCAATTTGATTTAAAACGGCAAATAAATAAGTAGATATGCTGTGTGGCTTACAAAGCTTCAGTGCCACATGAAATACGAAATGCTTGATTAATTTGGCAGAAAAAAACAAATCTTAAACATCAGCTTATTTTACTTGCTACCATCAGATGTAGCGTTAGAGAAAACCGACGTTGGTTTAAGTATTTTAGCTTAGTCATTATATTAGTAATTATCACTTTGCAGTTGAGCAAAATAGTTAAACCTGTGTTGCCACTCATTCAAAGTCTAAACAGACCCGCTGGTGTAGTCAGCTTTACCTGGTACTTGTGTGGACTCTCTCATCTGCAGAATGTCTCTGACATACAACCTTGCGAAGGCAGAAAATATAGGGTCCAGTCCCCACAACATCGATGGGGGTTCTTCCGCTGGATCCATCGTAGCTGTCTACATTTCATCATGAATACAACGGCACAATATTTAAGTTGAATGAGTTTTTGTGATAATTCCAATCAGAGTCTGCTGCAAGGAAGAAAGCTAGCTTCAAACTTGAGCAGCAATGGTCACGTGACGCGTTGTTAATTAGTGTCAAATAGCTACTTACCGGCACTTGCTGTTTATACTGTCTCGGTCATTTACTGCTAAGTTTAATTTTAACATGTTGTTATGACATATTTGTTCTTGAGGCATACAAGAACTACTGAAAACGTTGACTTAGCATTTTTCTGTTCTGCGCGTTCTTGTTTCGCAAGGGTGCATGGGACATGGAGTTTCAGGCACACAAAGGAACCTAACCGTGATGGTTCGTGATTGACGTACTGATGTTAATAGGACAAAGAACAAGTACTGCAGAAAACTACTTTTTCTCTATGAAAACAAATCGCGGTATTCCTTTAAAAACGTTTTATCCCCCACCATGTCGTGTGTGTTTGTCTCCTCCTATACAGACGAGGGCAGCAGATGACTGAAATTACCCCTCCAGCTGTCAAGCACGAGGGACACGAAGAGAAAGAGCTGCTGCCGCCCGCACTCGTGAACGCGCAACGACACTAAATCCGCTAGATTACTAAACCTTTCTCACACCAAGAGAAAGATGACTGTTTTTACCGTTTTAGCGAAAGTCATTTTATGGACCAACTGTACCTTTTTTTTACCCTAAAGGAAACTAATTTATTGTTCTGTGGAATACGACTATTTGGAAAGCACATTGCTCTTGTTTTTGTTTCTTTTAGTTGAGAAAGAGCTCCCCAGGATTGTCGGGCCATTAACGTAAGGAGTTGGAACAGCGACGATCCTTTCGTACTTTCATTGAAATTAAGTATTGTTAAAGTGGATTTCAGATGTTATGGCACTTTTGGGTTTTTCAGTCTTTTAGGTATTAATAATGACCCATGATGTACAGAAGAGCTGTTCTCCGGACTGACCAAGAGAGTGTCAAAGGCTAAGCTAGGTTTTGATCCTAACTAAGATAAGCTAATGTTGCACTCTATTGACCAAGCGAGATATTTATAACTAACAGGTCACATGTGTTGCTCCAAAGACTTGTGCTAAAGTAACTGTTCGAGGAAACTGCGTTCCTCTGGCGTTTTAAAGTGCAATTCCTTTATCAATTTCAAATTGAATGACCCAGGATTCAGTATGTCATTCTTTAATTTCCGTAAAATATTCAAATTGGGAGCCGAGAAAAAGAAGAAACAGTATGAACACGTCCGCAGAGATGAAAATCCAGAGGAAATATGGGAGATAATTGGCGAATTGGGAGATGGAGCCTTTGGAAAAGTGTTCAAGGTAGGTAATACCTCTTTAAGTTGCGGGATGTAGAGAACTGCCTCTCCAATTTTGATCTGCTGTGGAGTATTTTGCACCCCAAGGACCAAAGTCTTTTGTAACATCTCACTACCCAACCATACTTTTTTGAAGTGTGACAAAACACTGCAAGCTAAGACTGTCACTTCAGTCTTGTAGTGCTTTGACCCACCCACCATTCTCAAACCAATATCCCAGTCCTGTGACAGAGGCGGTGTTAGGTATGGGTGCTTAAGTCACTCTCCACAGTTACCAAACATGCTCGTTTAAACCTTCTTCCTATGAGGTTTGTTTACACGTGACAAACATCTAGATGTTAACAGATCCACTAAGTACTAAAAATAGACTTTTTCATCAACTGTTCCTAATGCTAAAATTGCAATAGATATTTAAGTATATGTTACACTGGTCATTTGCTCACACATACAAGCTATCCTTAGACCAAAAGAAGCAAATTGTACTGATGCTGATGGGTGATGTTTATAATGCATGTGCAGAAGTGTTTTCATAATCTTTTAGTGATGACAGCAACAACTCCCCTGTCACATTTTATATGATAGCTGACCCAGTGTCAAAACTTGTCAGCCCCCTGCCCTCATTTTAATGGTGCCATTGTTTGGTTTGACCCTAATGCATAACTGTAGCCAGAAGCTTTATTTGCATGAGTGACTGTAAATTTTATCACACAAGAG
Source organism: Acanthurus leucopareius (assembly GCA_029814765.1). Taxonomy (NCBI): domain Eukaryota; kingdom Metazoa; phylum Chordata; class Actinopteri; order Acanthuriformes; family Acanthuridae; genus Acanthurus; species Acanthurus leucopareius. The sequence continues at coordinate 297,516 of JAQMCX010000044.1, read as the reverse complement.
AGCTCTAGATAGTATGCTAACAAATGCAGTTTGAATTTTTTGTTTTGTTCTTTGCTGCCAACTGCTATATTTGTAACTTTTGTAACAGTTGGGCTTAGCTAAGATTTTTTGCCAGTGTTACTTTGCAGTATACTTAAATTAAGCCTAATCTTCTTGCCCAGTGATTAAGTGACAGGTTGCCAATTTAATAGCATTCCAAGAGTAAAGTCAGCATGAACTGGACCTACAGTTTAAGAAAGGAAAAGGCACAGAAATAGGTCTTTATCATCATAATTCCATGTAAGTAGTTCATCTTCCTCCTACTGGAAGTGGCTGAGGGAGAGTTAAAACTTAGGGAGATCTACAAATAGTACATTGCAGTGCAATTTTTTACATGTCTGGACTCTCAAGCATACCTGTTGTAATGCCCCCTTGCACTAATGCATTATTGAGATAGCCCAAACTCTATTATTTCTTCCTGAAATACGAGCTGCCTGCTTTAGTACTAAGGAGGATATTATTAGGGGTTTATACTTTTTCAAACTGCATGTATAATTGGCCACAGAACAGGCTCAGATCACCAGGAAGTGGCTGCATCCCATATCGCAGTGGCGACTTCATTTAGCACATCCTGCCAGCAGAGAAGCCAAACCAAACAGGAGAAATGTCCACTTCAGCAAGACAAGTCTCATGTTCTGCTGACATACTTAGGCCTACAGAAATGTTGAGGGTGTTTATTTGCTGTTTTTAGTTCCTCTCAATGTCTGTTTGAGGTTTTTGTTGCAGATCTGAGGTTAAGACAAGTCCAACAAAAACCAAGTTTGGCCCTCTATAAGTCTTTGAAATGACCAGTTTTCATCTATAGCAGTAAAATGAAAACAAACGTAAATTTTTTATAACTAGATTATAGAACAAGAAGAGCAAGATGTAAGACCATGAGTCTTTTAGTCACACAACAGTGTAATCATATTCTCATCCTACAGGCTCAAAACAAACAGACGGGCATCCTAGCTGCAGCCAAAGTTATTGACACAAAGACAGAGGAGGAGTTGGAGGACTACATGGTGGAGATTGACATCCTGGCTTCCTGCGACCACCAAAGCATTGTCAAACTACTAGATGCTTTCTATTATGAGAGCAAACTCTGGGTAAGTAGAGCAACTAGTTCTCTGGAGTGGCAATGTCATCAGTGTTTTCCTCCATAATATGACCCATGCAGGAGAAATTACAGACCTAATGAAGCAGTATGATTTGGCAAAGTTTCTGCCAGAAATTCAAATTAGATCAATCTCAAACATTGATGGAGAACCTTTTTTTTTTTTTTGTAATCAATGAAGCTTAAAGAGTTTAAAATGTAAACAAAACGTGAGAATTGCAGTAAAAGTAAACCTCTTCCCACACTGAATAATATCTTGAAAGAAACACCAGAAAAAATGTGTTTAATCAACTCTTGTTATTAGCTCTGAATTCTTGTTTTTATGATCATGTTATGAAGGGCTCCGTTTGGGCCCTCAAAGATGCATCTGTGCCAGTTTAAAGGCTTAGTATTTTGCTGTAGTTTTATGGCAAGGTTTTGGTAGTATACTTTACTGCTGTTAAATTACTATTCAAATTTAAGGCTCAAGTTCACATGAACAGCAAAACAGGTAGCTTTTATAGCTGTTAATCATCATACCAGTTTGTAATCCAACCACTTTTGATATTAGCCAATTTTGAATACCTTTGTTTATATTGTAGGCACTTTTTTCAAACAAAAATGTGTGTATTAGGTAATCTGATATCTTTGAAAAATGTAAGTTTGTTTATTTCTCACAAAACCAATTTAGAATTTTAGGTGGATCCCGCAAACACATTCAGAGGTGGGAACATCATTGAAAGCACTATGTATTGACTTGTGTTATTCAATGCAAAAGCATCCAAAAAGACAGTCGGGTCATCATATACTTTCATGATTACCTGAGTATTTGATGTCAATGCAATTTAATACTCAGCGCTTTTCCTCCCCATTGTCTTCTAAACAATGGTTATGGCCTGGTGGAGGTTGTCTGTTGATTTTTATCTTGGTGTGTGTGGCACCTGTTTGTGTATAAAGTAAAGAGTGACCAGGATATTTCAACCTGAAAATGAAAAACTTTTTTTCCTCTGAATCCCGTAAGGGCCGGAAGTTGAATCACTTTTCAACAGCATTCTAAACTTTGTTACTTGTTGACCTTTGTTTCCTGTTTTTTGTGGTACACTACAATTTTAGTTTCATATCAACAGGCTCTAGGCCACAATATTGCTAATACTTTTCTCCTCTCAGGCCTCAAAACATGTAAGAGGTTCACTGTCCATACTACATTAAGGGTTTAAAAAATGCATGGGTTTAATATGCGTACTTCTCCATGTACTTCTGTGTGTGTGTGTGTTTGGGTGTGTGTGTCAAATAAACAAATGGATGAGGAAGTCGCAGCCCTGGCCTGTGGTTCCTTTTGCCTGCTGCCACTCTGAAAAACCACTGTGTGCAGGCCATTGTACAACAGTGGAGCCACTAAAACAACAGCACGCCTACAGAGAAAAACTAGAATGGTGCTCGTGTTAAACAGCCAAGCCTGCTCTGAGGCTTGAGGCATTGTATGTCTTGTAAGGACTTTGTTGTTGTAAGTAGAACAGTCTTGGAAAGCTCAATTGAATATTAGTATACAATTGAACTTTGGTTGGAGTTAATCTTTTTATAGGAAATGGTCAAAAGCTTGAACCTTCACTAACGTACCAACCGCAATTAGTTTCTCAATGGCTACAAAATGCAGAATTGCAGCTTTACTTCCTCTTTCAAAATGGGTGACTTTTGGCCGAAATAGTTCCCGAGCCTCAGTGTAGAGCAATGAGTAGCCTCATGCTATAGGCATGGCATATAAGGCTAGCCTTGTGTTCAGTATTAATAAAACACAGCTGCATATTCTTTACACTAACTTACTGCCATAATCATACTCACCCCTACCTGAGCTGCTGTGTCCATAGAAACTTTAATCCTATTTACAGAACGGTCTGGCAATATAGCTAAATAGCTTCCTAGCAGCTGTGTCAAACCTTTTCCACAATGTGGCCCCAACTGGGCCAATCCTCTTACATCAACAGCCATACTGAAAGCTCCTAAATGCTTCCAAGGTTTTAGGGTGTTTCATTCACACAGGCTAGGTGGAGCTTCATTCTCAAATTGCCCTAGCTAAGTGAGTAGTTAGGGAACAGGACGATGATGATGAGTCAGTTTGAGGTTTTTTTTTTCATGTACAATGTACATTTCAGCAGGGAAAATACATGGCAGTGAGCATTTCTCTTTGAACCTGGGAACCATCCAGATCTTCACAATGGATCTGAGAGATCACTGGGTTCAACCAGAGCATGACTGCCTCATGAAAGGCCTGCACACTCTGTTTGAAATAAACTTTGTTGTATAGCTCATTTCTTATCAATAAATAACGTTAAAAAAAGCATTAAACACTTTGTTTTAATGTGATGCATGCTGTTTTACAAGAAAACAGATACCTGTGTTGTAAATATTAAAAACACACTGTCTCTTTTTTCTGTGACTTTTCTCCACTCGTTGGCAGATCCTCATTGAGTTCTGCGCAGGAGGGGCTGTGGATGCAGTCATGCTAGGTGAGTCAGCATTTCCAATGTGCACACTTGTTGTTGTAATAAAAAAAAAAACTGTTCAGAAAGCAGGGCTAAACTAAAATAAGACATCAGAAGGCCTCCCACCGATTCCACCGTTTACCACCCCTCAATTGCACTCCACATTCATCGATAACACATTTCGTAGCTTAACTCTTACTGTGTTACCCTGTAAGTTCTGTTTGTGTTAGGGTATTTAAAGGTCAGGAATGCTAAGCACTTATTTGTGTGTCCCTGGCCCCACTGCAGAGCTGGAGAGACCCCTGACAGAGTCTCAGATCAGGGTGGTATGTAAGCAGACTCTCCAGGCCCTTGTCTACCTCCATGAAAACAACATCATCCACAGAGACCTGAAGGCTGGCAACATCCTTCTCACACTGGATGGTAGCGTCAAGCTGGGTAAGCGCTAAGTGAAATCTTACCGTCAACATCAAAAAGAAAATCATTTTTTTCCAGGCAGGGTAGATCCAGACTCTGTCTTAACCTGTCTCCTGTAATACCAACAAATTTATATTATTATGACCCTCAATCCATAGAAGCTTAAAAGGTACTGTTGTAGGACAAGAAGAGAAAACTACGATCCATGTAATACATACATGTTTTTTGAAAAAGATAAGAGCTATGGCAAATGTTTTGCCTGAGAAGTATATTTTTCCTTGTTCAGTTATTTTTTGCTTTTTTTCTACTTGTGTGGGGCAGAAATCATAAATGAGTTCACAGTCTAGCAATGTAGACTGTGTGCCTATGACCAAAGTTTATGTGTATTTATCTCATGTTTCCTCATAATTTTAGTTCTGGAAATGGCACAGGAATGCACTGTACAGGGACACCATCCATTCATAGCGCTTTCACCATGGCTTCAGAAATACAGGATATCGGTTTTTATCATTCACATGAAGGTCTATTTAACATACGTGCTGGGTTAAGACAAGGTATTACATGATTTTATAGAGATCAGAAAAACGGCTTTACCAGTTAATAAGCGCACGCGATTCTTCTCATGTCAGCGTATCAGTGAATATAAAACAGTGATAAGAAATAATGTTGTGACCTTTGTCTGCTTTGCCAAGAGTTGTGCCTCTCTTCAAAGATACAGTAGATTTCAAGGAAAACAAGGACATAAAAACTGTTGTATTTATTTTTTTGTTTTCACTATGTTACTACTTAAGTTTTATGTTTTGCAATTTGAGTATTTTTTCCCTTTTAGTTAATTAATTATAATGAGAAATAAAATATTAAATAAACATGTACCTTGTACTATACACAACAGCAATTATTTGGACCTGCTGCTTAGTGTGCATGCAGACTTGTTTCCACAGCAGCAGCAGTAATGTTGCTCACACAGTGGGCCATGAGTCACTGCTGGTGGTTGGAACAAGCTCAGTGAAAGAACACACAGTGAGCATTTTGTCCAATGACATAGCAAACACAGAGGTGCCTGTGAATCTGCCTGCCTGGCCACTGGTTAGCCTTTACTCACAAACGATTCAAACAAGGCATGATGTCACTGTGCAAATGTAAGAGTGTCAGACGGTTTTTCGGGCTGTGTAATTTTGTGTTTACTTTATATACTGATGAGATTAGCAATTGTTGCTCCTGGAAGGTGCAATTATGTACGTGTTTGGTTTGTGTGACTATTTTTTGAAAAAAATTGATGACAGTGGAGTTCCTCTGGTTAATTGCTGGTTTGCTTTGTATCACATGTTTTCCAGCTGACTTTGGTGTGTCCGCAAAAAACACCAAAACACTGCAGAGGAGAGACTCCTTCATTGGAACACCTTACTGGTAAGTAGTATTTAAAAAAAATGTTTTCTTAGTCAATAACTTAATTTTTTCTGCCATTATTTTTATTAAGACACTGAAAGAGACACACACACTTTCTCAATCCTGCCGGAGTTTCTTCTGAAAAATAGATTTTTATTTTTTTTTAATGAACTCCATATCTCATTTCAGTTAACTCCTTTGTTTCCTTCCAGGATGGCTCCAGAGGTGGTGATGTGTGAGACGTCTAAGGACCGTCCATACGACTACAAGGCTGATATCTGGTCCCTGGGGGTCACCTTGATCGAGCTGGCACAGATTGAGCCCCCCAATCATGAAATGAACCCCATGAGAGTCCTGCTGAAAATAGCAAAGTCGGATCCTCCTACCCTGATGCAGCCTTCACGCTGGTGAGTCACGGCGTGAATCCCCAGCAACCTCTCAGGAATAAAGAAGAGGCAGCCTTGAGGTTGATGGTTTGAATAATCATGCAGTCGTTTTGCATGACTTTTCTGAGTAAATATTTGCCTTCATGTTTTAATGGCACATTTAACCTTGCAGTTATATGATCCGGAAGGTAGATGAGCAAAATATTTTTAATTGTACAAGACCATATTTAAGTCTAATTTTTTTTAACACTTTTACTCCACTTTTAAGGTCCCCAGAATTCAGTGATTTCTTAAAGCGGTGTTTGGATAAGCATGTGGACAGCAGATGGAGTGCAGCACAACTGTTACAGGTACCATTTTCTAGAGCATTCATTCAACTCTTCCACTCAAGTTCTGGACCTCTATCTCACTGTCTACCAGTAGCCCAGGACTTTACTTGGTCCCTTAAATTAAGTGATAATCCTTGTTCCCCATCCCATACCCATGTACCACCTGCCATGCAGAGCGTAAGCAGCACAGTCTTAGACGACATCTGTTTACCTGCTTGTCGTCAGGTACTGAACTCTGTGTCCTGGCAAGACTGACACTCATCCCTTTGTGCTTGAGTTGACGTCAGCATTACCGGCTTTTCTTTTTCCATCGGGTTTAAGGTGCTCATCAAATCAGAGCCAGTTACTTACAGACAGGCAGTAAGGACACGTTAATACACTCACACAAGAAATACTGCCGTCAAAGGATTGTTCTGCACAGAGGAAGACTCAATGGGCTTGAAAATACAAAATAGCGGTCTGCCACCCATGAAGGTTTTGATATCGAAGAAACTGCATATTCTCAGGCCGGCGATAGAGTATGTGCAGCAGATTTCTAAACCAAAGAAGGTGAGGCTGTCATAAGATGTAGGTGCAGTGTGTTTAGTCTTAGCATGGTTTGCATTGAAGAGTTTGCTGGTTGATTGCCATATTTTTTTTTGTGTTAAGATAATAGTCAATACAAGTTACAGGGGATTATTTCAGAGGGACAGGGTAATTGGAGGTTGCAGAAAAGAGAGTTTGAAATATTTTCCCTGAAGTTTAATGTGTGTTTGCTGGATGTACTGCTGTCCCCTCATCAAAAATAGTATGTTGTACTTTGAGCTTTAATATATCTCCAAATATGTGGGATTAGTTGTCAGCAATGTGGCAGTTTTGACTGCCATCTAAGTTGAAGTGCTTTTACTGCAGCAGATTAATGTTGAGTTTCTCACACTGTGTGCTATGTAATGTGTTTGAATAAATTAATTAAATATCAGTTTATAACCGTGTTATTTTCATGTGTCTTTTGAACAGCATTCTTTTGTGTCCAGTGTGGCAGACAACAAGCCACTGAGGGAGCTTATAGCTGAGGCCAAGGCTGAGGTCACTGAGGAGATAGAAGAGCACAAAGAGGAAGAAGAGGAGGAAGAGACAGAAGTACATCTGGTGTGTAATCATTTATTAAAATCAATTTGCAAAAGCTTTGCTTGAAGAAATTTCACTGTTAAGAGAAATTGATATCAGTGGGTTGGTTTTTTTTTTTTGTCACTGTCAGAAGCCCAATATGCCAAGACCTGCTCTCCAAACTGCTTTGGCTTATGTATGATTTTTGAAATAAAGTTGGATAAATAAGGGAATTAATTAACTGACATTAACTTAAAGGTATTTTTCAGCAACTGTCCTAATCATCAATTAATTTTAGTCAGTTACAGCTTTACAAAATTCCAGCTTTACGGAATATCTGACTTCAAACTGTTGGTTTGATCAAACAAGCAATTTGAATATAACATCTCATGCTCTGGGTATTTTTGTATTCAGTTTTTTTTTCTGCAATCTGCATGTTCAGTTGAAAAATGACTTAAAATAATCAAATTTTTGACAGAATTGTTTTAGCTTCTCTAGTGATTGGTTGTTACATCCTTGTACCCCTAACATTTCTAACTTGTCTTACTGTCACTTATACATCTTATGCAGGGTCACAAACGTGCCCCCTCTGATGTCAGTGTTGCCAGTTCAGAGGATGAGAAGGTTCCCCTCTCCCCCTCAATTCTGGAATCCGTTCCTGAGAAGACTGAGCCTGTTCTGCCAGTGCCCACACCTACAGAGCCCCCTGTGGCCAACCATGTGGAGAACACTAGCTCTGTGGAGGAGCCCACTGTCCCTGTAGCTGAAGAGGACATGGAAGAGACCTCCAACACTCCAGTTAATGATGCAGAAGTAACACAGAAACCTGAGGCAGAAGAGCTTCCAGAAGCAGGACTAGTTGTCACCCCAGAAACAGTGGCTGAACCAGAGGCCCCAGCTGAGGAAATGCAGCAGCTGGAGATTGATGTTGAGGATGAAAAGGAAGTGGACACAGCTGAAGTTACAGCCAGTGCGCTGGCCAGCACAGAAAGCTCAGAGGTCACTGAGACTCCACAAGAAGAAAACATGGCTGTTGTGGAGGAATCAAACACACCAGCAGTAGAGAAAGAGGAGGAGGAGGAGGAGGAGGACCAGTACAAACATCTTAAGGTGACATTAACACTGCCAGAGCAAGAGAAAACTGTTCATAAAGAGGAGAATGGTGAAAAACCCAAAGAACAGGATCATATTAACAAAGAAGATGAGAAGACCATTCGAGACAAAGCTAAGGATGACAAAGACAGAAATTTAGACTCTGGGAGTGGCTTAGCTGCAGAAAACAGCAGTGTGGACCTAAATCTGTCTATCTCAAGCTTCCTGTCCAAAACAAAAGAGCCTGGATCAGTTTCTATACAGGTTACTCACACAGTCAACTACGCACACTCAACTATCAGAAACTGTATTATGGCTGTTCATCGCTGCAGATATATCAATAAAGTCTAAATTCTTGTTTTAACAGGACACCAGGCGTCAGAAGAAGACATTGAAAAAGACTCGCAAATTCATTGTGGATGGAGTAGAAGTTAGCGTGACCACATCAAAGATCATCACTGACAATGATACCAAGAACGAGGAGATGAGATTCCTGAGGTATTCACATGCCTTCATTTGCATACACCCTGGGCAGCGGTTTTATGCAAATATTATGTAAATATATTGCCCAAGGACTTGAGCGTAAAACCTGACTGTGTGGAGTTAATCTGTGTGCTGAATTATTAATAAGCATTCCAGAACTGAGTAAACGATCATGTCTGTTCATATGCAACCTGCTGTACACCGAAAGAAGACATTAAAAATAACACACTTTTTCGTTTTGCTTTGACACCTTCATTCTGTATCTCCTCTCTTCCTCTTCCTCTCCAGACGGCAGGAGCTGAGGGAGCTGCGTCTCCTGCAGAAGGAGGAGCAGAGGGCCCAACAGCAGCTCAGCAACAAGCTGCAACAGCAGAAGGAACAGATCTACCGACGCTTTGAGCAAGAGACCACAGTGAGTCACTCAACTCAGAAATGTCAAGGCAGAAACTAACAGGTCTAAATGCAGTAATTTATGGACCTGATGCATCAAGCAAAATTATTTAGATTTTTCATTTTTTGTATTAATGTTATTAGTATTATATTCTCCAGCAGACAATCTTGTGATACCAGTTTGTCCACTGACACTTCTTTGCAAATTGTGCTCCTCTAAGCCAGTGTTTCTCAATCTATGGGGCGCGCCCCACCAGTGGGGGGCAGAGGCATGACAGGTGGGGTGTGACGAATGGGAAGATTTTTTTTTCTTTTCTTTTCTTTTTTTTTTTTTACATTCCCCAATCAGTCACTGTGTGTACTGACAATTAAATCCAACTTACACTCTCACAAAACAACCACACTCAAACAAAGTAACCATTGTAGCCTTCAATGTGGCTAAAAACAGCATTAGAAAGGGGGCCGGTATGAAAATGTGACCTGGAACCACAGTGTGACAATTACGATTGATGTCGGCATTTTAATTGCAGTGGAACAAAAAATAAACTTTCTCAGGCCAGGTGGGCTTGACAATACCACCTTGTCCAAAGTGGGGATTGAGAGAAAAAGTTTGAGAACCACTGCTCTAAGCCCTTTCACAGCAATACTTTGGTCATTGTCTATTAAGGACATGTTCCTGGTTGTGGCAGAAAACTAATTTAGTATTTTAGAATTTGATATTTTTGTTTTACTTTGACTGGCTTTTGAAAAAATGTGTGCATACTTTCTGCTTTTATTGAGAATGTATATAATGTTGAAAAATTATTTATTCTAAAACATGAATTATATTATTTCTACCACTAATCTTTTAATCGTCTAATGATGAAGATTTCACACACTGAAAGAAGAGAATTGCTTGTTCTTTCACAGCAATTAACTTCACCAATATTATGTGACCCTGTGTTTTGTTTAGAGCAAGAAGCGTCAGTATGACCAGGAGGTGGAGAACCTTGAGCGGCAGCAGAAACAGACCATTGAGAGGTTGGAGCAGGAGCACACCAACCGGCTAAGGGACGAGGCCAAACGCATTAAAGCTGAGCAGGACAAAGAACTGTCCAAGTACCAGAATATGCTGAAAAACCGCAAGAAAGAGGTCAGCATGGGGACCATATCACGTTTCATTTCCTTTTCTACCCTTGCCCACATGTAGTCCCTTAGGAGGATTGGAATAGATTATAAAGTTCCTATTAATAGCAGGCTGTTTTAATACTTAGGAACACACACACAGTTTTCTGATCTGTCTTATAAGTGTTTACATAACCGCTGTTTGGCTGTTCAGGGGCTAAATCAGTCTGCCCTGCCACTTCTTATTTATTTTTTCACATGATACTAATCTATCCACAGCTTTTGTCTCATCTTATTTACACCTATTTCTCACGGCTGCTCTTACATGGAACAAACAGGAAGCAGAATGTTCTACAAAACTTATGACAAGCCCTATAATGAAACGCAATAAATAGAATATTATTCAAGCACAGACAGAAGAGGTAATGCAGGCTCACTTTGATATGAAATTTGAACTCTGACACACAGACACTCACTATGTGTTTCTCTCAGCTTTGCTCCACATGTCATTTGTTGGAACAGACTTCAGCATGTGTGAGGCTGGCAGTGTTGGGTAACACACAGCTATGTATTGTGTGACTGTGGAATTATGTCCAGGGGTAAAGATTTGGCATTACCCTTTCCACTGCTAAAGCAATCCCATCCTTGTTTCTACTATATATTCTACCATGCAACAAATGTGGTCTTGAGAATCCAGTTGCTTCTCAAGGTAACATGACTTTGGCAGCAGGACTGCTTAGGTTGATGGCAGTAATGCACCACTACACTGGTTTGTGAACTGCTTCAAAAGATGAGACTGACAGGAAAACATGGAGGAGGCAAGTGAAATTTTTATAAAGAGAGCGGAGGCAGATGAGCAGGAATAACTTGTCACAATATGGGTACAACTTCTGTTGTTTGAACACAATATGGCAAGGCTAAATTATTTCTCAATAAAATTAACAAATGTATTAATACTATGAAACAGTATTTTTGCTGTTTCACCCACCCAGCGGGTAACACATAAAGTTATACAACAGTTATTTATTGTGCTGTTTTATAACTTTTCTTTTCTTTTCCATATTTTCCACCTACATTAGTTTATAGTGCCACTTCCAGAGGTTCAGTGTGTATGTAGATGTGCAGTGTGTGGTACAATATGTAGGAGGGTACTGTACTGTGATCCACAGGGAGTGGCCCATGTTATGATTCTTTTTAATACCTTGTGGACCTTGTGCAGTGTTAAGCATGCAAGATGAAACTGAAAGCCCTGAATCTGACCTCTTTCTTGTGTCTCAAGCAAAACAAATTATTCTCCAAACTGCACAGTACCTCAGTTAACATGAACATCATTTGTAAATTACTATTAGACACATTAGTCAATTGTTAATTAACTGTTAAGTAATGCTTATAACTGAACTAACTAACATTACTCAATGTACTTTTATAGTAGAGTGTGAACATTGTTACATTAGAAGATGCAAAAAGGCTAACATCAACTATGAGATATTTCTATGCTATGACAAATCTTTAGATCTCTCTTGGTTACACAAAGATGCACACTGAAAATAAAATCCTGTCAACAAATACTTTTACTTAATGCATCAGCACAATACAATAAAGAAGCCAGCATATAAAGTTTCATACTTGACATTGATAAAAGTTTTACAGGTTGTACATTTGTTTTACATTCTTCCTTGGACACTTAGAGTCATGTGATAGTAAAAAAGTTCAATATTTTCTGTACACATAGGGTACCAAATTTGCATCTAAAATGTCAGGTTCCTCTATGATAGGATACATGGTCACATGCAAAATTAGAGCAGCATGTAAGTAAATTTGCATCTTTGTGTAGTTTAAATTTGGTAAGTTCAGCTTTGGTGAACTCTGCAGGCGTTTCATTCGCCTGCATTGATGAATGTCTGACCATACCCTCAGGTGAGCCAAGTATGTCGGATTTATGTGACTGACAAGCAGGTGAAACAGTCTTTACTGCCAGTTGGAACTGTCTGGTTCATTAGCACAAGCTGCGCTAAGCCTGAAGTGAACTTTGAACGATGCTTACAAACACACTTATCTGGCCTCATAACGCCTATCTTGACAAACTTATTTATAAAGGGTTTTTTTAAAAGTAAATAATGGTTTCTGTCTGGACAAGTGCCCCACTAACTTGGCCTAAAACTTGTTGTGGTTGGAGGTCCAGTGGTTCCCAGAATGTGCCTTACTTTGATGCTTAATGTGTTCAATATCCTAATAATAACACCCTGACTTATTTTCTTTGTGTCATTTAAAATCTCTGTCATCACTCATATCTCACCTCATCCCAACTCTTGTTCATCCCACAGGAACAAGAGTTTCTTCAAAAGCAGCAGCAGGATCTGGACAGTGCTCTTAAGAAAATTATCCAACAACACAAGCATGAGCTGGCCACTATCGAGAGAGACTGCCTCAACCACAAACAGCAGCTTCTCCGAGGTAAAAACAGGATAATCAAAAACATACAAAAAATGTAAAAACATAATTATATGGTATGTTTAATATACATACTTTAATAGATAAATAAATAATAAATAAAATTGGGTACAGCGGTGATTATTATGCTAACATTATTTTTATATGCCACTTTCTCTATAGTACACTGTGAATGATCCCTAAGAAAATCAGGTTTATGAAAACAATATTCAAGAATCTTTTTATGATAACTGCAACTGTGTTTTCAGTCACATCTCACTGTGTTTAGTACATTACATTTCCGAACAAACATATTAAACTTCTCAGATCAACTTGGAGGCAGCCTGAATTCTCTGGAACCATATAATATTCCTCAGACATGCAGTGAACAGCGGTCCATTAGCAGCTAGCACTGCCTGGGACTTAATCCCATGCTTTATGTGCCAGGAGCTGCACAAACAACACTTCTCAGAAATGCTCATTGAACTAAGTCATGGGAGGTTGTAACTGTGCTTTAAGAGCCTGTAAAGGATTTTCATTGGGAATAGAAACTGTGATGGTTAAAGGCTTCAAAGCTGAAACCTCATTAGTAAAGTTGCTGTCGGCTGACATAAGTATCTTAAGCATTCAGTCGTCTGCTCATAATGAGGTAACGTCAGCCCATAACTGTTGTTGTGTCTTTGCTCACTCTTGTTTCTCTCCTCTAGTAAAGCAGAATGTTCTTAAAATTAGCCATAATGTTGAGAGAATGTTCCTCTCAAATTATATGAATGGTTGTCCTGTGTTATAACTGGTTTTGTCTTTTGTTCACTTCTGTGTCTGCAACAGCAAGGGAGGCTGCTATGTGGGAGCTGGAAGAGCGCCATCTGCAGGAAAAACATCAGCTGTTTAAACAGCAGCTCAAAGACCAGTATTTCATGCAGAGACATCAGCTGTTAAAGAGACACGAGAAGGTACAGGCTCAATGAGGGACAGCTTTATTTCTAGCTCTTTAACTCTTTAAATTGTCTTAAATCGTCATTTCAGCTCCAGGATTACACTCGGTCAGAATTGGCTTCAAGAAATTTAGTTAAAACATTTTCAGCTTTAAAACAAAAGTTTGTTAGCAAGCCTTTCTTAATGTACTGTGTCTGCTGGTGTGTCCTGTACAGGAGATGGAGCAGATGCAGCGCTACAACCAGCGTCTGATTGAGGAGATGAAGAACAAGCAGACGCAGGAGAAAGCCAGACTGCCAAAGATACAGCGAAGTGAGGCCAAGACCCGCATGGCCATGTTTAAGAAGAGCCTTCGCATCACTGGAGCTGCCATCAGCCCCGAGCAAGAGCGGGACAAGGTTAAACAGGTGAGGAGAGAAACCATTTTTTTAAGACTGATGCTGAATGTTAAGTGCTGAAAAACACAGGGACCTTAAATTTCTAAAAAGAAAACCAGTACATGATACTTAACTGTCTCTTTTTTTGTAGTTTGCAGCCCAGGAAGAAAAGAGACAGAAAAATGAGAGACTCCATCAGCATCAGAAACATGAAAACCAGATGAGAGATCTGCAGCTACAGTGTGACGCCAACATCCGAGAGCTTCAGCAGCTGCAGGTAAAGATGTTCATCAACACTAAACTTGGATTCAAAATTCACACATTTAGATGCATTTCATGGACAGTAGCTCAGCTACTGTAACATGGAAAACCACTCACTCTTTATGCACAACCTCTATGTGTGTTTCAGAATGAGAAGTGCCACCTGCTGATTGAGCACGAGACCCAGAAATTGAAGGAACTGGATGAGGAGCACAGCTTGGAGCTGAAAGAGTGGAGAGAGAAACTTCGACCCAGGAAGAAGGTGCAGTATCTGTTACTTCCAGAAGACGATAACAGACTGCAGTTACAGGACATTACTCCTTTATTTGAAATGTGCCCTTAAGTGTTTGTGATAGTACAGCATATAGTTTAAAATTATTTAAATGATCATCTGAAATATTTTCTCCTGTGCATCATTAAGGCTCTTGAGGAAGAGTTTGCCAGGAAGCTACAAGAACAGGAAGTTTTCTTCAAGATGAGTGGAGAGTCAGAGTGCCTTAACCCCTCCGCCCAGAGCCGGATCTCCAAGTTCTACCCGATCCCCAGCGTCCACTCCACAGGTTTCTAAGAGAAACCTTGTACACACACACAAATACACACACACACACACTTACACACACAGCAAACATAAACAAGCGCACACCAACAAGAAAGACTGAGCCTGTGCTGCCTTGCTCTCATCCTCTGAACACTGTCAGAAGATATAAGAAGTGTTTCTGTTTCTTGACATGTTACAAAGTCTGCAGCTCTGGTCTGCAAGACACATTCAGCTCAATTTGTCATATTTTCACTCTTAAAGTCAGGAGAATTATGAAGGATTTTTCCAGGTATATGTCGCTGTCATCACCTCAAAACCACTAAAGTGAAGTAGCTTTTTGTCCAACCTACTTTTTCAGAACTAATAGTTTTTATAAAGGATCCAGTGCCTGTAGAATTGTAATGTTTTTGGCTGATAAATTGAAGCAATTTATGAAAAATACTTGCTACTTAATTGTTCTCTCATTTAGACATTTGCACTAAAGAAGGTTAGCATTTTTATACTACTTAAACATATTGATGATGATTTGATTTGGTTAAATATTAAATAGCAATCTGATCATTTATAATTGATCATAAAATAGAATGTAATTTCTGATAAAAGAGACAGCACATTTGGAATATCTCAACTCTTGTTGAAGGAATGATGATATAGTATATTTTTATAAAATCAACATATCTCTGTCATAGGACTTTAGATTGTGATACATTAGAGGTTACAATAGCAAGTATTTTCTTTAGTTTTTCTTCAGAATGCCTCCCTGTCTTGAGCTCAAAGCTTGTTTGTTGAAGACAGTAGAGGAGGTTTGAAGATGGTGTTTACACACAGAGACAAAAGGATCACTGTTAATTGGACACTAAGGAAAACACTGTGGTTGTGGAAGCAAAGACTGTAAACCAAGCATTTATGTACTTGTTTGTTGGTCTGGTTTTTATTTTTTATAGGTTACACCAATTTACTATTGTCAAGCAAAAGGTCTGAAGTTCTTTGTATATCTATAGGAGCATTATTCAGGGATGAATAAAGAATGCAATGTTTCAATGATGTTTGTTAAATTCTGGAAATGTAACAGTTTAAGAGTTTCCAAGGCCTGAGTGAATCTCACTCAGGAGGTTCACACATCAAACGGTTACTTTAGTTCAGCTACTTGAAACATATCTCCAAATCTACAGTTACAGATAATGATGATGCCTCCTTTGTATTTTTTGCCTTGGTTTTGTTTCTATGCCTCCTCATATTGTATTTTACTACTAGATTTATCATGAGTAGGCCTGCATTGCTTTTCTTCTTTATATAAAAAAAAAATACTGTTTTCATTATAATGCTAGCTAATAGCCTTAATACTTTAGAAAAGCTGTGAGGACAGACTGTATACCTGATATGGCTGCCTTTAATGATTTTGGTAAAACTCCGGGTTTCATACCAACTCACTGATGTAATGTTTTGATTTTATGACTGTATGAAGCATTTGAATAGCTTCAGATTTACCACATCTTTTTTCAAAGAAACAACAACAAAACATGCCCTCTTTTTGTTTGGGCTGATGTATTTATGCAGTTGTAAAAACAAGCGTCTTCAAAAAATTGACTGGACCAGTTTAGGACATCTTGACCTGGTTTGGCTTGATTGTTTTATCATCTCATTTTCTCTAAAATTAGCTATAGAGAGTTATAACTAGTTAAATGTATTTAATAACTGAAATGTCATTTACAAAAAAATGCAGTCAAGGAGTGCTGTGCACATTTTCCAAAACTTTTTCAGTTGCTATTTATATGAAAACTTAGTCATGCTGCAGCGTCTGTACTGCAGCTCCCTCACTCATTTGAGGTTTGCAACATACAAAAAAATATTAACAAAATCAGTCCTTTCAGTTCTTGTTTTGTTGGTCAATTAGATTGTAAAACAGCAAAAAAATTAAATAGTAAGTTGATTCAGTTCTGAATGTTGAATTAAAAAAAGATGATACCCTTATTGAAATTATTATGCTTTTTTAAAAAAAATAAATGTATAGTTTTTAGACTGCCTGTGTAGATTTTTCGATTTACTGTAAATAAAAATTTTCCTCTGTACTACAGTTGTGTTTAGTCTTTAATTCATCTTATCTCGTAATGCATTTTGTAATTATATGGCATTGACAAACTATGAAATAAGGCTTCATCACAAAACATGATCTGACAAGAAAATGGATCCAAGCAAGAGAAAGTCAACGCTTCATTCAATCCCACAAAATAAAAGATCTCACTCCTCTCTGAATGACAGCCCCCAGTGCAGTGTAAGAAACAAGACAGCCAAAACGCTACATGATCCCAGATTTTACACACACAACACAGAAGATCTAAAAAATTTAAAAAGGCAAATTCAAATCCTCTCTAAAAATAGATAAAAGGATAAAAAATCCTTTGTGTGTTTTAGTACATTTATCCCGCCATACACACCAGACAAATATTTAAAATATATAATATATATCATTAAATTTTATACATTCAGTAACTCAAACACCAATATCCCTCCTTCTTCTCTTAGTCATCACTGTGAATTCTCCTGAAAAACAACACACAGAGTTTGATTATATGGTTGCTTAAATAATTCACTCTGATCATTTAATCAATTTGATTATTATAGCACATAAAATCAATGATAAACTCAATAAATTAATAGTTATTAGTAAAATGCTAAAGTGGGACTTGTTTATCCACTTAAACGAATGCAGACTGACGTGTTGCTGATAAACTAACATTAGCCTGTTAATACTAACCCTTCTAACTATTTTTTCAAACAGTCAATTGGATTTTTTTAAATTTTGCAGTAAACTTGTTTTTTTGTATGACCTAGCTAAACAAATGTGACATTTACTTTGAATATTCAGTTGTGTCAAAAATATGAAAAGATGTGATTTCATTGTAAGTAGTGGTGGGACTCGATTAAAATTTTTAATCGCGTTAATTATAGGGTCTGTAATTAATTAATCGAAATTAATC
>JAQMCX010000044.1:231337-256791 GCA_029814765.1 Acanthurus leucopareius | reverse complement strand
AGATGCAAGCTTGAGGAGCGTGTGCATAGAAATGACATGCAGGCACACATACACAGTCACTCTGTTGCTCTAATCACTGTTTTCATGGTGGAAAAGAAAAGCTTGCTTCTGATTTGTGGTTATATGATCACAAAAACAACGCTAGTTTCATGAAGTGTTTTTTCAGATAGACTTGCTGGTACCATGAGCACACTGACCTTAGAGGCGCTAAAAGGTGTGATAAACTGTATGAGTTTGAAGCAGTAAAGAACTTAGTCATATACAGCACATGTTTGGTTAGTTAGGTTAGCTTTTCAAACATGTTTTCCTTTGTTGTGACAAAGGCAGTTTAAGCACAAGCCTTACCCGCATGTAAGGGTTCACAAGACACCTAATCAGAGACACTCAACTAACAAGCTGGTAAAGGTTCAAACATGAGAGTTCTGTTGAATGACATTGTTAACTGTGGTGAAGTGAAAAGGTTGATGTGAGGCATTTCTGCTAATGTACTTCAGGTACAGACCTTTTTTCTTTTGGCAATGATAAATTAATAGTTAACTACATTACTGCATGTTAAGTATAAGCCTGTATAGTGAAATCTGTGATGGCTCATAAAAATTGCTTGATTTTGTTATTTAGACTGATCTTAACCAAAAGTTCCTTATCGGTCTTTGTATCTACTCTTATACAAGAGCTGGGTTTCACTCCAACTGTGCTGTTAAAAGTCAACATTAAACCAACCTTTGAAATGCTTGATAAGTGGGTGTTTTATTCAGTTTACCCAACAGGACATGAGTGGTTTCAGTGTTAACAAATGGCATTGAATAATATGCAAATTAGTATGACTGTCTAAAAGTTCCAAAGATTGCTCAATACCTTGTGGTTCAATTAAAATCAGTATGGATACAATTCAACCAAAGATTGTTATCAATTAAAGATGTTTCTATCTCAGTTACTTTTACCTTGGCTCTTTTTAAAAAAAAAACAAAAACCATGTGAGCTGAGGAGCCCTCAATGTGAGAAATTCATACTTTTACTTTCTAACCCACAGAAACTTCTGGGAAGCTTGTTGCTTTACCTCTGATCCAGACAAAAGAGACATCATTAATGTAATGTCCTCACCTGATAATGTGTTTAAGAAAAAATGTACTTTATTTGATTTAACAGAATCCTCTTCCCATTAACTCAGGTACAAACCTGCATAGGAGGGACTATAGCAAGCCCCCACATCCACAGCACACCATTATATCTGTTTACATATTTTATTGTCAGAAATGAAGATTATATTAACAAAGATCCACTCTTTAAGTGACAGTGAGAAATCAATAAGTTTCATTTAAGATTCTGGTACTTTGAAAGGGTCTGTGTTGCCTGGCTGTATGTGTGCTTTATATCTGTGCAGAGTACCCTTATATCAGTGGGCTGGAACATAAGCAGGAAGTGAAGGAAATATGGTTTTTGATAAAGTAGTCAAAATACTTTGACATTGGTTCAGTAAGGCTGTCATAGCCTGATATCATATTTATGTATGTTTTTAGAAGAGTTTAGAGAAGAGACGTAGATTTTTATATTCAAAGAATCTTAGCATTAGTAATCCAGCTATTTTCTGTTGCCTTTATGCATTTCTCAGTTCAATTTGGAGATACCCACTTGGGTTATATGACAGCAGTGTATAAAACTGTGTTATGTAGCTGACTCTGAGCCTCTACCTGTGTGTCTTTGTATTTTCATTTATTTTCAGGTAAGGCCACATCATTCTTCCTTTTAGGATTGTCATCAAAATGACAAGTTAGACATTGTCTCTAGGGCTCACTTAACTTTACAGATAATTAACAGCTAAGGTCTAAGCCAATTCAAATATATTAGTTAATGAGGAAAGGATTTGGGTCATTTTAACCTGAAATATTTGAAAATTCAATTTGGCATGGCAAATTTAAATATTCCAATTTACCAAATTGAGTTTATATATTAATGTTAAATATCTGCCAATTTTTATTGATAAATAAACTCACAGGTACATGTTTGGGGCATTTTAACCAATAACATTTCAGTCACATCCCTCTGACCGAAACAGTAAAGCAAGTAAAAGTGTTTAGCCACACCAGAAACCAGTTTATCGAGAGTCAAATTCTTATATTGATCGGATAAAGGTTGCAAAGTCCAAATGGAGCTCAACACCCAACAAATTTTTCAGATTGAGGCCTTAAAAGGTTATTAGGCTTAAAATGTTAGCAAACAAAAGGCTAACTGCACATTCAGAAGACACTTAGGAATATTTGTGTTGATTTGAAGTTATGTTTTTGGCAACTTTAAGTGCAATATTGCTTTAGCTCCGATTTGGTCTTTGGTTAGACAACAGGCAAGACAATAGCCAGTTACCGTTTTGTTTGTGCATGCAGGGGCGCACTGTGTACTGTGAGTTAATCTGAAAAAAAGCTTGCAATTGCTGCTGAAAAACAAGAATAAGAATTTGTAAGATTCAGGCGAAGCAGAAAACTTCTTAGGTGTAAAGCCGAAACTTTGAACAGAAACATTCTACAGTGCAATGCAAACCAGAGGGGAATAATTGTTCCTTGATTCAGCAGCAACCTATTTCACATGAGGCATTATACATTGCATCATTGTTAAAATAGTTATTTATGAGTGCAGCTTGAAGATGTTTTGCCAAAAAATTTGCGTCCAACCTATTTAATGAGAGCCAGCATGTTAGCATGTGCTGTCATGTAGAAATGTGTTATGCGTATATTAAGCATGTATACCCTTAACTAGAAAAGTTCACTGTTAACTCATGTATTTGACAAGGACAAACAGCCTAGTGGTGGTGCTAAATAAATAGTCAGGTTCATCAAACTCATTGGGATTTGTTCTCTGAGGGTGGACTATTTCTGAATCACACTGCACCACAGTTCATTAAACAGACTTCAGGATGCAGCAATGTTTCTAGGTATTTCACTGGAAAACACTGAAACCATGTTGCTAGTGTGGCTAAAACCTGCCGCAAACCTCCCTTACATAATTTCAACAAATTCAGTGCAACATAACACAAACAAACACCACTGTGGTAAACATGGATTGGGTAACAATCAAATAGATGTCCTTGAGCAAAAAGAACTTTATCAAACAAATAGAGGGTGATGATAAAATGAGCCTTGATTTCCTGCCAAGGAGCTGCAAGTTTCAAAAGCATGGCTTAAAACTGACCCCTGTTCAACATTTTAAGCTACAGGTTAGCCCCCGCATTTTTACTAAAGCATAAATTAGCATCATACAGCCTTCTCTGATATGGCTTTGAGCAACAGACAATTTTCTTCCTCTTGTAAAAAGGTCAACCTCAAATGATAAAACTTATTCCAATATAAGTAGGTTATTTGATAGTCAGACCCCCTACTCACATAATGTGTTTTACAGGAGAGATTCTACTAGTTAAAATCAACAGTTTGACTGATTTCACCTGAACACTGTTTCAAATGTTGCAAATTACTCTGATGCCATTAATATTTAACTGCAGAGGTTTGATAAGAACAACATGTCTAGGAAAAGCACTCTCTTTACTCTGCCACCTTGTGGTGACTATATGGTAAAACACATGATAAAATATGAGAGGATAAACTGAATAACATAAAACAACAATATGGGACAGCTTAATCTCATCAGCAGTTATCACAATCAGCAGAAACATCCAAGGTTAACATGATGGTGTCCTGTATCAGGAGTGTAAGGTATTAATCAGTGTAAAAGCCAAAACAGTGCAGCACAAAACATGTAAACAAGAGGAACCATGTAAAAAGGAAAAACACAAAAGGTTTTACAGTAAATGTAGGCAAAAATACTTCTCTGAACAAAACATTATTGGCAGTACTTTCAAAATAAACCAAACTAAACAAGTTAGGCTGTTTTCCTGTAGCTCTTACAGCTAAGTAAAATATAGTTTCAAGGATGCATCTTAGTACAATCTCACTGTTTGGTGAACTCTTGTGCATCGTGAAGTAAGCAAACCAGCATCCACATCCAGTGATGAACAGCACATCCGTAGTTGTAACCTCAATCCATTGAAATTCAGAGACCTTAAGGCCAACACACACACCAACACACACACACACACACACACAAATCTCAAAGCCTTGTCTTGACAAATGCAGGAGACACTGAAAGAATAAATGCTGTGATGACTAGCCTGAAAGAAGGATTTAGGAGATATTCTGTACAGTTTTAAAATTCAACTATCATCAACTGTAGTCTAGTGGCCATCTAGTTCATGTACCTTCAGCCAAACCTCCATTTCACATTCATTGTGACGGCATTTTTTTCTAGTATTTTTCTAGTAAAACTAATTCATTACCTGCTGTTGAAGGATACATGGCTTTGAGGGAATTCAGTCAAACGAACCTGGGCAGCTTGTTAAAAGTGGCTCACTGTTACCTGCAGGGCTGCGCTGGGCATTCGTTTGTAAATACAGTATAATAAATACAGTATAGTTCACTATAGATATCTATGGCACAAGGAATCAGTGCAAATAAACTGCAATCTTTCTCCAAACATACACCTCCTGACTCCCACCTGTGGAGGAGGAACTGCCTGAGCTCTGGGTTACAATATGTGGGGAATATGGAGATAAAAACCCCCAAAACAAATCACAGCAGCCCAATTCCAAACAAACCTTTCTGACCCTTGTTAGCTCTCTGAAAAAAATTCCACTGATTACACAGGAAAAATATGATGCCTATTCCCATCAACATGATTTGAGGATAAAGTGTGTTCAGTGATCTCAGATGAGGACAGGTAAGTGCCGTTGTAAATAAGGGAATAATAAGAAAGTTGGCAGAGAGAAGATAGAATCTAAGAGAAGAGAGCTTTAGATCACTGTGGGTTTGGTTTGGGTCAAGCACGAGCAGAGGCTGGCCCTGGGGGCCTGGGCGAGTCATGTGGAGTTGGGCTCTCAGTCTCAGAGGCGCTGGATTCGTCTTCGTCATCGTCAGTCTGCTCGGCACTGTGGTAAAGCATGAGGGCCTGCGTCTTATGGGTGATGGTGATGGTGCAGGGACCCTGGGCCCACGGCTCCCCATCCACCTGCATGGGCATCTTGGAGCTCTTCAGTATAAGCTAGAGAGGGAAAGATAACACCTGAGACCCGAGTGTGTGATATATTGAGCACATATTATTTGTATGACTTCATCGGTAGGTGTTTTTATATGGAGTGTATAATCTATTATCGTCAGGTCTCCACAAATTTATCTAAACTAAATGTCCTTTTCAATGTGCTCAGACCATTTGCAGTGCAGCATTTCAAATACTTTTGATTGCTATTGTGATGGAAAGCTCAAATACTTATTTAATCAATATATTATTCGCTAATCACATATAAATGCTAACAAATGCTAAAGAAAATATTCATGTTTCTTTTCTTCAACACTTTCAAAGACATCAAACCTAATCCCTTGGTAAGTAGCAATGTTTATGATGACCTTGTAAACTAACTCTGTAAGGTATTCAAATACCAGTTAAATAAGCTCCTCCATCTTTTGTTGTACTTCCATTGGTTGCCATGGTCGCACTTAAGCGTTTGTTGCAGATACTCATGCAGAAGCACAACATTGGCAGCCCTCCTCTGTCTCCTTGCCACTGCAAACCATGTTGGCAGCACTAGTAGATGTCACTGTCACCACAGCACTTGTAAGCTTTTTAGTTTTTTTTGTTTTTCATTTCAGCTTTAAGATGAGCAGTACATCATCATCAATAACTAGTTTTCTGTGTTTTTTGTGAGTGATTAATGGTGGATTTTGTGGTGGTATGAAAACAAGCTAATCGTGCTATCTGGCTCTCGCACGTGCTAAAACAGGTGAATTGAAATTTGTTTCTCAAGTTATGTGATGAGGCTGATGAAGACGGCAGAGAAAACTAATTTGACTCATTTATTGTTTCTCTCCACACCCACTTGTTGAAGTGAACCAGAAGTGCTGTGGTAGAACCGTGTGTGTGTGTGTGTGTGTGTGTGTGTTATTGCCTCACCCTAACGGTGTGGGCCTGTCCCAGCCGCACAGGATTGGCCAGCTTGACCTGGATCTGAGCACAGTGGAAGGACCCAAACACACCCACCACCTCCAGTAGACCATCATCCAGCCTGCAGGATGAGAAAGACATTCGCTGCTCACTGTTAGCTGCTACGCTGCTTGATAAAAACATTTCAGTAAGATACCAGAGCATCAACAATAACTGGGTGGGAATCCTGCTGCCCTCTGATGAGTATTTAACAGTTTTAGAGCTTAACACTAATTCAGTGATACTCTCTTACCGTGTGGGGGGGCAGGGCTCATCTCCCATACCCTCCCAGAGTCTGCAGCCTCCTCCCCAGTAGCCGATATTACATACTATGATGCCCTCCAGACTGGGCAGCGCCACCCTCTCCCCATCCAACTCCAGCTGGGGTGGGAAAACACACACACACACACACACACACACACAAAGCGAATATTGACAGCTCATTAACTTGGTGTCAGTTTCACCTTTTCATACTCTGGACTGGCAATGTTCTCACAGAACAACAAAAAACACACTATTTTATTTTCTACATTGTCTAACACACTTATGAGTGAAACCAAAAGGAAATAGATCTCATGTTTTGGAAGGTAAAACTTTCTAGAGAGCAGAGCTTAACTGATGCTGGACTTTCGAGGCTAATGCTGATAATTGGCTATATTTCTGAAGAGGATCCCTTATATTTGGTTAATACAGTGTGGCTGAAGTATTAAGTGAACAGGACATCTTACAATTAAAAACAGAACTGGAAAGGTAAACTTCACTCACAATGAAATCAGCAACAACTGAGCTATAAACAGCATGTGTTAATATTAGGGAAAATAGGGTTTAAAGCATATGTGCTAATTAAGATTTATAAAAGCAGTGAGCAGGCTTGGCTTAGTATGAAGAGCAGAAAGGAGTGGAGCTGTCTGGCTTTGCTCTCATCAAAGTTCAAAAACACTTACACCAGCTCCTCCACTGCTCACAAATAATCATGATATGTTGTTTATTTTTTACACAAAAAGAAATAAAATTGAAAGTTGTTCATCTAACACCTTACTACATTTTAGTAGGCACTCAATTCACTATTTAATTCAAAGTAGTCAAGGTTAAAAGCTTAAGATTGATAACAGAAAAACAATCATTTTCATGATATAATACTATAAATAATATAAAAACTCTTTCACATATTTAAGGAATAGGTGAGTGATTTCCAGCCCAAAACATATTACAAATAGTGAAAACATTAACAAAACATTGATTAATGGACCATTTCAAATGCATGGGTAAAGACAGGATTAGCATGAGGCTTCATCACATTAACAAAGCCACTGTACCTCAATCTTCTTATCCAGATCCTTACATTCCTGCACTAAACAGTCTTTGGTGCCATACAGAAAATAAACAGCCTGGGGATAAAACCAGGAAAGTAGATATTATTATAAAACAACATTTTTGTCAGATAGCATATTCAGAGGAACTTTATAATAATATTCAAATTGGATTCACCAAACATTTGCACATGATTTATGTACTCAAACAAAGCCGGTCAAACTCCATCACCTTGTTGATGATGCGGCTGGAGAAGAAGGAAGGGGTTTTCTCCCGGTGAGTGTGGAAGTTGAGTGCCATCAGAGCGTCTGGCCCCACGGAGAAGTAGTTGTTCATGGACAGAACCTGAGGAGGATGTGCAGTGTGTTTTACATGCGCTGATTTGTGTGTCGATGGGCCAAAAACCCACAACACACAAGGCCTGAATGAAAACATCTTTAAGTTTAGATGAGACTGCATGTTGAGACAAAATAATTTGAAACTCACCTTTGGTTTACGAAAGTAGAGGCCTTTTGAAGCCACCTGCACCTTCCATCTAAAAACAATTGTGAAATTTATCAACACACAGACGAAACACTTACAAGTTCTGCTATTCTAAAGACTTTGCTACACTGACATGAAAACAGTTCTGCTGGTAATATATTGAATTTATGCAAATATTTATTCATTGTTTCGAAAGTAGTATCTTACATCTAAATATCTTACATCTAAAAATACTGAAAACTGGAAAAATGCCAATGATGTTTTAGTTAAATTGTTCATCTTCCCACCAGTCTATGAAAAAACTAAAATTCAGAGAAAAGAATGGAGAGAATCAAAGCCTGAACACAGATTATATCAACAAACATAAGGATATTCTAAGCATCCTTAAATTTCCTTAACTACAGTTAAGACTTTTTGAGATCTTTTGATGTGCTATGTGTAACTTTTTAGCACTAACTACTGTGCGGTTCCTTAAAAACTCTCATGACCCTGAGTGTATGGTTGGAAATGTGGTGAGATCTGTTTCAAATCATTTGCAATCTTGATTGTTGGGTCACAATATGAAGTACAGTGTTTATAATATACAGGGCTCATATGTTCATAGGTCATAGGTTCAACTCCCAGTCTGGCAGCAATTACATGCTTCTCAGCATACAGTTATCACACTACTGTGCACTCTTCTACTTCCGTAGCACACTTAAAAGCAGATATCAGCGCCGTACATACAGAGCACAGTATTCATTTTTATCTCTATATAGGAATTGTAAATGGTGCTAAATGTTACTTATTACACCTTTAAATGCCACATATTTCATCGCAAAGAAACTGTACAGCCACTGATTTATCAGCAGATTTTCTATAGCTTCTGAACTGTATAATATACATCCCAACACTGTGAAAGACTTGTTCTATAAAAGCAAGGAAAGAAACTAGTATTAAAGCTCCACCTGTCCATTTTGACCACTTCGGCATCAAGGATGTTGCGGAGAACCTGTTCCACAGGGATCTCTCCGGCGTACCCGGCACCCCAGCCTAATGTGTTTGAAAGGTCATTTCCTGTTCCAAGAGGCAGGATGGTGACCCTAGGAATAAACTGGTCTTGGCCCTGAATTGGCGAAATAAAAGAGCAACAAGTGTGTTATTTACTTGATATAGAGAAGTTCTGGTATGCAGGGGAGGACATCAATATAGCAACACTTCAAAAAAAGTGATGATTAATTGTAACAATAAAATCCTTCTCATGGCTCAAGGACAGTTCCATTTCACCTTCAGCCTCATGGTGTCAATGGCATCCAGCACCCAGCCTACTGTGCCATCCCCCCCACACACCAGCACCCGGACACTGCCCGGAGGCAGCAGAGTGCAAAGCTGGAGGGCTTTGGAAGGGGAAAGCTCTGATAAGTCAAACACCTGGAGGAAAGACGAGAGAAGAGACAAGTTTTTGTTGTGTTTTTATACAGAAATTAAACTCTGGGCTCCTCTCCAGGCTTTTAAAAAATTAAGAGTGTTTAAGGATGATTTGTTCTGAATAAAACAGAGTGAGAAGCTCCAGACTGACCTGCACAGGATTCAGAAGGGTGCGAAATTCTCCCAGCAGAGCCTCCCCCATGTTGTTGCCACTACGTGTGTTAGCCAAGACCAAAACTGGAGTCCAGCAACTGCCACAGGAAGATGCCAGCTTGACAAACACATAGACAAACACACACATTAGCATCGCTGGAAACAGCTCTTGGACACAACTTATTCCCACAGTATGAATCCGCTGAGCACTACGTCCAGCACCTTGCTGTACTCCTCGGGTTGCCTGCGGCGCAGCTTGTTGACACAGTAAAGGTAATGAGGAGGGATGATGAGACTGTGGAACTCGCCCAGGTCACACTGATCTGCATCCGCCAGGCTGTCCATGCAGTCATCGTGCACTGTGGTCTGACACCACACACACCTGGAGGAGGGACAGAGGAAAATAAGCAATTAGAAAAAAGAAAAAAAAATCCCTAAAAGGAATCAAAACCCTAAATCCTTCCTAGCTGCAGAGGCGCTGGCCACTGACACTGACCTGTGAAGCTGTCATTATATCTGAGAGATTAAGCCTGCGAGTGCCCTGCCATCCCAGAGAGCAGCAGTCCATTAGAGCAAATTAAAGGCAGATTAAAATGAAATGACGTTGTAACCAATGAACGCGTGACAACGTTATGAAGCAGTAGCCTATAGTGCAGGAAAGTGAGACCTAACGAATAAAATTAAAGGTAGGACAATGTGTAGGCAAACTATCCATAAGTCAGCTAGACTGTACAATGGAGCTCTGAATGGGCGCAAGGGCAAAATCCCCGTCACACACGCACACTAAAATGAGTCTCATTTACATGCGGCTGCACCTGTGGCACCACGTATGCTACCTGAGATCGCAGAGCTTCGGCTGGGTCCCACACTGCTGCTTGCATACAGCACAGTAGCTGGCGAGGGGTACATTTCCGCGGACCCAGCGGTGCTCCATGGCTCCATCAGGGCTCGACGGGGCCATGATCTCCTTGCACGGCAGGCTCCGGTCAGCCCGGCGCAGACATTGCTCATCAGCGCACACGCCGCAGCAGTCGCAAAAAGCCCCTTGGAGGATGTGCTGGGAGCAGACGCAGCAGTAGGTGGGCTTGTTGAACAGGTCCGTGTAATGCCAGCCGTGCTTGCTCTTACGGAAGAAACCCTTCATGTGAGTTTTCCGCTTGGAGCGCTGAGCGCTGCACCACAGTGTGATAATGACCGGGACGATGACGGCCAGAGAGGTCCAGAACAGGAGCGTCCACTCCTCCCGGGAGCCGCAGTCGTCCTGCACTTCGTCCGCCTCCTTGTACATCGCTGCTGGACTGTAGCGCGAGCGATGGGTGATGCTAACGGGCGGAAATCAGTAACACGAGAAACCGATGTAAACAACAGTGAGCACTGGACGCACGCCACCTTTGCCCCGCGACACTCATGTTCGCAGACACCAGCCGGCTGCTGGCACTAATTTCATGTCAAATATCAACATTTTTGTGTCAAAGTAGCTATAAACAAGAGGACAGCTAAGTGACGTTGAACCAATGAGCTACACCGCTACCTTAGCTTCATCAAAGAGTATGTAAGTGTCAAGATGATTCAGCTCACCAACAGGGAAAACGCTCAGGCGTAGAATAATTATATCCCCTAATCCCTGGACTCAAGTAAAAGGATTAGAAATACCACACTACAAAAGACTAAAGTACAAGTAAAAGTCTTGTACTCACAGATTTTACATAAGAGAAATTGTAGGAATAGGCTTTTAGCAACAAAATGTGCTTAGTGGTGAAAGTAGGCATGTTTTGCACAATACCCCCCAAGAATTAAAAGTAAAATTGATCATTGTGCAAAAAAATGCTCCTGCAAATTATATAGACTGTTACAATATATATATATATATATATATATATAATTATTACATATTAAAAGTTGGTAATACTGCCCCATAACTGCCTTAACAGCGTTGCAATGTAGCCGGTAAAGGTGGAGCAAGATTTAAATAATTTAATTGTCTCACTGTTTTTGACCCCTGGTTTTCAACCTGGGGGTCTGGGCTTTCCACAGGATCACCAGATAAGTCTGAGGACTGTGTGATGATCAGGGAAAGAAGGAGAAAATTAAAGTTCTGACAAACAAATCTGCATTCCTGTTTGGGTTTTATCTCAATGTTTTTCTTTTTTTGCAATCTTAGGGTTTTGAGAAGTTATTGAAATAAAATGTTTAAAAGGGGGAAATCATTAGGCCATTGGCCCTCTCAAGTGTAGTGGGCTATAAGTTTAAAATAGCATACAAATATTTATAATACAAGTATTATAAATTTATATTTCAGCATAGTAGCCTCTTTAATTAATATAATCCCCTTAAAACCAGCGGCATCAGACTGAATGCACTTATAAGCACCCTCACGCATTTTACTTATCATAACCATTACAGTGTTTGGTGATAAACTTTTACAGATTAGCTTTTATAGCGAAATTAATATAACGAAACAGGAACAGCCACAGTGCACGGAAAACAGCAGACTTTCGAACTTTAGTCTAATTATTTCCTGTTTACTGATGACATTTCAGCAAAAAGTAAAACAGCACATAATATTTCACTTTTCTTATCATCTCTGATTCTGAACTCCTGACGTGATCATGTTGCTCCATATTGCGCATGCGCTATGCGCTGCATCGCGCTAAGAACGTGTTTTATAATCACACCGAGGGATCAAGAGCTTTATGTGCCCGAGGTATTCACTGCAACAACAAAATCATTAAAGTGCGCACGGTATTGGAGACACATATCTAACGCACAAGGGGCAGCAAGAAGCGGAAACGGAAACAATGACGCACAATGACGTCGACCCTCGGACGTCACTGGCAGTACTCCAACCCACCATTGAAATACTGGTGCATAAATACATAGTATACAAAAAAACAATACTTTGTGATATTTCTGAAGATATATGAATAAACACAGTAACATATATCCAAATAATTAAAATAAATAGGATTTAAACCAAAAACAAATGTGTTGATATTTTAAAACGAGATTAAACCTTTGTCTTCGTTCAGATATAGAGTCACTGTAATAGCAGGGGACAATACAAAGAAAATAATAACAATCAAACACCTGATGGCCGTGATGTGCAATGTAATAAATATAATGTATACAATATACATGATAACAACATAATAAACAAAGCAAATTGATGGACTGATGACTGAGGTATCCTGGATATTATGAACTGACAGGAACCATGGCCAGAGTGAATCCAGGACGGGTCAGAGCCTCCTCTCTGTGCAGTGTGCGTACACCCTGTTGTGTCCAAGTTTCCATCAATTCTAGTGCAGTCAGCACTTCTCCACTGGATTAATGGTAAGCTCAGCCACAACAGGAGCTGTCATTAGGATACATGATCACAGATAGAGTTAAAAGTTGATCATGTACATTTACAAACATCTGCAAGCTCACCACTGCTTTTTTTGAGAAGATATTAATAACATGCACATTGCTCAAAAGCATGCACCATTTGTGTTTTCACTGCCATCTAGTGGACAACTTGCCTCAATAAACATCATAAAGAATGTGCATTTGATTGTTCCTCCACATTCATAATGCTAAAAGTAGAGGTGCAGTATTATTGTTATATTTTTTATTTCTTAATGAAAAAAATGTACCATCACCAATGGTGATTACCATGAATATCTGTTCAGTAACATGAGCAGATATGTGATAGTTGTTTGAGTGACGTGCAGGAGGAGGAGGAGAATTTCCCCCCTTCACCTCCTGTCGACTCTGGCAGGGACCTCAGAGCAGAAAAGACTCAGGCAGGAAAACAGTAAGGAAGATGAAGAAGTTTGCTGTGTTTTTGCTTTGTGTGGTCCTGCTGACCATCTACACAGGTAGGAATCTCAAGGGATTGATCTAAGGAGAGCAGACGCCTGCCACAATAAATTATGGGATTGTATTTTAATTAAAATTATCTTGTTTTTTGAGAATTTGGGGTCCGTAAAATCACATTAGGAAATAAAAGAGTAATAATGAGCCCATGTAGGATTGTTATATTTGAATTTAGTGCATCTTTTTTGTTGCATGGTTAATTTTAGATGCAAAATTAAGAAAGTGAAATGCTGTTTCACTATTATTAAGGCTGCATCTTTGCAGCTATTTTTTGTTACTTCATTGCATTTCACAGGTTACTGCTTTTCCATGTGCAATTATTTTGATTTCAGCAAGCAAATTCTGAACAAAAAATGTAGTTGCACAATTCTCCACAAATGCAAATTTTTCTGCAAATGAAAAATACAATTTTCTTAAAAAGATAGCAAAAGAATGTGTGAGTGTTTTGCCACGTCGTTGTGAAGGCCCAGGCAGCAGCAGCAGCAGCAGCAGCAGCTCCTCTGGTTGTGTTGACAGAGGTGAGTTCTTTCCCTTTGGCAGGAAAGGAAAAGAGAGCCAGCCGGGCTGCCTGCAGGGGTCACATGCTGCATTGGCCTGACTCCCTGGGGAGTGAGGAGGATGAATGGGCACTTTGTTACCTTCCACCAAATACACTGCCTACCAGTACAGGCCTGGGTTGGAGAGAGAGAGAGAGTGTAAGCAGCTCCCCTGAGGCTTGCGTTGGCGAATAAACAGTCTCACATGGACTAGCTAAACAGATCAGGTCAGCCGCAGCTCACCAACAGCAGACAGTGGTCAGAGGTTCATTCATGAGTCCAAACACAGCTCTCAGTAAGAGGAATGTTATCCTGATTGACCAACACAGTCAGTGAGAAAACAGCTGTGTTATTCATAGAAAAAATCAAAATAACTCAGGCAGAAGTTAGACTCAGGACAGAACATCCCAGTTCCTGAGACTCTGAAAGAGGAAGCCAAAACAGGGGAAACAATACTGACACACACACTCAAATTTACAAGACTGGAACAAAGTTTTTTTCAAAAAAAGTAGTCTTTATCTTAAATATCTCTTCTACATGCTGTTTGTTAACTCCACCAATTCTTTTTTTTCTCAGTACAAGTCAGAGAATTTGAAATGCGTATCACAAGACATAAGAGTGAACATTTTTATCTTTGTCTCTTCCTCAGATGCAAACCCCATCATCAAGGAGAGCTTTGCTAAGCAACTGCTCCGCAGCAAGAGGCAGGATCGACCCATGAAGCCCGGATACCCTGATGAGCCGATGAGAGTGAGGCTCATATGGAGCACAGATATACAAAAATAAAGTGGAGACTGACTATTGATTATTGATCATACTGAGTTTCAGCGCTGTGGGTGCTGTTTTAACCTTTCTAATGAGACCCCATATAAAGACACTAAAAGTGAAATAATGTTTTGTGACCAGTATTAACTCTTCATATTCCTCAGAGTCTAGTAATGCCATGTCAACAATTCAGGAATGATAAAAATTACACAAAATAATTCATAGCGTGTTATAAAGCATTTATAAAGTAGCTTAAACTAAGACTATTACTCTATCATTTACAGAGAAAAGCAAATGAACAAAGAGGTGTTTAGATTGTCCACACAATATAAACAGCTCTGTATTATTAACACAATATTAATATTTCATTTTTTATTGTCACAGTTATCATGACACCGCTAATACACAAGCAGATGGGTATTAAAACAGTTTGTAACTACTTTTCAACCCCATGACACAATTTATATGTATGATTGGAATTATAGAATGAGGCATTTATCATCTGTTTACACTTCAATTGTCTAGTTTAGGGGTTGCAGTTATGTCCAAATACATTGATTAATGCAAAATAAATAAATAAATAAATAAGAAAGAAAGAAAGAAAGAAAGAAAGAAAGAAAGAAAGAAAGAAAGAAAGAAAGAAAGGAAAAAGGAAAAAGAAAAAGAAAACTTGGATGTGCATAGTACATTGTAGTCTGTTATAGTGTATCAATAACAATTTATTAAGTATTTATATTCTCTTGCTTATAAATTTTATATAAGGGGCTATTTTTTTTTACAAAATACAAAATATGTATTTAAAAACTATTATCTGTATCTAAAGTCAGTATGTGACACAATCTTATATTTTATCACTATTAATTTCTTTTTTAAAAAAAAATCTGTCAGTTACAGTTGACATAACAAACTAACAATGAGAAAGACAATTAAAACCAATAATACTGTTAATTAATAAATATTAATTATTAAAAAAGTAATACAGAAAATAGAGCTGAGAAATCAGAGATCTCCTGTAGAAAAGCTCCATGATAGATTCAACTTAATGTAATCTAACATTTCAGTCCTAATTTGAAATCAATGAGAAGTCTATCATGCACCACAGACACATGATGGACTGACAATAGAGCCTGGTTGATTTGCCTTTGAAGCTTTTCACCACAAAAGTTGAATCAATGTCTTTCAAATGATTTGGTGAAAACTGTTTTAAGAATTTTTAACTACAAATCTGTTTTCATGCAATCACAATCTCATTCACTCTTATTTTATTAAGAAGTAAAGGACATTCTGTAGCTTCAGTTTTTGTTGCTGAACTTGTTGTTGGCCACTAATCTGACCTTAGG
This sequence comes from Acanthurus leucopareius, assembly GCA_029814765.1. NCBI lineage: Eukaryota > Metazoa > Chordata > Actinopteri > Acanthuriformes > Acanthuridae > Acanthurus > Acanthurus leucopareius. The sequence goes on along the minus strand of JAQMCX010000044.1, from coordinate 240,923 downwards.
AAAAAACCTAACTGAAGCCTTAGCGTCTATAAAGTCATCTCTCTTCATGCATTTGTGCAACGTGGTGCTTTGAATGCATCCATTCATCACTGTACAAGTCCAAGTGTGTTTCCCTCTGTTTATCTCCACTCATTTCTGTAATTTCATTTTGCGCTGTCATGTGCTGTTTATTGTGATGTTGTGTTGTAAAGCAAACATTTAAACAGAGAACTTCTGTTCTGAGTCAGGACTGTGGCTCAGTGATTTCCCCTTTACCATTTGGATTCGTGTGCAAATGATAGTAGGGCTGTGCCAGCTTTCTGCAAACATGCTGGTGAGAATAAGATTCCAATCAGTTGTACGGCTGTTTGTCTGTAGCGATTTTTTAATTAAACACATGTCTATAGGCTCATACCTGTCTCAAGTCAAACTGTCCTCCCTCATCAGTGAGCTTGATCCCAGTGTCTTTACTTCCTTCTCTTTCTGCAGAGTTTCTCAATTATCACTGTGGAGAAAAAAAACTCCCTGCACCTGTCCTTGGGCAGATTCAGCAACATTAAATATCACAACCACATAGGAAGATATTGCACTGTAAAATAGAGAAAATGCTAACTTTGGTAAATTACACAAAAAGATTCATACAACATAATCATATTAGGAAGCAAAAATCATAGTTGAGTACATCAAGTTTCCTTACAATAGCTAACCTCATCTGCATTTCCCAGATTTCTTGTGTTGTTGCTTTCAGTTTATTTGCCTCTGTTGGTACATCCACCTTAATCACCTTATTACTCCCCCAAGGAGCATCTGCTCCACATGCAGGCTCTGGATCAGAGGGCCCAGGAGACCAACCTGGAGCACTGGCTGAACCCCCACTGCTACCCTCGCTGTGACAGGAACTATGGACACCCAGTCTGATGGCACGGATCACAGAGGTCACCTTAAGTCTCCACTTTCACTTCAGACCTAAAATGCACACTGTGCACAAATGCAACATGCACAAACCCACATAATCAGTACTAAGAGGACGCCAACACAGATCCGTATTCTTTTTCCACACACATTTAAAATGACAGATTTCCTACCGAATCACAACTTAAGTCATTTTTACACATTTCAAAAGGGCACAAGAAATTTGTGTCAAGGCTTGAGTAAAGTCATCTTGTTGATATATAAACGAATGTCTTTGTTTCCACCATGATGTTAGTCTTTTCCTACACGCTGAGTTGTGATGTTGGTATTTATCACTATTGTCTTGTGAGTTCTCTTCCTGTTTTTTTGTGATTTCATCACGTCTGTTTGGCAAAGCAGGAAACCTCAGAAACCTATAAAACAGTTTCAGAGTCAAGCTCATATTGAATTATTTTTGACACTGAGTTATCTTGTATAAATTTGGTTATACCCAAACTGGCTTAAAATCAACAGTATTTCACTGCTGAGAGATGAGTGACAGTGTTGGTAAACTTTGGTTTAGTTTTTAATATAGTCACATCAGTTTTGTTGATGTTGGAAAATCAACAAATGACATAAAGATACTGTATAAGCAAAGTGATGCTCTGGGAATTGTTTTAAACTTTACAAACAAAACCTAAATATTAGCAATAATAAACCACACTTTGGTCAGAATTAACTATCACATTCTGTCTCACACTTTGTCGTGGTTGTTTCCCCATGTAATCATATGCAAATGATTATTAAATGGCCTACATGTTAGAGTGCTAGATTCAAATAATGTACAGATAATTATCTGCTAATTTTACAATATTTTAACTTTTCTTTACTTTTTTCCTCCACAGTAAAGGACAAGGACTGACAACATGGACTCAATGGCAAAAATGAAAACTCCTGAAGAACAAAATATGAAAAAAATTGTTATGACCATTTGCAGACTGCTGAATAAATGGCCATGCATATAATCCTTTTGTATTACATAAGTGTAGTGTATTATTATGGCTAGTTTTTTACATTTTTTTTTAAAAACTGTGCATTATGTATCATGGCAGAGTGATATGCATTAAGAGTAAATACAATCATAAATAAATCCAAATGCATGAGTACCTATACTGAGAAATGGTGTTTTTGCTGTATTATTATTATTGTTGTTTTTGTTTTTGTTGTTGTTATTACTACTACAACTATTATTATTATCATTTTTATCATTATTATAAGAGGGAGAGGAGGAGTGATAATGCTGAAAACTGCAGATCTTTGCTTTAAGTCCCCTCTTGTTTTGTGGGTATTTGAGCCAGGTTTTAGTCAGCATCAGAGGGGATTTACCGCATGAAATCTTAACGACGGGCTTAGATTTGCATACTGACAATCAGCGTAGCGGAAAAACAGTTCTCTCTTTTTAAAAAAAATCAAGTTTCTGCCTTTATAGTTTGTTCAGTGTCTCTTTCTGAGAGACTAGCCTTTTAGGGAAAACCAGGATTAGATGTGTTACCTAAAGGGATCAGTCACATTTAAAAATTTATTTCATTTTTGTCATTTTGAACATCTGCACAAAAAACTAGGCTTGAGGCCAGCAGGCAGTCATGTGCATGAAACGTAGCCATCATAACCGCTGATATGTACCACGCTTTTAAAGCCTGTAAGACTCATAAAGAACTAATGTGGCACGGAAATGCAGACAGTTTCGCACCTGCAAGGCACAGTGAAAAGAGGCTGATCACGCCGCACATTCACGTCAATTCACAGAAGATCAGATTATTTCAAGATACTCTTAAACAGGCATTTTTTAAAAAAAACATCCAGGTCATCCGCAAATTATTTAAGGCTGTAAATGAGAAGCTGCCCTTGCATTGGTAGATGTTACGGTCAATAGTGTACCTAAAAAATATAAACATTACGTATCATAAATAAAATTGATGTGTATTCTGAAATTGTAAAAAAAAATTAAATGACTAATGTGAATAAATTAGGATACAACGACGGAGCCCATGAAAATGAAACTGGGCATTTTGGTTATTTTGGCCTTCTCAAACGACTTATTTTTGACTGTCTACGAAAAGCAGACCTGCATGACCGAGAGGCCTTAATTTGATCAGTTTTTTCCAGCGAGTCTCTGGGGTTAAAAATGTGTTTAAAAGGAACAACTCAATTTTTCGCTCAGCAAACTTTGAGCGAAAATATAAATTCAGGCCTTCTTAAGGAGACTTGAATTGGCTAAATTAAGTAACGTGTTGCGGTTGAAGCTTAAGGCCTTTACTTCCAACTGTATTACCGCTTAAGTTATTCATAAAGTAGGAATTTAAAATAACGCATTTTTAAAATATTTTTACCAATGTCCTGTAGCATGAAGTAAAGCAATTTAAATATACGGAAAAAAAAGAAAACAAACCTAAAGATGTTGATATGCGTCGATACGCTGACAGCGTACCAGCTTATGATAAAATCTTTTCATTTTCTTTTTTTCCCTTTAAAGTCTATACATTGCCCTCGATTTTTAGTTAAGATGGATCAAGGCCAGCGGCGCTGTAAGAAAGACTGACAATCAAACATGCGAGTAACGAAATGAGAAAATTCAAAGAATTTATTCAGAAGCCTCTAAAAAGAGATTTGACACCAACTCTTTATTTGCCTTATTACATTAAAGCTTAATGAACGTTTTCTATGAAAATGTAAATATACTATGTTAATGGGAGATGTTGTATGCACAGACTGTCCGTGTTGAATTTAGAAATTTATTAATTAGAAATGTTAGAGACAATACAAACTCCGAAAAAGACGAGGTCTTTAAACCCAACACAAACAGATAATTTCTTAATACTTTTGAATTCAAAGTGCTTGAGCATTTTTTGTTTTTTACCCAATTGATTTAACAGGGTATATTCAGTCTAATTTATTCAAATGATAGAGAAATATTCAATCAATTGACTGGATTTTATATCCAAGCCTTGCAGTTCTCTCAATTTGCTGGCATGAGCTTGCAAAGTAAAATATGACAGTGAAAAAATACATTCTAGTTCGTTATTGTTGCAAAATAGTAAAATTCACAAGCTCTGTGCAGAAAGTAGCCAGCTGCTGCAAAGGAAACATGAAAAAGAATCATGTTTAACCAATGCAAGTTGTGAAATGGACTTCATTTGATTTGGTCAAAACATTAAACAGATGTCCAGCTTTATAGTATATACATATTTGCACATAAGGTAATTTGCTTTTATACATAACATACAAAAACGGCTTTGCCAATTAATCACACTGTGTTCTATAAACTTCAGAGAGATCCTGATGCAAGTCAGAAAAGCAAAGTGTGGCATAAAGAAATCAGTCAAGCAATCATCTTTTGTCTTTGAAGAAGCCTTTAGAAGTGCTGCTCTCTTTGATGGTGACAGTCAGGAAGTTGGTGGTCACATCAGTCACCAGGACCTTTTCCACGTTGCCGAGAGAGGGCCTCCATGTCACTTCATCCAAGTCAACATCAAGCCTGGTCGGGGACGGCCTGTCCAAAAAGTAAGGCTTTTCCATTGGTGGAAGCTCGGTGGGGCAACTCAGGCTCTGGCTCATTTTAGATTGGTGCTTGAAGTGTGGAGGTGCCAGGTAGCTGGAGCTGTCCTTAGTTTTGTGAGTGTCCATGTCTGTTCTGTGTGGATGCAGGCTGCGGTCCGAGTAGAACTGCTTGTAGGAACTCCCACTGGAGATTCCCCGACTGTGTGTGTGGTGATGGTGGTGGTGATGGTGATGGTGGTGGTGGTGCTTATGGCTGTGTCCATGGTTGTCTGGATGTCTGTGGGACACTTTGACCAGCCTCATATCCTCACCTCCATGGAACTTAGGCAGTTTGTGAGGGATGTTGCTCACCAGCTCATCTGCTCTCCTCTTGTGAGGCTCAGAGACAACAGGGCTGCAGCTGCGGTCCTTGAAGCGGGGCTTAGGCTTTGGGCCTCTTTTTTTGGGTATGTTGATGTGTCCATCTGGACTGGCCTGCTGAAGAGAGGGCTGCTGGTGCTCACGGCCACACAGTTCTGACTGTCGAATCCGTACGCTTTCTCCACGGTTGACAGTACTCGGTGGGAAGATAGTGGGAACAACAGCTCTCAGGCCCTCTCTAGCCCTTGGCGTGACAACTGGCTCTGGGGTTGGGTATGTGATGTGCATTCCTCTGACTGCTTCACCCCTGAACTCGTAGGACTTGGCTCTAACTTTAGCCTGAGCCTATTAGAAGGTAAGAAAATTAGAGGGAAATTTTTATTTGAAGCTATACAAAAAAAACATTATTCCATTACATTTTTATCCCCCAGTCAACTCAACAGGCCTTTTTTAAACCATGCATTTTGATTCATCAGAGTGTACAGTACTATCAGTGTGATTATGAGACAGCATGCACAATACAAGGACCCTGAAACGGAAGCAGCTCCTATAAAAATGATCCATTTGACTTTGTCATTCATACCAGAATACATTGTGACATTTCATAATGTCTCTCTGAAAAACACATATGGACTGTTTAAATTACTGGCAATGCCTGACAATAGACACAACTTTTACACTCCACTTGACTTACATTTGAAAATGTGAAAAAGTAGTGGTAGGAGTTGCAAACACATACAAACAGGCTACAGCATTAACAACTGCAACATCAACCATTACCGCTAGGCTCCTGTAATTATTAGTGAAATTTTACAACCCGATTATAAACAACAGCCTTGTGAATGGAGATTCTGGTATTTAGTTCAAGATAAACTGTCGGTCATTAAGCAATTTTTTACGGTTCGTTGTCCTAACAAGCTGAAACCGCTTGCTGACTGCATAAGGCTTTACTCCACCGATTTCATTCACGTGGGGAAGTGACGTTGTAAATACATACAAAAATATACAGATATACATATAAAAAGATACAGAAATTAAGACGTATTTAAATATTGATTCAGAAGTTTTAGTAAAGCCACAGTGTCAGCTTATGACTAGTGATTGACTATTAAGTTTTAAACCGCCTTTAGTGGGTCAACTTTAGCTAATATCAACACATTAATAAATGGGCTGTTTTATTTATAAGAATTTAACATCATTAAGGAGTCCTGCACATTTAGGCGAAACGAAGGAAGGCTTCAATGAATTTGAAAAATGTTATAATGAACTATTAAGAAGCAACAATGCACACAGTGTTGTCATATGGAAATTTGGGTGAGAATTTGACACAATTACACCGTCGCGTTATAAGCTGCGAGCATCCAATCGTTAAAAAGACTGAATGACGCTAATTACTTTACCTTGAGCAAAAATGTCTTGGGTTTTGGTCCTCTCTTTTTCGGCCCGTAGAGCTCCCTTTCACGCTCCCTGTGAAAATATAGTAACAGACACCCATTTTGAGTGTCACGGGAGCAAAGTGCACCGAGGACACCGTATATTTATTGGACATGTTAACATCCACTGGCTCTGCCCATAAAGGCCAGCCCAGACATCTTACCTCTGCTCAAAAGCGGCAAAGAGGCGTGAGTCCAAAATATTCTCCTCTGGCTCCCAAGTGCTGTATCTGTAAATTAAAACATCAAGTTAGATTAAGGAAGCGAACGCTTGCTATGGATGGCCATGGCGTTAGCCTCCGAGCTAAAATCTCCATCGTGCTATACACCTCAGTTTTTAATCCGACTGTCTCGGTAGCCTTGGCGAGCTAACGAGAGCCACAGTCGAGACAGTACAGACACGACAGCCGCGGGCTGAAAACATACAAGAGAGACACAATGTAACAGGACTTACTTGGGAGACCAGCCCTTCCATTTCACAAGGTATTCAATCCGTCCCTGCATGCCATCAGAAACAAACAGAAATTACTTCATTAGCTTGCAGGACAACAGTAGTATTAAAGTGCGGTGTCGATGCGATACATTCAACGCTCTGGGAGAAAAAAAAAGCACGTTACATCTCACGCCTACCTTCCTTATCCTCCTTTTGATGATAGACTCGGCAGCGAACACCCTCTCCCCGACGGCAGACAGCTCCATGTTTACTCCAGTGCTATCTACCGCTAGCTTGGTGAGCGCTAACGTTAGCAGAGCAGATATTTTTCTCCAGTCCCAGCCACTCTGAATTCCCGACAGACCATAATAGTTCCGCACAGAATGGACGTCAGCGCAATTTTTTACAGCGTTGCTAAGGAACCGCAGTCGGTGTTACCTCTGGAAGAACGCCCATTGGTCTAGCCGTTGCTACGTGCCTGGGTTGCTAAGTGAGGGGAGGGGCTTGCGCCTGTGTGAATTCTTACGGGGGGGAGAAATGGTGGCTTTTTCCCCGCGCGGCGAGTGAATCATTTCGCGCAAATTATGTATATTCAGATATGCACGTGGTATCACAAGGAGTGTGATGCTATACACGCTACAATGTCGTCAAGCTAAAAGAAAAAACAGGAAATAACAATATGTTTTGATTCATGCCACAGCGCGAGAAACTGTAGTAGGCTGTAAGAGACACCCCTCATTTTCGTTTAGTCTATCTAGCCATATTTATCAGCTAATTCAGGAAACTTACTAGGTAAAGAATGAAATGTGCCTTTGTTCATTGGTGCACATGGTCTGTGCGAACTCATAACAAATATAGGCCAATCGTATTTTCGTTTTTCCTTGCTGTCTCAGGCCATACACAAAGGATCACTGCGCTTCTGTCAAAGCAGAACTATAAATTCTATTTTTATTCATGTGTTGTTGATTGCTTTATTTTAACGTTTTAACACCCACTTACATGTGGTCTATATTTATAGTTGTCATCAGTGTCAAATTATCTCCGCAACATTTAAATTAAAGAGCTGTCGTCAGTGTTCAGCAGAGTTGTGAGTCACCTTTGTGGTCAAAAAAAAAAAAAAAAAAAAAAAAAAAGTCGGGTCGAAGGACTGTTCGTGTCATTTCTGTCACCGACCATTGTGTGTTATGTTTTGTGACACTGATTTATTAAATGTTACGAAAAGAATATTTTTGCCTGAAGTAAAAAAGAAGAGCTGATGTCTGCATGATGGCAAGTGTCCGGCCAAACCAGTCACCTCCCTACTCTCTGGTTGAGTCGCTGATGGAAACAAAGTGTCGCAGTGCTTCCAAGACTTCTACTAATAACGTTTTAATGCCCATCTCATGTAAAGATGGAGATAGGCGACTCGAACAAAGTTACCTCTACATGCAGAGATATTTTACAAAGGCTTTTATTATGCCTATTATTTTAAAACACCAACTAGAGCCAGTGAAAAATAAGTGAACACCAAAAAAAGAGAAAAAATCATTATATCATATTTCCTTAGGTGTGTAGTCCTAAATAAATAAAATAACACAAATCCTTAATTCCCATACTAATGAATACCGTTAAAAATCAACGAGCAGAAAAAAGGAGGCATAGTGATGTTTTTTTTTTAGATCAATCAAATCCCTCTCAGTGAACAATCCACAAACATTTCGGGAGTCAATATTTTTACGCCAACTATCAAGGACAATATCGAAAACAACAATGATCATTAAAATAGAACAGCAAGGTTAACAAAAGGTCTTGGCTGTCAGCTTAAAAGATATGGCTCAACGGACACAATAGAGGTTTTGTTAAAAAATCTGGTTACAAAATAAGGGGAAAAATGCAATTTGAAGAAGGCTTATTAATCAATTGAGTGGTGTGGAAAATGTTGGCCTACCTTAGGGTTAAACCTTTAAAGAATTTATTAACCCATCAGCTAATTCATAGAATTTTATGATCAGAAAACAAGCAAGGAGGAAAATGGACAACAATACAACCCAAACCTTATGCGTTTTTTTTCTTGCGTCACAAATGAATGAAAACTAATTTTATTTTTTACATGACTTTTTTTTTACTCATCTGGACTTGGACTTTTTCTACTTATTTAGTCATTTCTCAGAAAGACTAATTACAATAAACCTAATATCCTAATATACAGGCCCTATGACTTATGTCAACACACAATGCTACCGTAATTAAGCAATTATCTACAGACAGAATTAATCTGTACGGCTGAGAAGTAGATTAGGTAAAAGAAAATTCGCTTGTGTCGGTGCAGTGGCCCTGTGCCTACCAAAGAAATACACAGAAAGTAAAATTGGGCTATGCAAATATAACTACTATTGCAAAAAAACAAAAAAACAAAAACAAAAAATAAAAAAACCCACACAGTTTCAATGCTTTAAAAGAAAGCACACACCACATAATTGAATGTAATGCAGCTTTTGAAGTTTTTCTATCAAAATCGCATTGATCCCCCTCGCACCGCAACTCCCCTTGGCCTTTCTGTGGAGAGACGGACTGACTCTCTATTTGTAGGCTTTAATCATTTAACTGTAAAGCTTCAAATCAGACAAATTTATGGTTCGTCAAGGAGATTAATGTTAACATGCATTTCAAGTGAATCAATTAAATAGGTTTTGCTCTTTCAATGAAAGATTAAGTGTTCTGATTAAACTAAAGACTGAAATTAAAGACTTTTACGTGAATCAAGACAAAAATAACCGGCATATACGAAAAAAAGACATTTAAATATTTAGCCTAAACAAACAACTACAGAGTATATATATATATATATATATATATATATATATATATATATATATATATAAAGAGAGAGAGAGAGAGAGAGAGAGAGAGAGAGTGATATTAAAGGTTTGAGGTTTATGTATTTTTATATATA